>JAWDGP010004413.1:167500-397500 GCA_033675545.1 Elysia crispata | reverse complement strand
TGTTTCCGTCTCTATTTCTTTCTCTCTCTTTCTCTCATATGGATTTGAATATTATGTTAATTAATCATTAGCACTCCACCCCCACTCCCGCTTCACATATGTCAATCCACACTATTGAAGAAAAGTATGTATCGTATTATTATTATTATTATTATTATTATTATTATTATTATTATCATCATCATCATCATCATCATCATCATCATCATCATCATCATCATCATCATCATCATCATCATCATCATTATAGCCTTGCCTCTCTTATGTTTTTGATGTATATATTATAGGGCTCAGAAGGTTGCTTTTTTTTTCCTTGGATACGAGGTTTAAATGCAAAAGTGGCTGTTTTTCCAATAAACTAGTTAAATGTCTTATAGAATTGCCTTAATAGAAATTTAATTTTGTAAAATATGAAATGAATAATAAGAATATCTAATTTACCAAAAGCTGAGTGTGCTACATGACATTTAGCTATCATAATAACGACAAATATGACCGTGACAAAAATTAATGAGTTATGCTTAAAAAGGTTAAGTTTACGACCACTGAATATGACGCAATGAAATGAAAGGGCAGATTCTTTTTGTGTGTGTGTGAAATACCAAACAAAAAATAATAATGATAAATAAAAAAAATATATAAAGGTACGAAAGAAAGGGAAGTCTAAGAGTATTAGTTAATTGTTTGAAAAATAAGAAATGTGTTGTTTCAAAGGTCATAGTGACGGATAAAATGCGAGTTTTACTTGAATTACAATAATGAATAACGGAAGTTTTTTAGGGGACGAATCTATATTTGAATGGGGACTATTTTTATCTTTGTCGATACCTTGTAACAACTCGCCAAGCATTTTTTCCCCATCAATAATGTCGACATTCATAGCACATGCACTTCAATTGTGCGGGTGCGACGCGTTTTGTGTTAACGTTATTTCAAACAGAAATCAATCACCTACAAATAGCATGTGACCTTCTCTCCTTGCGTCATCGCTTAAAAAATAAACCGTTTTATCAATCGATATGAAAATGTTAGACCCGCAACGTTTTCTCGCTTGAGATAATGGTCTATATCTAACCTGCGGCTCTAACGTTATTACCTCCAAGAGAGAATTTATTTCGCTCTCATCCTAACGTTATGTTTATCAAAAAGAGGCCAAAGAAATGAAAGGAGACGTTTTGTAGATAAAATACTCGTTGTTTTCGAGGACGCCTTTAATATTAATTGAATTTTTTTTTATCAGATAGGATGTCGTGCATTATAGGAGCTTGGATTTTAAAGGACATTTAAAGATATTGAGTATGTCCACAATATTGTACTGTTATTATGGTAGAGCTATAAAGTTGTGCCTATTTGTTTATCTGGTAATATATACATATTTTTTTTCTATTTCATTGGTTGTGCTTGGTTTTTTGTTGTTTTTCTTTCTTTAATTTTAATCGTGATATTCAAATCTGATGATAAAGTCTGGGGTCAGAGCAATACGTTTCTCACATCATTTTCAGCACAATAGTTGCAGCTAATAGTGTTGTTACATGTAGCCACATGTAGCTTCGTTTACTTTGTAAATTGTCAATCTAGTTGCCGCCTCTTCTTACAAAAAATAGTGATAAAATAATAGTTATAATGATGAACAAATTTTCAAAATCTTAGTGTTTAAAAAATGATATTTTAAAATCTTTTACAACTCTCTATTTTTTCTTATTCTTAGTGCGTTTCATGTATTGTTTAGTACTCACTTATCCTTGTCGAAATAGTAAGACAATTTTTTTTGGAATATGGCAGAATTAAGCCAGAAGGAATAGATATGAATTCTTAGCTATTGGTCAAAACCGGCGACATCATTTATTTTTTACTATTACCTAAAGGATGATATTTCGCAATAAGTTTAGCCAATTATAGCGAGTCTGTAGCTTACTTTTGTATCTCTGCGGATCGCCTTGGGATGGATATTCACTAATGATAACCGATTATCCAAAATAAGAAAGAGAGAGAGAGAGAGAGAGAGAGAGAGAGAGAGAGAGAGAGAGAGAGAGAGAGAGAGAGAGAGAGAGAGAGAGAGAGAGAGAGAGAGAGAGGGGAGAAAAAATAGCTTGTTTACGTGCGGAAAGAGATGACTTTTCTTTTTCCCCTTTCTTCTTATGACGTTTCTGGAAATGACCTTCTCCGCTAGAACTAGTGTCACCGCCGCCACCCCCACCACTGTCATCATCACGCTGCAATAGCTCACAAAACAAGGTCAGCGGTCAGGCAGATAGCCTGGACGTAAGAGCCCATCCTTCGCTGGACAGTCGGTGCCTCCATGACGTTGGCACGGCGGCATAGACCCTCACATCCAAACAAAAGGTCGGGTCACGACCATTGTGTTATTTTTGTTAGGCGAGCAAATAATTATAGAGTAAGAAGAAAAAAAAATCACGATGTAGATGGCCGAAAATTAGTTATAGATAGTTAAGAAAAACAAAAAAAAACAAAAAAACAAACAAACAAACAAAACAGACTAAATCGAAGACATCAAGGAATCTTTAAAAAGTAGATAAAAGTTTTAAAGTTCTTTGAGGCGCAGAAATTGATACTATTGCCTAAAATAATCAACATTTTCACTTCGGAAGCGACACTCGAATTATCCTGTCAAATGTTCTTTCCGACAGATTATAAAGGCCACACGGCTCGATCAGTCGTTCCTCCAATGTTGATCTAACAAGATTCGTGAGTTGATAACAACAAAGAAATTAATATTATATGGCTGGTGTTCTTGTCGTAATTTTTATAATTAATAAATATTGACAGCGTCATGTAAAAAAAAATTCCAAAGCACCGATAATTTGAAAATTTAAAAAAAAAAAAAAAAAAAAAAATTCCTGTCATGCAGTTAATAAAATAAGATTTTTCGGATCAATAACTTTTATCAAATGTAGTGCAAGAAAAGGGAACAAAACAAAACAAAAAAAAAACAAAGCAAAAAACAAACAAACAAACAAACGAAAAAAAATGCAAGGCTTCATCTGAGACAAAGGGGTGTGTACGTTGGAGGTGGTGTGTGTGTGTGTGTGGGGGGGGGGGGCGGGGAGGAATGTTTATAAACAAAAACAGGTAGAATGCTATTTTTTTTTTTAAGTTTGCGTATATTCTTAGATTAGATATGGCAAGAGTTATTTATCGATAAAAGTTTACAAAGAAAAGACAAAATGATAAATAGACATGCAGATAAGGGATAAAGATAGATAAATACAAAGTTCATACATTCATACACCCACACATACATGCAAGAATAATTAAATTAATAAATTATATATAGATATAAAATATGTCGATGACAGTCCTCGTGGATTAAGTTGGAAAGATAGAAAGATAAACAGAAAGATCGACATACACATAAGTACGTTAATACTCGTACATTAATAGATCAAAAAACGGGCAAAAAGATTGCAATTCATATAGAGACAAAATGGAGTGATAGTGGTAGATATAATTTGCGTGGGTAGATCTCCACAAGAGAACAAATATAAAAATATATATCTTCAAAGATTCGTGCGTTTCCCTACCAGTGATGCAGCAGAAAGTATAAAATCTAGTGTCTCTGGGTATTGGGTACTTCATCTGGACTAGGGATACGTGGGAGGGTTCTTTTGGGATGGGAAGAGACAAAATAAGATTCAGAAAAGTATGAGAGAGAGAGAGAGAGAGAGAGAGAGAGAGAGAGAGAGAGAGAGAGAGAGAGAGAGAGAGAGAGAGAGAGAGAGAGAGAGAGAGAGAGAGAGAGAGAGAGAGAGAGAGAGAGAGAGAGAGAGAGAGAGAGAGAGAGAGGCGGTTGGGGAATCTCAAGATTTCATTGAAAAAACAAAAGAAAACATTAGTCTCTGAGATATGGAGAGGAAAGAAATTTTCTGAAGTGAACCTCTCTAGATCTATTATGTTTGATCTAGGTCCAGAACTGAACAGAAGGTCGACAACCTATTCTAAGTTTACATGGAGATTTAGGCCCAGATCTAGTTCTACAAGAGCTCCGCTTTGTAGATTTAAAGCTTAGGCTTGAACTAGTCATTTCTGTACATCCTGGGGGCCGCAAGCTTTTCGTCATAGAATCTCAGTGAGGTTTCAAAAAGACTCTGACATCACACCAGGCTCTTATGTCACCGCCCACGTGGTTGTGGCAAGTAGGTCTATATCACGAAGGCACAAAGAACGTGCGACAAAAGGTTTGCTCATAATGTTTTACCTTCTCCCTCTTTTCTTTCTTGTTCGTTTCGTTTTCGTTTTTTTTTTCTTTTATTTTCGGCTATTGATTGGGAGTTGGTGTTGTATTAGGGCAACCATAAAATATTTTTAAATGTGAATAATTTAGGAAGAGAAGTATAAACATTATATCAACAATTTATTTTATCGTGTAACCTTGGAAAAAAAAAAGGGGGGGAGCTAGAGACGAAAAAAAGTAAATTTGCTTTCAAAGTTAAACGTTTGTTAACAACAACAACAAAAAGTATAATGTCTTTGAAAAATTTATCTAATTCTACTTGCATTCAAAGTGTGTAGGCTTATCTGTATTACAATAATCTCCCGCCATATTTCGACCCAATCTGTTTCTTGTATCTATTTAAGCTTGATTATCGTGAAATTGACCGTACATGAGTTTTTGTGTGATTAGCAGATATTAGTAGGGCTAGAAGTATGAACCTTTTTGTAGAAACTTCCAAAATCTTAACACATTTAATATAAAAACAAGACGAGCTCATGTGCCAGCTTCTAATGTTGCACTGAGGAACCTTTAACGCTCAAAACATACGTCTGTTCAAAAGCTCTGATGTGCACAGATTCAAGATAAAAAGGAATTTCATCAGATGTAGCGGCAAGCAGTACAGCGAATATCGAGAGAGAGAGAGAGAGAGAGAGAGAGAGAGAGAGAGAGAGAGAGAGAGAGAGAGAGAGAGAGAGAGAGAGAGAGAGGGATTGGGGTAAGATTTAGGAGAGTCAGAAGAAAATCAATTTTGTAAGGGGAGGGGGGTAGGCAGAAAAAGTGAGAAAGAGACAGGTACTAAATGTTCAGAGATCTTTATAATAAGATGGGCAGAAGGAACATCTGATTGAGAATGCATGGAAGAAAAAGCTGAGATAACTAGTCATGAAAGAGTTCAGGGGCAGATCACGCTGAAGGAAAGTAGCCGACGAGTGCAAAGATGAACTGCAGCTTTCAGAGGATCAAGATCTATACACCCTTAGTCCCACATCTTTATATGACGCACACTATGGGAGGAAAAAGAGATTTCCCAGTCCCTTCCCAATGCTTCGATGACCCTCGGGCGAACAAGGGCGAGATCGGAAGGGGTTGATCGGTGGACATCATCTTTACGAGCACACCATAGAGAGATGGGCCGGGTGGGATCGAATTCGCCTCCCACATTTTCAAGGTTGCATGATTCTTGTAACATTACTGCGGGGCTAATAATAGTTTAGGTGAAATAAAAACAGGAAACTTCTAACTTAATAACTGTATATCCCTAATGTAATGAGTGCTTCGGTTTCAGAATTTGCCCGCTTTTGTAATGTTATGAAGGCTGTTTTCTCTTTGTTTTTGTTTTGTTGTTGTTTTTCTTTTCCAATGACGCGTTAGAAAAAAAATCACACGGAAGTAACTAACTACCCCTTTTATGATTCTTAAGCTATTAATGTGGCGATTTCTTCTCGAATCAGTTAATTGTAACATGATATCAGTATATATCCGTTTCTGGAGGAAGAAATAAAAAAAAATACAAAAATAAAAATAATTTCGTAGAGCCCTTATCTATAAATTGCTTTAATGTTAATCGCGCACCTGTGTTTTTATCATCATGTTTTAGATTCATTTTGTAGCAGCGATTGAAACAAAGGCCATGTTGTGTGCAGGAGAGGGACTGTAACAAATTGTTTTATTTCAAACAATTATAGCAGCAGTAACGACAACGACCCCAACAACAACAACAACAACAACATAGAAACAATAATAACAATAAAACATTAATAAATCAATAAAATGAACTTTATATTCGTCTTTGTAATGCCTTAATAGCTTTTTCATTACGTTTCAGTGACTCTTGCATATAATTACAGATCTGTTTGCGTCTTGTTCTTGTTTCAGAGACTGGAAAATAAAGATAAAGTCAGCGCACTGCATCTGTTCCGCAACACCGAGTGTGTTGCGCAATATTCTACCTGTCTTGTAGAATGGTGATTATTCCTTTATTTAATAGTCTCTCATGCACCGATCTAACAGAATTATCTCTTGTCTGTAAGATAAACTTAAGAGACTGAACATATAAGAGAATTACAAACGCAATCTAGTCCTCGATCGGGTTCATCAGTTCCTTGGTCCAGTAAGCTATCGTGTGTAGGCAGACCTAGATCTTGAATTCAGCATACATGATTGTACATAAGAGAAAACTGTTCCACCAGCATAGACTCATGTAACATGCCCGGAGATAGAGCGCTTCGTAACCACGTTGCATGGTGGGCCTGTTGAAGTGTTTGTTTGGGGCCAGGCAAGGGGTGACGTTAGGTCGGGGACAGCTAGCGCGGGGTCGTGTGGGATCAGACTTGTGTGCGTGTGTGCGGAGTGCATGTGGGTATGTGCAGTATGGCTTGTCATGTTCTGTCGTCACTGTCGTCAGTTTCTATTGGTCCTCCACGGGTTCTGGGCTCGTCTATCATCTTATCAGGTGTCCCCACCGTCCGGTTTTCCCTTCATCTCACCCCTACCTGTTACCTTTCAATGTAGTGTCCATTCCTCCGTCCCCGTCCCCAATCCTAGCGCAACCGCCGTCTTCTGATCTTTTACCAGTCAACCCCACCCTCTTTTCCCCCTCTCAAATCTTACAGGCCCCTCCTTTCTTTACTAATTTTTTTTAAACTCCCTCTCCTCTTTGGACCGACAAGGCGACAATCATAGTACGTCACAACGTCGAGTCGTGCCTGCAACTATCGTTTCCGTGTCGCCTCGCTTACCACAGAAGAAGTCGCGCGTTACAACTGGATCTCTAGTCGAGGCTACACGAACGATAAGATTAGCTGCCAGCTGTATTAACCCAAGTCTCGAGACAGTGTTAGTGCACGCGCCTAGATAGCTAGCTTGTTGCGAGTCTCTGTGTACAGTCCTTAGAATAATAATTGGTTCTCAATGTCAACAAATAATTATATAGACTCGCCATCTGAGAATTGAAAATGAATTTTCTTATGTAGAGCTGGACCTACGCTTAGAAATATCCAGATTAGGTTGTGTTTTTCCACGCCCGCAAATAATTTATCGGGAACTTTTCCTAGACCTAAAAATACCACTCTCAGCTCAATGCGGATACAGGCTTAATGCGGATGTAAATTTGGATGTGATAGCAAAAGAAATGTGTAGACAAGAGATTATGTTATATTTTAAAACAAGCGTTATAGTCATAGATTAGATCCACGTAAAGTTTTACAGTTTACATGCTCGATTAAAGTATCAGTTCACACGAAAAGCAAGCAAAAGGTCGAAGTTTCCAACATAGGTTTTTTAAAAGATATTTATAGATTATAATCTATTCAGATTAAGATAAGCTTCACCTTGATTAAAGCTACGTTCAAGATCGTCGAAACGCATGCTGCCGTGTTACTGTGCAGCCGTGCTGCTTGTATTATCGACTTGCGCTGATCAGATTGTGTTGATACACTGATGTACAGCTGAACTTGCAAGTCAAAGCTAGCCATTGAAACAGGTTCTGGGATCTTAACTGAAATTTTCTAACAGCCATCACCATTCGATATCGACAGAACTAATTGTGCCGACTGTCACCGTTATTCGTGTATCGCGTGGTAAGTTATTCAGAATGATCTTTACTGACAGTTTTTTTTTTCCCTCTTGCTTTTTTTTTTTTTTTTTTGTCTATGAATACACTTATCACATAGGTGCCCTTTTTTTCTACGATGTAATTCTGGCATAAACTAAAATAGTCCAAACTCGATCAAGATCTATTACATGGGGCAAGTATGAATAATTATCCTTTTTACCATAATTGTGGTATAGGACAACTTTGGAGTCGGCCTAATTTAAAATCCTTTTATTCGCATCCTATTTCATCATAACCGAAATGAAAGAAAAAGTGATCTAAAAGCGTTAGAAGAAGACGGGTGAATGAATTGACACTGTGTGTATATATGTGGTGTGTGTGTGTGTGTGTGTGAGGAAAACTCAACTTATCGGTATCCCCCAAATATGGCTGCGTACCCCAAGTAGCCCTCAGAAGATCCATAATATTCCGCAGAACGAAATGTGCATGCCAGCACTTTTGAGCGATGAGATACCAGTACTAAATAAATTTAATAGCAAAACAACTATGAGATAAACATGCGTACATTTTTTAGCGTCGTGCCGATTAATATCAAAACCAAAAAAGATGGGCTGTGGAGCAGATTTTAAGGTTTATTATGACACATGATGATTACAGTCGCTGACCGTTCATTTTCAACACCGGCTGCTCTAACCAAACGTGGTTTATTGATTCTTGAAGGGCAGATAAAGAGGCACAATCAACGGACTTTGTAAGCGACAAATCAATTAGCGGTAGGAACGGTTCGCTCTTACTTTATCAACTTTGCTTTATTATCTAATCGAGTCTGTGTAAAAGTATTCACGAATGAATGACAAAAAGAAAAGAGGTGGCTAAAGGGGAGATGAAAAGAGGCACTGAAAAGAGAGAGAGAGAGAGAGAGAGAGAGAGAGAGAGAGAGAGAGAGAGAGAGAGAGAGAGAGAGAGAGAGGTAAGTCTTGGTTTAAAAACGAAGCCCCATAGAAGATTGTGCAATGAATAAAAGAAGGTAGCTAATTATACTGATTTTTTCTGGTCCCTATCATTTGACGATATCCTATTTTTAGCATCAATCATATTTATCAATTAAGCAGATGAACTGTTTGACTCAATAACTTACGATGTGTCACAGGAACAGCATAAAGCAACAAGTAAGATCCATCATGTTAAAATGAAGACATAAGTATTGTTAAAAGAAATAAAATTTTTCATAAAATAAAACTAGAAAAATAATTAAGATATTAAAAGTAGCCCAGCACACACACACAGATTTTTGCGACCTTTGTCAATTTTCCTGTGGATACTCATGATTAAAGAAAGGATCCAAAGCGATGATCGCACAGGCCACACAATCCAATCGTGCTGATAAGAGGGATCCTGACATGTGTTTTAAAACAATGGATTCCATAATAAATAGTGAACATAAATCTAGGCCTGATGCCACTCGAAGAGCAGCATACACTGTTCCAATCGAAGGCAAGGCTAGTTCTATCATGAATCACGTCATTTTAAGGATCCTTCCCCCGACAAACCCAGTCATGGCTTGACACAACAACCTCTTTTTTTTACCTGTAATTCAAAGCTGTTCCAGGGTAAAAAAATAATGGCTTTTAATTGTGTATGAATGGGATAGAACAATGAAATGAATGTAAAGAGAATGGGATGTAAGTAGAAAAGGATGGATGGCAGATGAAAATCATGTTGAAATCCGGTTTCTCCCTCATCACTGAGAGACATTGCCTTGGCCTTTACCGATCGATCACTAATTACATGTATGAAACCGTGGCCTCCCATCTTCTTTCATTGATTTGAAGCTGTTTTCTTTTTCCTTCAAAATGTGAAATAGCTGGCAAACTGGAAAAGACGCTTTTCTCATCTGGACATAGCAAGGAATTTTGTAGTTTTCCAGCAAGGCAGAAGAGAGATGGAGGCATATAGAGATTTAATTTTTTTCTTGTTTATTGATTTTTTTAAAATTTCATAAAAACTTGAAACTGAAAAAAAAAATCCCTAAAATATACTCTTTGATGACAGAGCGGTGCTGCCGAAGAACCTTACTGCAACAAGCGGGCACGTGTGATTCTGCATTGTTACAACATTATCGAACGGTTGAATGGGGAGAAAAAAGAATACGTGGAGCAAATTTCATTTTTATAGAATTGAGTTTTACAATGCACTTGTGGATGTAGGCATTGGCGTTAATAAGTAAATAAAAAAATGGAAAGGAGGCAAACATGAGAAGATGATAGTTCTCATTAGTTTACTTTCCCTTAAGTTTGCCAGAGTCTTGTACAACATAGTTATTGAGCATAAACAAAAAGAAGATTTGACCGAAAAATAATGTGCCTTTTTTGGCTGAGAAGAACTTTTTTGTTCTTTTTTCCTTTCAGGAATGTGCTGCGCTATTTTTAATTTGTAAAAGTTTTTTTTTATTTAATTCTCTAAGGGATATATTTGAAACAGCTGGCTTATGGTAAAGTTGCTTAACGTCACTGGTAGCATTCCGAAGTTGAGGTCTATGGATCAAGTTTATATTTTCTCTCAACAAAGCAAACGCCCTGTTGTGCTGTAACACTTAAAACTGCTGCGTTAGAAATCGATCAGGAAATGAATAATGATTTTGACCTGGTAAGTGTTTTTCTTTCTTTATTTATTTTCTCAATTATCCATTGGTTCAGGAAATAATGTATTCTATGTTGTGAGAAGTTGGCTCTTGAATAAAATGGTGCAATTATCTTATGACCTTAAACTAACCCAATTAAGAGGGTTTCTTTTTTGCTTATGTTTTAGTTTTGTTTAAAGCACAAAGAAATAATAAAAATGGTAATATGGCTCTTGAGGTCTGTCTAAAGTAACAAAATGCATAGTATTATAAAAAAAAATAGTCAACATGATTCCCTTCATATGTTGAAATCTAGATCCTCACACATCCTCACTTTGTTAGTCAAGGCATAGTTCTTGTATTTACTAGGCATAAAAAGAATTTTCGTGAACTAATAAAATAATAGGCGGATAGAAAAATAGAAATAAATAAATGATTGAGATGATATGCCACGTCCTAAGGTTTTCGAACAAGTACTATACGATTGGAAGATTCGTTTGAGCAAAATTGTTGGAGAAATAGTTTTTAAAGTGTTACTTTCAGGGTTTTCCCCCAAGAAATTTTCTGCTTGAACCCTTTCAATACATTTTTCATGATAGAAATCGTTCAAGGTAGAAAGAGAAATAATTTGAAATGTAATGAAAACCAGTTTTTTTTTTTTAAATCCCCAACAACAATTCTCTTTGCCAGATATTTTTTTTCTTTAAAATCTAATATCTGGTATTCCAAAAACTTTATTTTGATTCTAGAGATCACCACTTATTGTGTAATGAACTTATAAAAATGCATACTTTTTCATTCGATTCCGATAATTTTTTTTTTTATTATTATTCTAGACATAATGTTAAATCCTGTTGAAGGAGTCAAGATAATTTTGCGTCTTTCACATTTGAGACGGTCTACTCTGTAAAGGGGTGGGCCTGGCTCGAGTGAAAGCAAAACATGTATACCACATGTGCGAGACGTCATATTTAGATAAGTTGACCAAAATGGATGCCTTCTTTTTCACACTTTGTAGCGCTGCGTGTCCCCTGCTGTGATTTACATAGTATAGAACACCCTGTATGATTCACATTGTGAGCTATTTTTTGTTTTCACCCACAATCTGCTAAAAAACTTACATGTAGTCTGAATTTAAGTTGTCAACTTTACTCTCATATCTTCCAGATCTAGTAGTTTAAAGTCAATTGCATATTTATATATATATTTTTTTTAATTTCAAAAGTAATGGTCGATAATCGTGAGTAAAGCCTTTTTTCCAGTGCATAAGCTTGAAGTTTAAAAAAAATTGTTCTAATACTCTGTATCTATCTCAAACAAGATCAAACTCCTTGAAATGTGCTTCCTTAGCGATCCCGATACTTCTTGTTTTATTTGTTGTTGGATCCCGATGTTTTCTGAAGGACAAAGGTCGGATATTATATGATAAATGGGCAGATACTACTACTACTACTATACTACTACTACTACTACTACTACTACTACTGCTACTACTACTACTACTACTACTACTAATTCTGCCACTACTACTACTACTACTACTACTACTACTACTACTACTACTACTACTACTACTACTACTACTACTACTACTACTACTACTACTACTACTACTACTACTACTACTACTACTACTACTACTACTACTACTACTACTACTACTACTACTGCCACCACTACTACTACTACTACTACTACTACTACTACTACTACTACTACTACTACTACTACTACTACTACTACTACTACTACTACTGCTGCTGCTGCTGCTGCTGCTGCTGCTGCTGCTGCTACTACTACTACTAATGATAATAATAATAATAATAATAATAATAATAATAATAATAATAATAATAATAATAATAATAATAATAATAATAATAATAATGAAATACTAACCTATAGTATTTTTAGTCGTCTGCCGTCGACTTATACTTAAAAAACAAAAGTAAAATTAAGTATTTGATACTATCCAACATTATTTCATTGATTATACTCCAGAATATTACAAACTAAACAAAAACAAAACAAAAAACCCTCAAATATTGCGCTTGAGGAATATTACCTAAAAATCGCTTGTATCTATTTGCATGATAAAATGTTGTTTGATAATGAATGGAGTATTGACTTTGATGTGTCGCATGGAGAGGATGCAAAAATCTTCGACATGTATCCTCTGCTGAGGATTACCAGCCTTACTTTTGAACTGCAGTATTCCAAGAGAATTAACAGCGGTAAAGATGTCAATAAATTAGTTGATTTTGACAAGCTTCAGATGTAATCAGCTAACGAAACCTGTTATAAGATGAGAAGCAAGATGATTTTTCTCCAGTTCAGCTTTTACATTTCTACGTCGCAAAATTTAGTATCCTCAAACAATCTCAGAACTTCTATAGTTCAACCACTCTTCTGACATTGGAAGTCACTTCAATTAACTTTTCGCCAGACTACTATACATAAATCCACTTTGTTGTGTGTGCTTATGAAGCATAGTAACGCCCGATGTTTACCAACTCCCTGAAGGCTGTAACATAATATCAGTGTGTAAACAACGGAAGAAAGAACACTTAGCCCTGCAAAGAAAATGCGACTCATCTCAAGTGTTGTGTATCAACTCACAGTCACATTGCAGTGATGCTTGACACGGCTGTAAGGGATGTAGGCGTGCTCACTGCTAGTTACAGAATAGTTATACAACTAGAGGAGTTTGTGTTTACCGCAGGTTTTAGCACTTTGAACGAATTAATGGCCATGCCTAGATGTGGGAAATATAGATGGTTTCCGATCAAGACCGATTTATTGAATAAATAAATAGATACAACCATCTCTCAACACGTCGATTTTTTTTAATATTAGTCAAAAGTAGACTATAGAGATCTGTTTAAAAAATTCCAGGTTCGAAAATTGCCAATAACCTTACAATCTTGAATCATAATAAATGCCGAATAATAGCTTTTAACTTTATTCTGATTAGTTTCAGGATTAGGATACATAGAAACTGGAATTTGATAGAACACTTGACAGAGATGAAACCTTTAAGATCACCGTGCATCGTGGACTGATCTTGTTACTTTTGATTCAGTGAATTGAAACCTGCCCCTCACAACAACCATCTCGTTTTATTTTGGGATTTTAATTTCGAGTCGTAAGTTTGAGTTTTAATAAATACATATTGTAAACCCGATTTCTAGTTAGCCTACATGAAATCTGACTCCAGGGATTCGTTTTGGCCATTACATCTAGATCTGGTCTATGAAATCCATTTTTTGGAATGTGTCAAGAAAGTCTAAAATTACTCAAATTTAATCACCAGTCAAGATTGGTAACTATGGTATATACTCGCAGTCGAGTGTCTTGAGTTTTTCACATCAAATGCGCGAGTCTTAGAGATTTTTTAAAATATAGATAAGTTTACCCCAAAGTAGGAGTTTTGAATCATAAAAAATACTGTCTGAATCTCTCCCAGTGTTTTACTTCCTCACTCAAAGTTGGATCAGGCTGAAGTTAAGGTTTTTTTTTTTTTAAATTGAAAAAAAAAAAAGAGAAAAAAAGTTGCGCGCTCGATGCACTTGTTTTGCAAACTTCAGATGAATAATCGTGAATGGTCGGATCATTATAAAATTCATGTTGTTTATCTTAATGCATTGCAGGCATGAGGAAATGCCAGATTCTGAATTCCCATTGAAGTTGTGATATTTTTCTATGATATAAGCGCTTGCTCCATATTTCTACGTTTTCACAAAATGTACCAGTTAGACGGTGTAATCTCTTTGGAATGTTTCTGTCCCTATCATCTTCATGTATTATAAGCACCGTTTTGGATCCCTCATTATATCACATCCTTATCTCTCTATTGCGCTCTCTCTCTCTCTCTCTCTCTCATATTCTCTCTGTCAGTGCTATAGGTATTTATGAGCGTGACAAACTAGAGAGAGATGGAGAGAGAAATTAAAGTTATATGCCGAATGAGAGAGAGAGAGAGAGAGAGAGAGAGAGAGAGAGAGAGAGAGAGAGAGAGAGAGAGAGAGAGAGAAAGGGCTTGAGAGAAGAGAATGAGAGTGAGAAAAGAGTGATTAAGAGAGTGAATGAAATATAGACTGAGTGTAACTGTGAGAGCTAGAGGGAAGGGGGCTATAGGGAGAAAGAGAGAGAGAGAGAGAGAGAGAGAGAGAGAGAGAGAGAGAGAGAGAGAGAGAGAGAGAGAGAGAGACACGCGCGCACACACACACACAGATAAGAAAGAGAGTCCTTACAGTGAAGAAGCGGTTCTAAAGATGAGGCAAAGGGGTGGACGTCACTGATGCGAGCTTTAATCGATCCGAGTACACTTTTTCAATTACAGTACAATGTGACCTGTATTTGTTGGAGTCTGTCAATCTCCGCCCTCTTCTCTTCCCCTCCACCCATCCCCCAATCCCCATTTTATTTTACCCTCTCCCTTGTGCCCCTCCTCCTTTCTCTCTCTCTCTTTCATTTCCTCTCTTTCTTCCTCTCAATATGCTGTCTGTCCGTCTGTTCATTGATTAATGCCTTAAGCTGTGACAATGTTAGTCTCTGTCTACTATTTGAGATTATCTTCTAGTCCCCCTTTCTTTTATTATCTCTCGCATTCCTCTTTATTTTATCTTCTCTGTTGACTCTCTTACCGCCAATCTTCCATTGTTCATCGATGTTTGACCAACGAGTCTTCCCATTACTATTATGCTCTACAATCTATATTATACAACGATCAACTTCTTCATACCTTTCCGTTTTTACTTGGTAGCATACTTTCGCTTGATAACTTTTAACATGATACAGTTTCAGCCTGTTTATTTAGCTGTATCTCTCTCTCTCTCTCTCTCTCTCTCTCTCTCTCTCTCTCTCTCTCTCTCTCTCTCACTCATTCACTTTATCTATCTATCTATCTATTAATCCATCTTTCTATTTATTCTAATGATCTATCTATTTATCTTTATAGCTAGTTGTTTCCTTTTTCTTTTGCGTACATAATTAGTATATAAATATCAAACAATCTCTTTTTGTCTGTTTATCTATCTATTTTAAAATCTATTATCTCTATCAATTAATCTTTAGATCCACACCTACTGTTTCTGTCCATCGCTATACCTATTTATTCTGTAACGTTCTGCCCTTCACATCTTTTGCCTTTCATTTCAGTGGGCAATCCTCATTTCACCTACTTTCACCTTAAATTCTACACGTTGTCTTAAGTTTAAGCATATTAGCCTTCCACTTCAACTTTCACACATCCAACAGTCATTCTTTGTCTCCACGCTTTATTAACCTCTGAATGCTTTCTGATCTACGCCGTTGATATGTGGATCCATGCTGGTGTTCTTTCTTTTGATGCGCAAATAAATTTTCCAGCAATGTTTTAAGAATGAATAAAGCGTCCTCGGTTGGTGACGTGATATTAAAAGTTTTGTTCAACAACTCAATTGCTTCAGCAGCAGCAACAGTTACAGCAGTATTAACAGTTTGTTTGGGAAGGATTGGGTTTTGGGCAAATAGAAAGAGGAGGAAAAGAGTGAAGGAAAACGATACAGCGCCATCCCAGATGCTGCCGACATCAATAATACAGCACTGTTGTTGGCTCCAATATAACTCTGACGTATTCCAGCCGACTTGCCACCAACATGGCTCCCTCCCTTCACATCTCACTCTTCTATACTGTGCAACTTAGTTCGTGCGGTATGGGGGCACGCGCACACTCACACCTTCGCACGCGCCACATTGAGAAAGCGAGTGAGCCGTTTCTGGCAGCCAGTAATGTAGATTTAGGCCTATGGGGG
Source organism: Elysia crispata (assembly GCA_033675545.1). NCBI lineage: Eukaryota > Metazoa > Mollusca > Gastropoda > Plakobranchidae > Elysia > Elysia crispata. Next base: position 381,298 of record JAWDGP010004413.1, on the reverse strand, counting down.
AGAGGGGTAGATGAAAGAAGGAAGAGAAAAGAATTGGATGGGGAAAAAAAAACAATGATCGCAGAAGAGAGGAAAGATGGATTTGCGCATACGTAGGTATGTTAGAGAGAGATGAGGGAGATAGGGAGAGAGAGAGAGAGAGAGAGAGAGAGAGAGAGAGAGAGAGAGAGAGAGAGAGAGAGAGAGAGAGAGAGAGAGAGAGAGAGAGAGAGAGAGAGAGAGAGAGAGAGAGAGAGAGAGAGAGAGAAAATCAGTTACCGTAGAAATCGAGCCCAGCAGGAGAAACTGGAGGCAGTGATTGAAGATGTAGAGGAAGAACTCACACTGTAGCAAGCAGGGCTCTGTACGAGAGGGGAGCCTAGCCAAGTGAGCAACGAGCTCAAGATGATAATTGCGTTGATGTGAAGATTTTGTCTTTACAGACGCCAGCTTAGGCTCTTGTCTCCAGTAATCTAGAACTAGCAACACAAAGTCTGAGTAGTTTGCTCAACTGCGGGTCTAGAAGTCGAGGAGGATTTACATGATTTCACCTTCCATTGCAGATCACACCTTTTTACCGTTGCATTTGAAAAGCAAGGTAGGTCTACGAGGAAGTGAGGCGCTCATCTTTTCTCTGTCTACAGTGGTGGCAACTGGTCATGAGTGCATTACTTATTAACCTAAACGTTTACTAAGATCAGAGCCATAATAATTTTCTAAACTATTGATGAGCTTCAAATTGACTTCAATTGAATTGGACATATTTGGATCAAAGAACAAGATTTCAATAAGAACATGTTCTGTAGTAATGTTGTGTTTTCTTTTTTAAGCTAACTTAGGATAAAAAAAAACCAGTGACTAAACATCTTAATGCGAATCTAGGAAACAAGTTGCTGCATAGGCCTTATATCATAAGATTTTGCTAATACTTCATCTGGACCTCCTGTAATAATAGTTGTTCTAGGCTGTCCATATCAGTACATAGTTAGGGTTATACAATCAGGTTTAATAGTTGGCTATAATTGGTCATCTCACTGTCACCAAAACAGAAAGCTGAGTGAAATAGAAAAGAAACATTTGGACGACTGTCATGGTCAGTTACGAGAGACAAATTTAATGAACATCGGTGCAATACTAATATGTTAGAGAGATTAAACAAAAGCTTATAGGCTATGTGTTCTAGACAGTAAACTTAAAGAATAATGCCTTGATCAAAACATTTTGTTGAAAGTATCGGACCCGTTGTGTTGAACAAGTTAATGCAACTCGCTAGCTCCAGAAGACAATATTTTATAGTTTGCTTTATGTGATGTAGATAAAGAATGACTACTGTACGATAGTGTTTTAAAGTCTGTTTCTAACGTATTGAAAACTAAGTCTGAACAGCCCAAAACTACGAGGCTTTTAAGTCTAAATCAAGAATTTATTGCTTAATTTTCTGTGTGCAGTGAAATTCATCCAAAGTAATAGGTTTGAGCTCTGTACAGTTGTGTTGTTGTTGTTGTTGTTTTAATTTTTATTTTTTTTTTTACCGCCAATCATTAGTTTTGGTAATTCTTTATTCTGTTCTTCAAATCCACTGAAGTTTGAATGTTATAAACATGAAGAATCTGCCCAATAGCATAACAAAAGTAAGAGGACGGATAAAGAATGGCTAAATGTAAACTGAACATTCTCGCTATCAAAACTTTTTTCTAAACCTTTATTTTGAGACCAAAACACTTTCTGATCCCTGTGTTTTTGTAGAGCATAAACCTGGGCTGTAAACTTGTCATAATTATAATCAAAGATGGGGAAGATTGGCAGATCATGGTTGGTGTGATCAAGCCAATTATATCGTTTCACATCCCTCTGTCTCTGTCTCTCCCTCTCTCCCTGTCTGCTGTCTGTCTATCTGTCTCTCTCTCTCTCTCTCTCTCTCTCTCTCTCTCTCTCTCTCTCTCTCTCTCTCTTTCTCTCTCTTTCAAATAGATCGATGATATCTACTGTAGAAGGCAGTAAAACAAATCTAGTAATGAGTGTGTAAAAATATAAGTTATAGAATACAGCTAGAATAATATAAAAAAATAATACAATATGGTTTGCAAAATAATATCAAAATGAGCTACTGAACCATCTTGTAAGTTGCCTTTGAAGTGCAATTTCTCACAAACTCTCTCTATCCTCACACATCTATCTTACTTTTTATGTACTTTGTTTTTATGGTCATGAATTTCTATTTATTTATTTTATTTACTTTTGTTCCACTTGAGTTCTACCTACCAATCTTTGTCCTCCAACACGCCAGTAACAACAACGGCAAACAAAAACAACAACAGCTTTTAAAAGTTGTGTGCAAACTTTGATATTTTTTTCATTTATACGAACAAAATTATGGCCCACTTTTATGCTCTTAATAAGGGTAATATTCGGTGATCAGAATTATATTTTCAATTTTTTTTTTTAAATTTTGATACAACTTTATTTTTCTTCTTTTATTTTCTTTTTTAATCTGCGGTTAAATGAAAAAATATTCTATAAATGTATTCAAGTTTTTTTTTCTTTTTACTTGGAAGTAGCGCTCTGTCTGTCGATAAACATTAAAGCGCCCTCTAAAGAGAAAATGTTGCTTTTGGATTTTTTTGAGTAACATGTTTAACTAAAACTGAAAAGAACATAATTAGTTGCTATCAATTGTGTGTGGGAAAATAGACAGTATTAGTATTCGTGCCTGACAGTTTCGTACCTCAAGTTAATTTATTGTAGTTATCCAATTTTCTACAGGAGCTGAAAATATGATTTCTGTGCATGATAAAATATAATGATTCAGGTTGGCTGTTGTAATTGTAATCTAATGATTTCTTGCCGGCAAACGGTTTAACTAATCGTTGCCATTATATAGGCCTCTAGGAAGTTGAGCAATCGGCTTGGAAAACTTTCTTATCCTTAATTGCATGAATAAAGTAAGGACGGGAATTTCAATAAAATTACGACATCTATATTGTTATCCAACCACGCATACGATACCTCTCGTGTTTAAAGTGTGCCCTTCCGCACCACTACAGATTCTTCCTTTTTGCCGGCGCCTGAATTGAGTGATTGGTTCTTTATCATCTTACTTAGTTAGGTTCAATTTTATTATTTTTGTTTAGTTTTATTTTTTTAGTCGTTTCAGGAAGAGGTTGATTTAATCTTTTATCATCTCTTAATGATTGGCTGGTTTATATTAAAGCCCAAACAAAGCGCATACATTCCGCGCACTATTTTTTTTCACTATTGTGCGTTTTTCGTGAATGCCAAGTTTTAAGTCCGTGGATTCAATGATCTAAGACATAGTACCCGGAAGATAACAGCAAAATCCTAGAGGAGACGGATAGCTCAAGTGGATGAGCGCAATAATATGAGTCGGATAAGTAATACTTTTTTTTCTTGTGTTTTAATTTTTACTTGATGTGAGGCGCATCAGTACTGATGCTGACCAAACCACTTCGTGTTGTTACAGAACAGCTATAAAAGTGCCTGTCTTTTTCAAGTGACTCATGAGTTTTTGCAAGTTTGTATATCTCTTTTGCCATTAGTTTTGTCAACGGAAAAAAAAATTGTGAAATGTTTTAATTTAGCTTTATATTTTGCCCATCAAGTTACTCATCTTGATAACATTTTGATGGAATTATATTTATATGCATGGTCACTTAGCATGCTAATTTATTTTATGGGTTATTGAGATGACTATCCGATTTCTGGAAAAAAGTTGTTTAGTTTCTTTTTTTCACAGATAGCGTGCCCGTGAACTTATCTAGATTTATAAATTGGGTGTACGATAATTTAGAAGATAACCACAGCTTATAACAAATGATGTCATGCACAAAAGAACGCACAAACATTGCCTTTCAAAGTGTTATTCTCCTAGGCCAGAATACTTTTCCAGTCATCGAAAAGATGGCTCGTCTCTTCGTCAAAAGAACATTTTCTCTGTGGCAATTCATCTATTCTTGACTTGTTAGCCTAATTTTTTTGCTTACAAAAATCTTGTTCAGCGTGATGAATGTGCTAGGAAGCAATTAAGAGAATTCCAGACGCTCTTCATTTATCACATTATTCACGTTTCTTCTTGTTCTTCTTGTTCTTGTTCTTCATCTTGTTCTTGTTCTTGTTCTTGTTCTTGTTCTTCTTCTTCTTCTTCTTTTTCTTCTTCTTCTTCTTCTCTTCTTCCTCCTCCTCCTCTTATCATCGTCATTACCATCATCATTATTATTATTATTACTACTATTTTTGGTCAAGTAGTAGTAGTAGTAGTAGTAGTAGTAGTAGTAGTAGTAGTAGTAGTAGTAGTAGTAGTAGTAGTAGTAGTAGTAGTAGTAGTAGCAGAAGTAGTAGTAGTAGCAGCAGCAGCAGTAGTAGTAGTAGTAGCAGCAGCAGTAGTAGTAGTAGTAGTAGTAGTAGTAGTAGGAGTAGCAGCAGAAGTAGTAGTAGTAGTAGTAGTAGTAGTAGAAGTAGTAGTAGTAGTAGTAGTAGTAGTAGTAGTAGTAGTAGTAGTAGTAGTAGTAGTAGTAGTAGTAGTACTAGTAGCAGTAGTAGTAGTAGTAGTAGTAGTAGTAGTAGTAGTAGTAGTAGTAGTAGTAGTAGTAGTAGTAGTAGTAGTAGTAGTAGTAGTAGTAGTAGTAGTAGTAGTAGTAGTAGTATTAGTAGTAGTAGTAGTAGTAGTAGTAGTAGTAGTAGTAGTAGTAGTAGTAGTAGTAGTGGTAGTAATAGTAAATAGTAGTAGTTGATGTGGTAGTAGAAGAAGTAGTTGTAGTTGTAGTAGCAGTTGAAGAAGAAGAAGAAGAAGAAGAAGAAGAAGAAGAAGAAGAAGAAGAAGAAGAAGAAGAAGAAGAACAAAAACAAGAACAAAAACAAGAAGAAGAAGAAGAAGAAGAAGAAGAAGAAGAAGAAGAAGAAGAAGAAGAAGAAGAAGAAGAAGAAGAAGAAGAACAAAAGCAAGAACAACAAGAACACTAAGAAGAAGTAGTAGTAGTAGTAATAACACTGTTTGGAAAATTATTACATCACTCTTTATTTATTAACTAGATCCAGAAATGTTTCATGGAAGTTTGGATAGGAAACAATTGCTTCTCATGCTCAGTATTTTTCCAAACACTCTTTAAAAAAACTGATCTATTTAGATTCGCAATGCTGTTTCTCGAGAAATTGTGCTTCCTAGTTAAAACTCATGAAAGGTTAAAAAAAAACAACATCTACAAGACTTCTGAAGTTTTACGTGTACAACATTCCTTCCCTTATTTACCCTTATGTTTACACATTAAAATGAAATTTTTAACAAAAATAATGATAACTGTCTTATAATTGTACATATATATATATATATATATATATATATATATATATATATATATATATATATATCTAAGTTGCAATGAAAAGAAAATCTGTAAACAACAAGTAAATAGCAGTTATCAAGTGTATGTTGGTTTACGGGAATATGTCGTCGTTTTGGCTTTCTTCACCGTGCCTCATCTGCATAGTGTGTTGATGTCATCTTGATCTCTACCTACCTCCCTACGACTTTCTAAATTGCTTTTCTTAGTTTCAACTACAATATGGGTTTACAAAAGGATTACACCTACTGCTACCATCAGTACAGTTTTTATTGATTTCACTGTAGATGTTGATGTGGATGTTGATGTTTGTTGGTGGTAGCGGTGGAGGTGGTGAACCAATAATTTAATGTGTATAGCTCAAAGCATAAACAATAATAATAGTTCCTATTTGATTTGTCATATTTCTGTATCGCATGATTTTGTGGACCTATCAAGGATTATTAGGTTTTATGCTAGAGGCGAATAAGATCTAATCTAGGTTTAAAGGTAGGCTTAATGGGGAAAAGCATTTTGCAAACATGTGGCAGTGTCTGTTGTCTACCAATTGAGCCACAGATACATAATAAGTTGGAGATTATTGGAGAGAGAGAGAGAGAGAGAGAGAGAGAGAGAGAGAGAGAGAGAGAGAGAGAGAGAGAGAGAGAGGTGAGAGGGAGGGAGGGGGGAGAATTCAGATAGAGAGACATAGAGCAGGAAGGAGGAGGGGGAAAGGGAAAGATTTTGAAAAACATGAAAGAGAAATGAAAATTAATTGCAAATATTCATGTCTTCAAAATCATAAGAAATCGGTCAGCCTTCCTCACACCCTGCCCCTTTTCCTCCCCGACTCCTGTGGTTGACTGTGTCTCTCTTTGCTCAGTGACAATTTTGAGAGCAAACTGCCCCTACCCTTCCTCGGCTTTGTTCTGTAAACCTGTCAGCCATATTGATTTTAGCCAGATCTTCATTTTCTGGAAACATGATACCCATCTGTGTGGCCATTGTCTGCTAATAGCTTATAGCGTTAATTACACTTTGCTATGTTTCCTACCAGAAGCGAAACATTATTAACAGCATAAACACGTTGTCATTGTGCCTCTAGAAATGAGCTCCACTTGGGGAAAATGACTGAATTTCAAGTGAAAAATACGGAGGGAATGATACTCCCTGTAGCTAAAGGAGCGGTATTGCTGCCAAATGAGTCAGAGTCAGATCTGACAACTATAACATTACATATTAAGTAGTTGTCTTTACACACAAATTAACCGCCGCCATGTTTCATTTCCTCTCTCAATGTCTCGTATTTTCTTCTTTCTTCAAATTATATTCTGCTCTCAAAGTCTGGAGACGTAATAGGTTTGAAAAAAAAAAAACAAAAAAAAAAAAAAAAAAAAAGATGAGATTGAGGAGCAAAATTTATTAAAACCGAACTTAGTTTCAACTGCCTTTTGCTTCAACTGTACGAAAATGCAGACAATGCTGAGTTCTGAACTAATATTTCTCTATCTTATTGTGAGTTTTAATATTCTTCGGAAAGTTATTGTTTGATTCCTTTGGGTTATTTTTGTTCTTTGCATTTTCAAATTATAGTCTGATTATTTTCTGAAATTAAGAAAGGGTTCGAAATAATGAAACAGCTGCGGCTCATAATATGCTACTTGTTGTTTTGTTGATTCATCTGTCAATCTATATGTCTGTCTATCTGTGTGTGTGTGTCTCTGCCTCTCTCTCTCTCTCTCTCTCTCTCTCTCTCTCTCTCTCTCTCTCTCTCTCTCTCTCTCTCTCTCTCTCACTCACTCACTCACTCGCTATCTATTAACCTTGCTGGTCTATAGAGATTTGTTTCTGTTTGTATTCTTCTCCTCTCTCACTCATGTTGTATTCGCTAATTGTCCTAATCCATCTCTTATATCCTTATCTATCTCTCTCTCTCTCTCTCTCTCTCTCTCTCTCTCTCTCTCTCTCTCTCTCTCTCTCTCTCTCTCTCTCTCTCTCTCTCTCTCTCTCTCTCTTTTTTTTTTTCTTTAGATCTTATCTTGCCCTTTTCATCACAATAGTTCAACTTATTTTACTCCCTGTATGAAATTTTGAACCACGTGTAGGTAGCCTACTACTTAAGATTTCATCCAAGATAGCCTTAACATTAGTTTGCCGTATGGAGTAACTAAAGATTTACATATTTCGGGAATGCGACACAGTTTGGGCCGGCACTAGGGCAGTTCGGGCCGCAGCCCCCTATTGACCCACATTCCGAGGCATCGATCTGCACTACCTCCTATACACTGCCGTGGTCGGTCTCCTGGCGGCCCACGCCGACACAACATCAGCCGAAGCTCCAAGCCAGCCCCAGCCAGCATCTCTACAGCACTCTTACCATTCCACGACATGTTCTTTTCCCTTTCTTTTCTTCGCTTCCGTCCGTCTGGTAGTCTTGTTTCATGTCCAATTTTATTTTATTCGTTAGTGTATATTTTTTCTTCTTTCTCCTCTATCTAAAGGAGTTTTGTGGTCTGGCATACCTTCATACCTTTTTATCAAAGCTTGCTTGTGCTACTAGCATCTGGGCTTTCACTTTCTCCTCTCCTTTGGGAGAATTATCTCTACCTGTCTACATCGCCTTTCCGTAGAGCTTCCTTTCTCCCCCCTCTCACTCCTTTTTTAATTATTAAATTTAAATAACTGAAGAAAAATGTTTTTCTTCATGTAAAAAAAAAACGTCGTTTATCAGGTAGGAAAAAAAACGAGCAAAATTCTTAACAGTGCGCTGTGTGTAGGAAAAATGGACGTCTTTTGGGCTGGAAAAATATGGTTGCTGTAAACCTCTGACAGTTGAAAAAAAAAACCAAGAAAAAGAAAATTAGCGTCGGGAAAAAAACAAAAAAATGGCTGTTTCGAATAACGGCGATGCTGTTGTGATGGTTTTGAGAGTTGACTGTAAGAGAACTTGGAGCAGAGAATCAGGAACGGTTGTAGAAGGAATGCTGATTGTACAGAAACGCTGTGTACGGGGACGAGTTTGTTACCTCACAGTTAAAAAAGAATGAATCTCATAAATCAATAATGAACATGAATTTCGAAAGCGGAAAAAAATTGCTTTTCTGCTATGCTTTTAAGCAAATTCTAAAAACCTACGCGGAACAAGGTATGGCTTAGACAGCTTTTTTGCAGGTACCCCTATCCACCTGCAATTTTTAAAAAAAATTTATTTGTTTATTTATTTATTCATTTATTTTTTGGTGAGACTTAAATTACGATACAATGAATATAGAAAAACTGAATAAATAAATCAAACACGCAATTAAGTAAATTTAGCTGCACAAATGGATGACAACAAAATACGACTAAAGAGAAGAAAGAAAGCCTAAAAATTAATGAAAATGTCAAAATAGCAGGAAATGAGAAAAATCTATGTTAACTCCCAAGACAGTTAATTCTGTGGCCATTCGAGTTTTCACACCAGTACACCAGCTGCTGCAGCTGTGAACGGTTTTATTTTCGTGCGACGGACCGCATTTGTGGAAGTTCCAACAAAACAACCCATCAATCTCTGCACAATTTCTTATTTTATCTTGTACATTCTAGCTGGCTTCCATACAACATGAGTTTGTATCTCAACACCGCCACAGAATGGTAAGTCGAGTTGCTTGTAATTAGGTATACCAAGGGCTAACATTTCAGCAATATTCTCCATTGTAAAACTTATTTTTTATTCCTATTAAAGCAATTTTTTTTTAAATTTATATAGAATTTATTTTCTCCAAAAGAGCTACGCCTCACTATAGTATTGCTGTCTTAGTTTTAGGACAGGGATAAGATTTATCTAAAAATACAAAAAAAAAAAAAAAAAAGAATAAATAGACTTATTGCTTTCAAATTTCTTAGTGAACAGTAATGTTATTTTTAAATTCACCCGAAATGATTTTCTGTGGTGAAAAATCTTTTTATTGAAATGATATTAAAAAAATGTTTGCTTTCGAGTAAGAATGTATGGTAAATAAAACATTAATTTCCCATTTTTGTTGACTTAAACGAAAAACGGCTGGTTTTTTACATAATCTCAACTGTTATGAAGCCTTTGTTTTTTTGTAAAGAATGATCCCAATTAGACTTTTAAATGTCACCTTCTTCAAACTCGTAGTGGACGCCCATCATTGCGTAATATTATGCCCTCGATGAGCATCTACGGTCCTAATTATCGTTCTGAGTTCCCATCTGATCTGATTTCAAATTGCCGAGATAATGCGGGTGGTCATAAAAATTGCCTAAGGTTAGGAGGCAAAGGAAGGTCATTGCCACAACTGATAACACGACAAAAAACTAAACTTATAACTTTTGACCTAGATTCAATCATGCTGTCTTGATCTACAATACAGGTCTAGCACTGAGCCTATCCATTTAGCCTTAGTCCAAAAGTTTCACAAGATTTTGCCCTTTGAAATCCACTGATGACAAATCCTTGTAAATGTTCAGAGAGCACTTAAAGCTCAAACGTCTTATTAATTTTGAATACGATCAAGAGAAAACCATAAACTTCCTTAGAAAAGTTCAAGGCTTAAATAGAAACAAACTAAAAGCGTTTTGGTTAAAGAGCAGCATGATTTAGTTATTGGGATGTCTGGTTTCTTGTTTATGTCTCGAAGACTAAGTCACCGCAGGCTGCGTGCTGATGGAGGTTGGTATACATACTGGTAAAACAAGTTTCCGACGATCTTAAGCTTTTGCTTTGGCATGGGCGACGATGAATCGCAAAGTTCCCACACGTACTCTGATACTGGTCACAATAATCTTTGTATAACCTCGAGTAAAAAGATGGTGTTCAGAATAATGATGATATTTGCCTGAGGGCCAATTGAGTCAGTTGTTTCATATTTCGAAATTCTTTGATGATAACTCATATCGTGAGAGCACCATTCGGGTTAATTTCGTAAGAAGCGTTCGTTGTACGACCTGACTGTGTGAACTGACGAGCATTCCTTTTCAAGTTAGTGCGATTAATAGTTTTGATACAACCTTACTGTAATAATGACTTTTAGAAACAACTCTGTTTTATAGATTATAGATAGATCTAGTTAGCTGGGATTAGAATGTCAGATTCCTTTGATAGAGCAAAGTATTCTTGTTAGATCAATAAGATGATTGATGGAGTAGGCGTAGTTCTTCCATTATTGGATGTTCCGATGTATTAAACTTGAATACGTGTATTTTACCCCTATGCAGAGAACCGTTTGATTTTACAGGTATATCTGTACAGTATCAGGATTAAATGTATCAGGAATGATAGCTGTTGCCAGGTAGAATAGGATCGATATCCCAGGTCGAAATCGCAACAGAAAAGTGCAGTAATTCAAATTCACGCGCCATAGCGCTAACGGACTCGCCCTTCAACGCTTCTTATATTTCAATTGCTCCTTACTCAGATGTAGTGCTTTTATTGGATAAATTGTCCACCTGTTTTTTGGCTGAGAGAAGTTTAGCTCTTTTATGAAAGAAAATATACACAAATAAGTGAGCATGAAACAATAAGTCGTGCGTTTCCTTTAAAATTCTTGGTTGCGTTGGAGGCGTGAGTCAGTGGGCCTTGACACTCATTTCTATAAAATCAGGCTTTTCTACAAAATCCTCACCTTAGCATTTCGCTGTAAATAGACCACCCAAAACTCTGTACAGTTTGAATAATTATCGCACTAAAACTTACAACATATACTGCAGGTTGATTTTAAACCTCTTTTTAAACCCCCCTTCCTCAGCCGTATAAGGATGCCCTCTGTTACAGCAATATAATTAGAACCGTCCATTTTTTTCTTTGGGAGCAGTACTCTTTTGTTCACAGTTCAAGCGACACAGACTTTAATCAATACCTGATGTCCCATCCAACTACTCTTTGGGCTTTGTCTCCTGCTCTTGTGATGCGGTCAAGTTTGGGCAAGATTTCCGCCACCATTCTGACTCGTCGGCGCCGTGGTTTCTGTTTTCTTTTCTTATGTTTCTGCTGCTGCCTCTGCTGTTGAGATTGTTGTTATGATGTCGTTGTTGTTGTTGCTGTTGTTGCTGTTGCTGTTGTTGTTGTTGTTGGTATTGTTGTTGTTGTTGTTATTATTATTATTGTTATTGTTGATGTTATTTTATACGTTAGTGCTGTTAATCTTTGCATTCATCAACACTGATTTACTGGGAAACATCGAGGTTTATTTTTTAAGCTCACAATAATGCTGTGCTTACAGTAGTTTTAAGCTCTTTCTGAAGAGCAGTGAGATTAATGGCAGACGAAAATAATCTGATGGAAACTATGAATTTTCATCACATCCGTGATTTTTCCGTTCTATCTTTTTAAGTAGTCTTCCTTTTATTTTTCTTCATCAATCAATCTATTTTTCCAACAAGCCGTCCACTTGTAAAACACTCAGCCCCTCTCATCTTTTTGCCTAGATATCTCCCTTCCCCTCTCTCTCTCTCTCTTTCTCTCTCTGTCTATCTATATATATATTGCTCCTTTGAGTCTCTCTCTCTATCTGTTTTTCCCTATGTCTTATTCCTTCTCTCTCTCTCTCTCTCTCTCTCTCTCTCTCTCTCTCTCTCTCTCTCTCTCTCTCTCTTCGTTCCTCCCTCTCACTCCCTCTCCTATCTCTCTCCCTCCCTCTCTATTTATGTGTTTCTCACTCTGTCTTCCTTCCTTCTCTCTCTCTCTCTCTCTCTCTCTCTCTCTCTCTCTCTCTCTCTCTCTCTCTTCTAACCAGTGGTCCAGACTTGCTCTGGAAAGCTGTGCTCCGTTTTGGTCTGCCCTCCTTTAATCCGTCAGCTCCTAGAGGCTTCCCCCCCGCGACAAAATCAATGGACGATGACGTCGTGGGCTTTACAGCCCTCGGTAATGAGGATAACTTGGTCGACCAGGATGGATAGAGGTCTCCCCGGACTGGCCACATTAATTTCGCTTGTGTCTTCGCTCTGGTCTTGTCATCTTTTGTGTGGGTGATATGCCGGGCAAGAACAATGTGGGGCTTCCTAGATACTGCCGGTTACTGTGTGTATGTGTGAGCGTTTGTTGCTTTTTTGTTTTTTTTTATTTTTTCTTACTCTAATTTGTGAGGATCTAATTTTGGAGCTTTATTTTAAATTTATCCGTGAGAAAATAACGATTCTTTCCGTGACAGTTGTGCGCTGTCTCAAAATTGTTTTCTTGACTTGATTGTTTGCCATTCATTACGATTGCCCTGCTCATTTTATTGCTGTTGTTTTTGTTTTTGGTTTTGCCTATGCTATTGCAGTAACGATCGTTTTGTAGTGTTTGTAGTAGAAACGTGTATCTGAACATTTAATCATTTGCTTGGCTTTAATTAGTTATGGACATTTTGACTATTACATCTTTTTTTCTGTGTTTGACAAAGTTTCTTTCGTCGTTCTTCTTTTTTTCCTCTGACTTGAAGTTTGAACTCATTGGTACTATTGCTGGCTACCTGCAGAATTTTTTTTGTTTATAATTATGTTAATGTATTTTTCCTTGATATTTTTAGCCATACAACATTACATGTACCATATTAAAACAGTTGATGCTTTAAAAAGAAAAAGAAAATAATTCTGAAATTACCGAACCTTCAGATTCACATGCATTTGATCTCTTTCTGTTTCAAGAGGGATAAAAATATAAAATTCTATGAAACGTGACAAAATCTAGTTCCTTCTTGTAATTAAAAGTGATTTTGAAATGCTTTACTCTGTTTCTAGGTTCCCTACTCTCTTTGTAACTGTTTTATCTCTTCTTTGAATATATTTGTGGAATCGTCCTGTTATTAACTTAGCACTGCCCTTGTATTGTTTGCCTCTCTGTCCTCGAATTGACAAATGCAAAAGTTGTACATGATTTCTCTTTGTTGCAGTATGATCTTCACATTGAGGTTTATTAGAGGTCACATATTGACTGATAAGACGGAACTTAGTTATGATTAATAGTTTTACTATTGTTTGCTTTTCGCTCTGATTCTTATTTTATTCGTTTTTTTGTTGTTGTTGTTGTTGTTGTTGTTGTTGTTTTTTTGTATGTTCTGTTATTTGTATAAATTATGCTGAGGACATGTGTAATTTTATTGAAACAGTAAAATAGGAATGAGGTGGAAAGACTGGAGCGTTATTTCCTTTCCTTATATTGAACTCCGAAGAGAAGGAAGCGGAAACAAGAAATTTGTTTCCAAACGAAACCTCTAGAGCTATAAGGAGTGAGTTTAGTGCAAAGTAAAATTAATACGCTATGAACTGTTATGGAAACAAATTTTGATCTGGAGATTATTATGTTTTGGTGAAAAATTTTTTTTAATCAATGCTTCCAGCTTTTATCTACCTAGTTGAAAGATAGAAACTCCCAAAATTGGCAATTTTTTTAATAATTTTTTTTTTGTCAAGAATGTTTCGCAAGAGAAATCCTTTCAAGTAGAAAACCGAAAACTTTTAGCCCCTACAAAACAACGATGTAGATGGGTAACCCTAGAACGCATTAGAGAGAAGTGGATATAGAAAGGAGGAATTGTAGGCGATATTGGTGAATTCGTTGGAGCCGCAGTGAAAAGTACATCACCATAGGCATACAGATTGATATACCTGAAAAAAAATATTAAAGTGATAAGGGGGAGAGAAAAAGTCAGACGATCGCACGGAAAAGAAATCAAGAAAAAGAGGAATGAGGTCTGTGCGTGTGTGTGGGAGGTAGGAAAAGGAAATGGGAGTTGGGGGGGGGGGGGGGGGGAGAGAGAGACAGAGACAGAGAGAGAGAGAGAGAGACAGAGAGAGAGAGAGACAGAGAGAGACAGAGAGAGACAGAGAGAGAGACAGACAGACAGACAGACAGACAGAGAGAGAGAGAGAGAGAGAGAGAGAGAATCTGTTTACATCCTCCAGGTCTGATGAGCTTAATTTCCTACCCCAGTGACAGTGTCACACTAAAACAGTCGGATCCTCCCGCGTTATCTTAGCGTGAGGACACATAAAGCCCGAATCTTTGGTTTGATCAGGTTTCGGAATGAAAATAAAAAAGCGCTACCAAATATTTAAGTGTGAAGATACACATATTTTGGAATTATTTGTATAATCTCTCGTGTAGGTCATTAATAAATGTCCCTGCGGAATTAACTTCATATTGCGGCATTAACATCAGGTACTTTACAACAGTAAAAGTGAAAGAATGGGTACTTAAACTCAAAATAATATATCGTTATCTGTTTATTTACCGTTTTTACTTTGGGGATTGTTCACTGTGTAGAGTCTTCTGTCGGTAGGAACTTTATACAATCTGAAGCAATTTTCTGTTTCAGTATTTGGTTAGGAAGGAGATCACACTGTGCTGTTCATCAATATACTTAAGGTACGGCAAGATACAAGTCACGAAAAGGATCGAGCAAAATGACTTCAATCTGCAGCATTATTTTTCAGCCTAGAACTGATCTCGTTTCAGAAAACTAAATGATCAATATTTTAAGTTGAAAATATAATTTGAAATTTTCACGAGAAAGACCCGTCTTTTGATATGGAAGAAATAAAAAACAATGACGAAATATAGCGGATAACTATATGTATATGGATATGTATTATTATGTTTATCAAAATCTATAGTAACCGTATCAGTATCTCTTTATTACACATACATTGTACACCACTGGTTCTTCCTCTTCTTCTCACTTTCGTTTTACATCTCCTTCTTATTTCATCTCTGTCTTCTTCCCTCTCTCTCTCTCTCTCTCTCTCTCTCTCTCTCTCTCTCTCTCTCTCTCTCTCTCTCTCTCTCTCTCTCTCTCTCTCTCTCTCTCTCTCTCTCTCTCTCTTTTAGTTTTTTGTCTCTTTTTGTCTTTATGTCTGTCTGCCCTTTTCTGTCTTTTTTGTGTGCCTGACTGTGTGTATATTTGTATGCTGTCTCACCCGATCTTCAGGTCGTACCCAGCACGGGTTGAGAACGCCAGTTGCTCTGTGCAGTGCCTGTAGAGAACTAAGCTTGGATCTGATATGAATTAATCGATAGATTACAATGATTACATCTTTTATATACTTTAAATATCTTGCTCCAGATAATCCCAATAGAATTTCAAAGATTGAGAAAATGATTATACAGTATTGATGAGAGATAAATGAGATGGAAATATAGCTTTTTATCAAGGTTATAACTCCAAGCACCTCCATTTCCTCCTTTGGAATGTAAGCTGGTGTGAATATCGCCACTACTTCTCTCTAAATCAGCTGCCTCGCGCTACCTTTCACAGAATTGTTTCCTAAACCATTGTTACCTAGATATTAAGGACGTCTGGATCAGCTTTCCAATGGTGCTACTTAGCTATTAGGTGATCAGTGTGCCTTTCGCTCCGAATTACAGTCTAAATCCGGAGAGTTTGAAGTAGTTTTGCAGAACATTATTGTGCTCTGTGTAAAGTTTGCTAAGTCATTTGGCCTCTGATGGATAAGTTTTGACCTCACCTGTGCAGTTGATCTACTCTGCTAGAAAAGTCAGAGATGACTTTGTGTGGACGGGCCATAACAATGCAAGAAAATAATGTTTTCCATCAGAGGCTTATTTAGGCAGGGCTTAGTTAGGCATGACTGAAAAAACACTGCATTAGATTAAGTATCACAAACTTAATTAAAAATGTATCTTTTTGTCTCCCTCGACGTCGGTCGGCCCACCGATATGAATACCGAACAAAGCTTAGTCTAGACTACGACTGGGATTAAGAATTGCGACATGGCCCATAGGTTTACGTTTAGGATAGGATATTCTTAAAAGCATTATGGGCTGATGGATTTATTTTGTCCCGGGGTCACCCAGTTCACAGACTGGTTCTTTATGCTCAAAGGGTCACAGCAGAGATCATAAGAACATTGTGGAAAAAATCTAGAACTCAGGGTCACACTGCCGGCATATGATATGCTTTCGAAATTTAATTGTTTTCGATGCAATTATTTTGAAACCTTTTTTTGTGTTAGAAATGTTATTCTTATCAATGTTTTGAGAACAGTTTTTTGGACTGCGCCTCCATAAGGGTGATAAATCCTGGGGTTGTAGTCGGCGAATATCATATCTTCATACCACTTATCACAAAATCTATTTCCATTAAATGGTTCTTGCGCCACATACTGTTAAACGGAGATGTTCTCCTTCTAGAGGGGCAGACATCTTTGATTAAGTAAAATAGTGAAGTTACTTGCTGGCCGGTATGGTTTTCCCATGAACAGTTACATCTGAAAATGAATATACGGAAGCTATCAGTTTTATCTGAGGAAAACCAGTTCCTCGACATTAAAAGCAAGCGAGGCTAGAAACTGACCTTGCCTAAGGAGTAAAGCTGATGGCTGATCAACGCTCTTATCATTCAGAGTCCGAATCATGGTTAGGTGCCCTTATGGTCTAGAATTAGACACTTACCTTCATTACAGGTGGTCTGAGTTCAAATCCTAGGTTATATAAATGAGGTGATGATTCTTACAGAAAAAAAGAGTTTTTACTATCTAACTCACATTTCCCTATTCGGCTCAGAGTAGTGAGACTGGTCTTAGAACAGTAACAGAGCTTGTCAACATGCTAAAATGAGACGCCATTTTGAACATTTATTGCTCCAAGTTCTCTCGAGTGCGAAAAGCATGCTTGTTGAGAGGGGTATGTTGATCAAATCATGTAAAACGTTTTTGTGGACTTAGACCTCAATAAAGACCTTAGTGGGCATTGTCATTTTTAGCTTTTTTTTTTCCTTTGTGTACGTTGACACTTGGATAGACACTGATGCGGGTATCAATGACCTCCTAGGAGTTCGGACTTAAAAACTGACATAAACTTATTCGTCCATTCTCAAAATGTTTGTCGTCTACTTTTGTTCGACCAGATAAACAGGAAGCAGCAAGACAAAGCGGCCCATTTCAAGGTGCAGCCTGATTCCTACATCCTTTGGTAGCAAGCTGTCGTCCCACCTAAACAATCACGTTGGAGGGCGCTAAGACTAACAACACCAAGACCATGGGACGCAAAAAAATACAGATCTCCCGTATCGGAGATGAAAGAAACAGACAAGTGAGTCCTTGGCAAATAGAAAGTTGGCTATTTTTTTCCTTAATCTAAAACACTTTATACTCTAGTCAAAAGCCTAACTTCAATGGAAAAACTGTTGAGGCTAACTGATTACATGACTCTGCTTTGTAATTAAAGCTGAACTATGACTTGCTAGTAAAGGAGTAATTTTCGATAAATTACATCATCAACCTGAGAGTTATCGAATCAGATGTAGCTAGTCAAGGAATGTGATTTCACAAAGGGTTAACTGGTTTGAAGTCATAAGTTCTTCTCTAAGTTGTTGTTAGCGTATCAAGCAATATCTTCTGCAAGAATGCAAATAATAATGATGTGAAAGTGGAAGTAAAAAAGTGAAATATAAAACGTGCACACTTATCTAGTTTTGCAAGATTGTTGAACACAAATCACGACTTCCAACTAAGTGTCATAACTCTTTGTGAAATTGCATTCCCTTAACATTATTCTTACTGTATGCAGCATGAACGCGCAGAATTCGAACATTTCAGAATCTTTCGTTGTCCTCTGTGATGCGCACAAGCCCATTTTCTAGAAAGCAAAGTCGAATATATAACAGCTAATGAAATATCGAAATATTGCTATGTCGAGGTGGGATCGAAAAGTGGGAGTTAGTCAAATTAAACGCGTGTGAATCTAAAGTGAGGGAAACGGCGCTAAGATTGGGGGTATCTATTTTTTGAAACATCAACTGCGGCTTTCTGCTCTATAAAGTGAAATGTTGCAGCTTTCTAACTCGATTTTATTATCTAAATGATTGCTGTGATCAGTACCAGGCCTTTTTTTGTATTTCGGTCAAAAACTGTGGGAAAACCTCGTATGTTAGAGCTGGTTACACCCATGGAAATCGAGGACTAGAACTATCAAAAGATTAATTGTACAGTAAGCCTCTATTTATTAGGTGGAAATTGGAGACATTATAGAAGAAACAAATTTGCTCTTTCAACATCTTTCTTTTTAGTCGAAATCTTTTTAAGCTTGCGTTGCGCAACATTCAGGATAATAAAGTCTGATGCATTTGTTATCAGTCAACTTACCAGAGATAATGTCAACTGCAATTTCAAGGTTAAAGATAGAACTATACAAAAATATCTCTCGTGAAAACTAACTATGTCTCGCTCCATATAAAAAATGTATGTCATGTGTAAGATGTCTTTGTTTTATCATTCTGTTGAGTTATCTGTATATCACGAAAGACAAATCTGCAAGATGATCAGGCTGTGTCATAAGTTTACATATGAAATAATTAACCAACAAATTCTTGATTTAAAAGTGAAAAAATTTGAAACAATAACAATCGTCGCAAAGCTATCAATCTTGTGTGAAGTTAGGACAAACCTTGATGATAGAAGGTTCATGCGGAAATGAATGATCTTCATTTCTTCACAATATTAGAGATGGTATCGAATCAATCTTGCAGTCAATAATAATATATTGTACTTAATAATTTTATATGATTCATTAATTTTGTGCTTAGATCTCATGCGGAAATGGACAAATTATTCAAGTATATTTTTTAAGCCCAGTCCAGTAAATGATTTTATGGCAATGTCTCATGCGATGAATTATTCCTTCAGAGAGAACATTCTGCTAAAATGTTTGAAACGATGTAGTTAAACAATGCTGGTGCGGATTATAACCTAATGACATGAGATGAACAAAGGTCTGTTCTTTATCAGCCTTATCGTGCCTGATTAGGCCGACGCGATCCTTGAATTGAACGGATCTTGTTAGAAAAAAAAACAATAGATATACACCTATTCATCAACCTGATAGGCACTTTGCATTGCCTCCCTAAGGTGACCTTGAATATTGACATGATGAATAAATGTGTATGTAAGTGGCGGCGTAAAGCGTACGAGATCTCCTATGTTAATATAATAAATACAAATGGTATAAATTG
The DNA here is from genome assembly GCA_033675545.1 of Elysia crispata. Lineage (NCBI taxonomy): Eukaryota > Metazoa > Mollusca > Gastropoda > Plakobranchidae > Elysia > Elysia crispata. The sequence continues at coordinate 362,034 of JAWDGP010004413.1, read as the reverse complement.
ATTAATCAATTAGTTAATCTATTAATCAATCAAATTATCACATGTGTAAATTTGAAGTGGTCTACTGTAGATGATCCTCACACCAATCAAGCCTTATCCTTTACATTCAAAATCAGCTCTCACTTTTCTTAGTGGAACGCTACAAAAACACAACAAATCGATAAATTAACAGGTGAATGATTCATTGTACAAACTTTCCGAAATATATTTCGAAAACTTTTGCCACCAAATGTTAGCAATAAAATAATATATATATATATATATATATATATATATATATATATATATATATATATATATATATATATATATATATATATATATTAAGCAACCATAACCATTTCATGGTCTTCCACAGGTGACCTTCACAAAGCGGAAGTTCGGCTTGATGAAGAAGGCTTACGAGCTGAGCGTCCTGTGCGATTGTGAAATCGCCCTTATTATCTTCAACTCGTCAAACAAACTGTTCCAGTACGCCAGCACAGACATGGACAAGGTTCTCCTCAAATACACAGAGTATAACGAGCCTCATGAGAGCCGTACCAACAAGGACATCATAGAGGTGAGAGAGTGAGAGAGAGAAAAAGAGAGAGAGAGAGAGAGAGAGAGAGAGAGAGAGAGAGAGAGAGAGAGAGAGAGAGAGAGAGAGATTTTGTATGTGTTTATCTATGTATCTATGTATCTATCTAGGCATGGTATCAAAATTCTTAAGTGTAAACTAGGTATCAAGACTTGCTATCTCTCTTTTATTTCATTAAAGTGTGTTTGAAGCCAACTGCGAGGATTTGTTACAGGAAAATGGTTTATAATCCTAAAAAAAAAACCGCAGCAATAAGTGGTAAATTTTTTAAAATGTCCCCAAAGAAATGTGACTTCTTAGTATGCAATATTATTGTAAAAAGCAGCATGGAGCAAGAATAATTTGCTGTAGACTTTTAGAAGTTGTACGGTAGTGACAATGAAGGCTTTGTTAGTATCATAACTATACCTCTGCAAGCTTACCATCTTATTAAAAGCGAAAGATTTTCTTTTCAGATGTAAGAAAAGATTAAGCATTGACAGAGTTTATATTTATTAAATGTCGGTTTTTTGGCTCTAATTGGTGTTATACATATTTCAATTTAGATGTTCCCACTAAGCCGTAAGTGTTTTTGCCTCTAATAACTAGGCCCTCTGAGAGGTGGTTTTTCAGACTTTGTAACTTTTTTTTTTGATACAGTTGTATCGGTGTTTCCCATTCTATTATAACTGTTTCTATGCTAGGCACTTTCGCAAACTCCCATGTTTTGAAAATAAACCCATCTTTGCTTTCTTGGAAAACTTCCAGGAATGAAAATTGATACCCATCCTTGGGAACTATTTGATTTTCTAATAGCTTTTACATTCTAGCTTTACCTTTTCACCTGTTTGCATTTCATTTTTTCGTCTAGCTACCTCAGGAGGTATGTGGCTTTGTTAGACTTTGCTCGAAGTTCCATTTATCGCTATGTTTGTGTCCTCAATTCATACATTCATGGCGTAATACTGCCTCGTTCAGACTTTTAAAATGAAAAATAGCAGTCGTCAAAATCAGACAAAAATTTGCTTCATTGCTGGGGGCGCAAATCGATTTCCTTAAGTTACATTATGCAAAGTGGCACAAGCTTTTCTCCAGTTATTTTGAGAAAATTGTTAGCCTATATTTATTTAATGTCCAGCTTGCCAATATAATTTACCTTTTGTACAATTTTACTGACAGATGATTAGCTGTACTTCATCTGAGATAAGTCAAAAATGATGATATATCGTTTGTCGCTCTTTTTTCCCGGAGTCTTCCAAATACTGTGTAATTTGGATTGTTTTTCTCCCCTTGTTATGTTAAGTCACAGCATGGTTTCAGTAAATTAGACTGATAGCAAAGCCTGCTATAGCCTTTGCCGCGGACAGGAAAAATTCAATTTTAATAGCTTGTCAGGTTGCACTCTTTGCCTTTTTAGGCATTTTCCAAATGCCTACATCGCCGCTTTCTGAGAAAAAGCAGCATCAATAATGATCAAAGATTGAACAGTCGAAGGACTAACATATTTCCTGAAAGAGGAATTACCGATGTAGATAATAGTATTTGAACAATAGTTTCCACTTTCGTGTCGCTCCTCTTTTCATTGTGAAAACTTATAAATCTCCTTCATCAATATTACTTATGCTTATCAGAGATTAAGTTATGTGAAAAACGCGATTTACATGTAATTTCCTATGATGTGGTCCTTCTGAAGAGTGTTGCCCTGTGCTTCTTTGATGCTTTGTGTGTGGCCGCTGCTTCTCGCAATACGGCGCATACCATCATTTGGGCTGACGGGTTTGTTAATGTGATTAGAAGTGGCTGTGAAAGGGAAAAAAAAACAACACCCCCGCACATTAACCAACTAAATTATACTGAGGGCTTTTTTAATGAAAGAAGAGAGGCATATGATGCTTAAGAGCCAAGCCGTGAGGCTGAAAATAGAGATGACTTGAGGGGAGGAGAAATATAATAGGATATACATTATTTGTAATTTTATATATATATATATATATATATATATATATATATATATATATATATATATATATATATATATATATATGGATGAGTTGCAAATTGTGTTGGGGGTCCGAGGAGAAAATGGAAAATGAGGGACAAGGAGAGCGTGAGTGTACCGGAAACAGAGGGCCTCTTGTTTTGACTGGAGCCAGATTCGCTGCATCCTTCTCTCTCCCTCTCCTCTAGCTCGGTCTACTATTATTTAGAAATGTTCAGGCGTCGGTGTCTGACTTGGCTCTTTTGGCCGTGAGTGCTTGCCGACTTATCGCTAATTACGACGTGTCTATAGCAGCGCAAAGCTTTTCAAAGGAAGAGATTGGTTTGGGATTGTTAGAAAATGGCTAGATCTAGTTGTGAGGGGAAAGATAGGGCGTTATAAGAGTGAATCATAGATAAAGCAGAGGGGGAAACAGAGGTCGGAGAGGATTGAAAGAAAGGAGCGAAAATAAAATAAGAAAATTTTGTTGTGAAACTCAGAAATGCGATAACCTTCTAGAATGAAGACAGAGTCAAAGCAAGAAAAACAAAGTGATCGATAAAGAGTGTGGGAAATATAAACCAAACAAACGTATAAAAAAGAGCATACCGATCAAAAAGAAGAAATGGAAGAGGGTATGCTATAACAGTGGGAAAGGATCAGGAAAAAAGATTGAGAGAGATAGAAAAGGTATATTTTAAATTGATTTTAAGAGTGAAAAGATAGCGAGAAAGAAGAGGAAAGGATGCAGCGAGCGATAGAGAGGGCGAGAGAGAGAGAGAGAGAGAGAGAGAGAGAGAGAGAGAGAGAGAGAGAGAGAGAGGGAGAGAAAGAGAGAAAGAAGGAGTGTATTACTTCAAAATTCGTGTATGATCAAATATCCAAAGAAGCCTTTTTGTAATTCTGAAGCTCTCAAGTAAGCATTCCATAGCTTGGGCTCGCCGCACTATCAGCTGCCATCTCTGTAAGATGATAATTGTGGAGAGGACTTTCCGGCGACAACCACTGGGTAGAGATTTCTCCAGTTTGTAATGCTGGATATAACATCTTCATTCTCGATACATTGCCACGGTTCAGTATTGCTCGGCTAAGTTTAAGTTCATTCGCAAAATTTCTAGTCTTTTATTTGAATTGTTTAGTCGCGGCTACCCCTCGCCGGCAGAAATTTTGGTTAATACTCTTTTAATCAGCCTGTCTTTCTGTCTATTATATTTTCCTTATTACTTATTTATTTATTCATCTATTTGTCTATCGATCTATATATCTATTTGTCTATGCTTTTTATGCCAATATAACAAAGTTTATATATCTATTTATACAATTAATAATCTGCAGTATCTTTCTATCTAAATCTTCCCTCTCATAATATTTTTTTTTTGGAACAGTAATTTGTATTTGTTCTATCGCACTTCAGCTGATAGTTCTATTAAATAACTTATTTTGTGTAAGTAAAAATTTTATTAAATTAGAATTCTACCAATGTGATAAAACCATCACAAGGTCAGTAATTGGGTTCAACAGAAGATATATGAATGTCTCTCATCACATAAGCAAATAGTTATGAAAATCAATAGAAAAAATGCCAATGAAAGTGCTTACACTCCAGTTTCGAGAACACTATACATTGTGTTCCTTGCGAAGCTCACTTGTGGTGATCAATAGCTTTTTGGTTTTTGTTTTTTTTTCGTATGATATCCATTAGATGAGATTGTTATGGTAATCATCCCCATTTGTAGTTGTGGTTATTATTGTTATTATTACCATTATTATTATTATTATTATTATTATTATTATTATTATTATTATTATTATTATTATTATTATTATTATTATTATTATTATTATTATTATTATTATTATTATTATTATTATTTTTATTTTTATTATTACTAAACTGTTGCAGTCGAATTTATTTTACCTGGTGTGAGCAAAACTTAAATTTAAGCTTCTTCATTTGTCGGTATAAATTAAAGGGTAAAAAAAAGAAAGAAAAAAGCCGTAAGCTTTTCGTGATTTATTTTATTAACGTGCCAAGACACATGGACTAGCTTCCTTTAATTCGGATGCGAAAAATAGAAAGTGTGAACCTTTCATTAATCCGTATAAGAGCGACAGTTTTCTTCGCACGTTTCTCACTCTCAAAATGTTCTCTATTTCTGCAGTGAGTCTGAAGTCTTATTTAGCATCTTAGCCTTTATGACGAAAAGTTCGTGGTATGGTCACTAAACGAGAATTACTTTATTGCAGTTTTTCATGTATTTCGCTTTTGCTCATTCAAAACAAGCCGGAAGCGTTAATCCTTGTTTGTTGTTTTTAAATTACAAGTTTGTTACTTGCTTTTTTGTCTTTGAAACGTGTAGTCTTTGGTCTTAATGTCTTTTTGAGAAATTGCAGTTAAAAAACCAATAGCTTTGCGTACAATAAAGATGTAACTATCGTTTGGGAGGAATTTTCTTGTTTTGCCAGGTTGCAGAGCTTAAAATGTAGAGTCCTCTCCTTTACTCGACAGTTTAAAGGAGAAAAAAACAGGTGCGTAATTCAGAACCGGATCTAGAAATGGGGTGGGGAGGGGGGGGGGGGAGGGTTGCTTAGGATGCTTGAGCAATGCGCCTTCACACCTTCTTCTTGTTTACAAATAATACTAGAAGTCATGCCTTTCAATATCTTCAAAACCACTGCCAACATCGCAGATTGGTACCATTTTTTTCTTCCGAAATTCTCTGGCATCAGGGGGAGAAGAGACATGTCTACAAAGTACAGAAAGCAGGCACGCGCTCGTGGCTTCGCCACTTCTATGATCAGACAATAAAATAATTCACCCCTTCTTCACAACACATTGATTTAGCCGTGATAACTATTTTCTCTTCCTTTCCCAATGCCAAGATATCGAGAGATATTCTTTATTTTATTAATGGACCAGACAGGAGTTATGTTCATACTGTGTGAACTTTTACCTTTTTTTCAATTTTTAATTTCCTTTATTAAAGTTTTGCAGTGACTTTTGTCCTCCTCTTTTTTACATAAAGGCAAAGAGAGTTAACTCCATTTTACGTTGTTTTTTTTTTTGTGCTTTTTGTTTTTCACCTCGTAAAGGTAAAGGTTATGAGGTCATTCCTTGTATTAGGCTGTCCACTTCAAGAGAAGCAGTTTGGTCTCGGTGGATCTTAGGGATGTCAAAAAGTTGTATAATTCGTAAGCATAGTCTCTGCCTGACAGTCGCTTACACCTCTTTCTCTCTCTCCCTCTTTGTCCGTCTATCTGTCTGTCTGTCTGTCTGTCTGTCTGACTCTCTCCCTCTCTCCCCCCCCCCCTCCCCCTTTCTGAAAAATTCGACGAAAACCCTCTATTTTCTTCTTCTGCTTTTCCTTTACTTAGTTCTTCTTCCCTTTATCTTCCTTTTCTTCTTTTTTTTTCTTCCTTCTCTGCCTTCTTCCTCATCAGAGTTTTGTTTATACGTGAAAAAAAAAAAAGGATCGAGGTCAATCTGTTGTGGACAGGCGGTATTAAGCAAAAAAAATATTTTCCTCTTACTCCTTTCTCCCTCCTTTCTAATTCTCTCCATTGCACGCTTCTCCGTATCGCGATATATTTTCTCTTTCTTGATCACTGCGTGTTTATCTGTTTTAAAATTTGACTTTTTTATCGATATGCACATGATTTATTTAACACTAATTTGCTTTAAGTATTTGTTTCTCTTTTTATCTACCTATCTATCTTTCATTATATCCTTATATTTATCTATCTATATATCTTTAATCGATCTCTTAATCTCACTATCTGTTTATCTTTTTTTTTTATCTGTCACCTTGCCGTTATCGAAATCCCGATAAAATTACTAGCACAAAGAACGTCCCCTTTTAAAAGTGTTTAAAATTGTATTATGAGTAGCAGTAAAAAGGATGGTACACCTTAAGTCAAAAATTTGATAAGAAGGTTTTTTAGTTTAATGTACCTCTGAGTTTTTAAAGAGTTCTATCTTAGGTCTCCCCTTTGATTACTAAAACTTAACGTGAATTCATTTAAAGATAAATTGCTTTATTTAGCCCGCCTTCTACAAATAATGGATCCTTTCTGACTTTAAGAAACCGACCGCCTGTCCTTACTCAACTGAAATAGGCTCCAAGCTTAACTACCATGGTTCAAATCTCTTACACGGACCTGTCTCAGTTCGCAGGGTGTGTGCATTTTACTTCTTCGCCACGGGAGCTCCAAGAATGGTAAAACCACGAGATTTATTACTCTCTTCATGGCTGATTTCGGATAGTGTTGTTATACTGAAAGTTTCTGGTCCTCTATATTTTTTTTCGGCAGCCTTAAACCTATCAATATATTGCTCTCCATCACAAACTTCTAGAGCTTTGTTTGCTCTAGAAAGGATGGGTAAAGAAAATTTTGAATTATCAATCTATCATCTTATTCCTTGAGATTGGCGCTTGGTCGACTCCATTTATACTCAGGGGCAAATATCACGTTTTAGCCTCACTCACAAGTTTTTAAACCCGAGCAGATGCCCTGTAGTACCCAATCTATGAAGAATCTTACTTTATAAAAGTACTGTCTATAATTCAATGCGTTGTATTCTGCACATACTTTCCTTGTGTTATATCTTTTTTCTTATTTTTTCCAATTCCGTATGTTTCTTGACCATTTCCAATATTCCACACATACTTAAATCTCCCAAATGTAGCTCTAGAATGTTTTGCGTTGTCCTACAATCCGGACATCGCTCCGCTTCTCTTAATCCGCCCTAATCTGTTGTGTGCGCAGTCTGTGCCCTCTTGACCCTGCCCGACGCCACTCGCTCTGTCCGGGAAAAAAATGATTTTGAAATCTCCATGCCGCTTCTGAAGGACGTTGAAAAATAAGATTCGTGAGTTGTGAGTTGTGCTCCACAGGAGAGGCAAACGCCTCGAATACAAAACCTAAAATTTACTTTTTTTCCCCTTTCTTTCATTTTTGTTCCTTTTCTCTCTTACTTTTTTTTTTCTTAAAAAAAAAAAAAGAGGTACACCAAGGCTATATTTCTGTCGTCTTTTGTCGAATAGCAGTTGCTTTAATTATAATTTGCAACTAGTTTTGAGTCCACTTGCATAGTATGCAATATTGTAGAAGCTTCCATTTAGGCATATTGGTCGCCATAAGAGTTAGGGATCTCAAAGTCCTCAAATGAATGAGACCGCCTAAGATGGATTGGCTCTCAGAAAATTGCCCACGGTCTCGTCGTTGTTCTTAGCGTGGTAATTTCATATCTTTGCTACGTCATTCTGACCAATATTTCAGCATTTCAGCTTTTCGAAAATTTTAACTTTGATTTCTTTCCCTGCTTGACAAATACGGGTCCTTTAAACTGCACCCTTTGAATTGCGGTTTTGTGAAATAAGTTAGTAAGTTGGCGATACTAAATCACTTGTTTTCATACTTTGATTTTCCTCTGTGAACAAACCATTGCCTGTAAAAATCGGGATATCGCTCAAGAACATTACAGTCAACTTTTTCTCCACCTGTTTCATTCATTTCACCTTTTAATCGAGCATTAAGTTTTTCATGCACGAAGCAAAACACTTTCAATTTTTTGTTTTTACTTATACAAAGTCAAATTAATCAATAGCGTAACTTTTTAATATGATTGCTTGCTTGCATTCAGTAATTATTAATTTGACCACTTGTGATGCCATATACGTTGATATTTTGCTTGTATCATCTTCTGTCGTAAGTCAATGACGAAGGGAAATTGGTTCTGACATCGTGCAGTGCCAAATGCCTGATGTCACTGGGTGCAGTCTAGGGCTGACTCCCGCATCGTTTTGTTGAGGCGGTTTGAGCGAAATAGACCTGTTCAGAGCTTTTCAAAAACCCATTTGTTTGCGACTGGTGTCATGCACTGTCAACGGATTTGTGGCGACATCAGGCTGCTCCGCAGTAAATACACAATTGAAATTAAGTCGTCTAAGTCTGAGGTAAATCTTTCAAACTTACCACACGTTAAACGCTTCTTTACGACATTGATCAAGGCCGTCTTGTTATTGCCTTGTGGAAATTTTGAACCTTCTTTTTCCGTTTCAGTTACAGCAACAGGCAACGTCGGCAAAATAGAACGACTAGGTTAGTCCTAGAAACACACTGGAAGGTTACGCCTTAAGTGAAAAAAACGTTTTTATCTCTGTGCCGGACAAGAGGAACTGCTATGGTTGTTGCGTGGTGGTCTTAGGGCTCTCAGCTCTGCGACCCATACAGCTGCTAGCTCTTATCTCTTTACCCCCATCGCGGCCACATTATCTAAATTAATAAAAAGTGTCGATACTGGCTCACATGCCCCTCACCCTCCCCTCCCTCGACCTTTCTGTAATCTGCAAGCTGCTATGACTCTTATGTTATGAGATCATTAATCATACAGAGTAACTGTTACAAGGATGTTTGTCTGTCGCCTCTTCCTCTCTCTCTCTCTCTCTCTCTCTCTCTCTCTCTCTCTCTCTCTCTCTCTCTCTCTCTCTCTCTCTCTCTCTCTCTCTCTCTCTCTCTCTCTCTCTCTACTTCCTCTCCTTATTCCACTTCATGTTTTTATTTTAAACTCTTTTAAATCTCTTCCAAGCAGTTAATGATGCTATGCAGAAAGGGAAAACTGTTATGATCTAAGAACCCCTACAATGAAAGAGGTTTAATAATTATTCAACAAGATTTTCATTCCGCGAAAACGAATATCAGAAATTCTTTGATTATACAGCATTGACTTTCATAACCTCTTGCAAGTTTAAAACTGAGATAGTAAGGACGAATCTCCCATATTTATTTATAGAAGCTGGTATTAACTTGTAAATAATTGTATCAATCGCCTTCTTAAATAACTGGACAAGAAGAACTTCCCTGGATGCCATGCCTTTCATTGTTAAATGGAAGCAATCTTTGCTGTTTACATAATTCTAAGAAACAACTGGTTGCAACGCATTAAAATTCATTTTTATGGGGGAAAACAACGAGTGTTGATCCTGAGATTCCTGTTGTATTAATTAGAGAACGCGTAACTAGCAGTCACGTAATAGACAATCATTATGCAGAGAATGATCATGTAAGGAATATTTTATCCGTTGAATTTCGACAGTCACGTTTCAAAAATGTAATGAAGGTAACATTCCTTTAAAATAGCTCTTTCTACTTTGCCATCAATCATTAGCTTTTCTTCTAAAGTCTGTGTCGAAATTGGATTTCTCCTTCTTTCTTTTCTTTTTTTTTTAACGAAAGTGAAAACAGCTGAAAAATCATTGCATGTATAATTAGCTTGGCTGCGTTACCTGCAATGAATTAATCTCAAGATAAACGAAAGATCCTGTGTTATTTGAATAATTTTATTGGCAAAATGGGAACATGATTCACCTTTACGAAACGCACATGTAACGCTCGCAAAAACGAAAATGAGTGTGTGTGCCTGAGAACTCACTCTATACAAGTAGAGGAAGGAATAAAAAGAAAAATATACTTGAAGTTCACTTTTTACACCCTGCTAGAGACAAAACGAACCCGAGTGTGTCATGAGGTCGATTCCGAAATAAACTCGTAGTACGCACGGCCATGAGATTTGTGTCGAGGGCTGGGGGCGGTGCGCTACGTATATTTATAATCGAGATGTAAAATTAGCTCGGCCTTGCAGCTAGAAATAGCGGCAGTGGGAAAGCATAAGAACCAAGATAGATTTAGACCGCACTAAGAAAAGGCAAAGACGAAAATAATCTTTTATGATTGTGGTGGCGCGCGAGTGTGCATTATGCTCTATCTACACTATTATGCAAGTTTGCACTAGTGCAGCCGTTCGCAATAACCGTTTCGTTTGGGAAGGATGTTAAATTAATCCCGACGTCAAAAGTTCCTTGTGCCTCCACCACAATAATTATTTCTAGCTAGGACTTCGGAAATTCTTGGCGAGAGGAAACAAATAATATTAATAGTTTTTCGCTTGACTCTCTCTCTCTCTCTCTCTCTCTCTCTCTCTCTCTCTCTCTCTCTCTCTCTCTCTCTCTCTCTCTCTCTCTCTCTTCCTTCCCATGAGTCAATAGTTGTATGCTGGGCACTTTTTTTTCCCTTATTCAACACATAATTCGCACACGTCATTTCCGGTTTAGGCCTTTCGTCTCGGTCTCTGGGCTTTACTTAGGGTTCGGGAGAATCAATGCCGTTACACGGCTAAGTCAATTACATCGATTAATCAATTTAGCGAGGCTTTTGTTCCTAGCCGTTCGCTCCTTCAAGCTTGCGAGAAAGAAACGAGCGACTGTAGCAATTCAGAACTACTGCTGTGGAAGTCCGATAATACTCGATAATGCATTGCCAGGTGCATAGGAAAATATATTGGTCTGATATACTTGTAATTGCACAAGCGAGATAGTACAAAGCATTTTAAAGTTCAGAAGGTCGTAAAGAAATGATTTCAAATTTGTATTGCTGAACTACTTAACAGTTTTTTCAACATTCGTGACTGGGTAGACTGGGTACTTTTTCTTTGATCAATGTTCCTAATGTACTGAAGTACTGTGCGTATTGAAATAACCTCAAAAGGCGAGCCAAATAGAAATGCTGTATTGAAAAGTGTTAGCAAGTAAAACGATGGTTTCAACCTCTAACCACAGTCTGAGACGATTTAATACGGAGATAGGTCGGTGCCTGAATAAACGCATGGGGAGAAATCACTATGGTTACAATGGATTATAATTATGGCATTATTGTTTTGTTAAGCATCATGCTTTCGAAAGTTCAGAATTTTCATGTGTTTGTTTTTTTCCCACGGTTTTTCGCAATATTGTTAGCCTTTTTATTTTACGTCTTACTCCTCTGCCTATCACCACGCTTTTGGTGTGTAAAACATCGTTTGTACGCCTTTTGTGTATCTTCTTTTCATCGGTCTATTTTCTGTTCATTCAACTTTCAGATGAAATGTTTAGACAAAAAAAAAAGGTATTCGACTGATGATTCATGATTGGCCAGTTTATTGAGGGCAGTGTTCCTGATGTTTAAGTATTCTGAAGGCTTCTCTAAGAAAGCATTTTCTTTCATTGCTAGTGCCGCATTTCCATGATGATTCAGTGCGATAGGTTTCCGATAAGATATCATAGAGAAGCTTTTTAAAAGGTTAATGCTGAGAAGGGCGAAGGGGTAAAAAAATCTTAAATTTTGAAAACGTATTGGTGATAAAAGTAAGGTTAGTTAATAGTTCATGAAGTGTATCTTCATGTTATTGAGGTCAAGGCGTGAATACAATATATATATATATATATATATATATATATATGTGTGTGTGTGTGTGTGTGTGTGTGTATGTGTGTGTGTCATGGTGGTATCGATCATTGATATAAGTCTTAAAGAAACCAAAATACTTTTTCAATCTGTTCATGATATCTTTGTTCTCTATACTATCAGTGTCTTGTTCCTATTTTTCCCCATTTCCTTCGATATCCGTTACTAGGACTTCATTTCGGAAATGTGCTTTTAGTTTTAGATTACTACTCTGATTCTGTTTTCTCCGTTTATCTTTATTTTGTTTTTAATTCTTGCGTTAGTTTTTGCTTTTTTTTTTTGTTTTAAATCGTATACACCAAACTTCAATATCATTAGAATTATACACTCTAAATCCTGCACGCAACTAAGAATGCAACGTCTATTGGAATATTAAGATCTGGGACGCTTATAATACATTTTTCAAAGGAAATGGATCATCATAAATATTATTAGCATCAATTGTGTCTTCAGAACGCGTAGAACAGCTTAAAACGATAAATACTAGTATATTCTCTTATCCACGCAATTCTCTGTCAAAGGGCTTAGACTACGACTTCGAATCCTCCCAATAAACTTTCTCTGGAAACGGAGGGTGGATGGGATAGGGTACAGGATATGGCGTAAAACTACTTAAAGCTACATATTTGCATCATCGATGCTTCTATTAGTGGTAAGTTATGGAATTGTTTAATTTCAAGATTTTCAGTTCGGTGGTTTTAACTTATAAAAAAAATCGGTATATATAAGGCTACAGTAATGTATTTACCATGTTGGCCTTACAATTTGAGGTGCATTAAAGGTCTACAAATCTTTATAAATAAAAACTTATTTTTCTAAATTTTTTTTTATTATCATTATTTTTTTATTTAATTTTTCCATTTAGTCGCTGCCAACTTTGGCGAAGCCAACTTGACAAGCTTTATAGGAGATGTGTTCCTACTTTAACAATTATGGCTGTCTAGATTTGAGTGTTTGGAGAATGGTGGGTGTTGGAAGAGGACTGGACTGAGAACTTTGTGGGGGTGGATAATCACTGAGGCAAACCAGTTTTTACTCCTTTTTTTTAACTTTTCTTTTTTTTTTTTCAACCGCGGGAAGGGCAGATTTCCAGCCAAAAAACTGGCCGCGCCTCTTCGTCAACACGCTTGCCTTGCCACAGCCATGTAGTTGTGTCGTCATTTGGCCGTGTCATAGTTAGGTCCACTCAACGCTCGCTCTCTCTCTCTCTCTCTCTCTCTCTCTCTCTCTCTCTCTCTCTCTCTCTCTCTCTTCAAACCTCTGCCATGGTGTACTTCGGCCTTGATGGTTTTTTTAAAGTTTACTCTGTGCTGCAGCTTTATTTATTGTTCAGCCAAACCAACACTGCCCTGTAAGCCCATACCTTTGATGGCCCCGTACTTGGGTCCCCACCCACAGTTTGGTAAGAACGTTTTACCTGCCTTAATTCCTCTTCTGAAAGTTTTCATGACTCAGATATTCAGAGTGGATAAGGGTGAGAGAGAGAGAGAGAGAGAGAGAGAGAGAGAGAGAGAGAGAGAGAGAGAGAGAGAGAGAGAGAGAGAGAGAGAGAGAGAGAGAGAGAGAGAGAGATATTATCATAGAAATTGATAGACTTTGACACAAAATAAACGTATTGCCCGATGAGATCGTCTTTACTGAAGGTCTACGACAGCCTGACACCCACGCGAAAATGTAGACTCTGAGGACATGCCCTTGTTGATCCTCCCCGTCAATGTAAACGAAAGGCAATTGGTGGAAAAAAACCTGTCATCTGATAAAAAATATTGTTCTGCATGCCTGTTTCGTTTAAAAAAAACTTGGTTTTTCGGTACACTTGAAAGGGAGTTAAATACAAAGTTAAACAAAAATTTGATAAAACTTTAAATTTGAGTGTTGAGTTAGTAAGGATTTAACTTAGAGAATCCACTCTTATCTCGGGTCTTTGTCAAATAAGAAGTCCACACAGAAACTAGGTTTTCATTCAAAATCTTAAGTTGGAGATTTATATTTTATTAACTTGGTTCGCGGGAATATAAATATATATATATATAATCCATAATACACGTTTTAACAATACGTTCGGAAGAAAACAAAACTGCGTTTCCCTACTCGATATAAGAAATAAGGAAGAAAATAGTGGATCGTGTCTTATTTAGCCACACCCAGACTGGCGTCTAATACTGCACCGTTTTGATATAAACGAAAACAACTGCAACGAAAAATGGACTGTCGAGGGTAAATTCTCAAGCCAATGGTCAAATCCCAAACTCCCGCTAGGATAGGGAGAAAAGGAGAGAATAAAGTCTTCATAATTATTATATACTGTATATCAGTCGCATTGGTTTCTTCTAGTCGTAGGTTTTACTCACAGCGCAAAGAACCCAGTAAAAACACACAATTGCTTTTTGCCAGGGGAAAAAAAGTGGTCTTTTTCTTTTTTTGTGGAGCAGGGGGGATAGGTGTTAGGGAGGAGTACTTTAGACAATTTTGCTAGTGAGCGGACAAGAGTTGCTCAATGTTTAGAACCAGCAACCAAGCGTTATTAATGAAATGAAAATCATGGTTTTAAATCCTTTTTCTAATGCGATTTCGTGATATATATATATATATATATATATATATATATATATATATATATATATATCACTCTCCCCCTCCCTCCCCTCTTTGCCCACTCTTATTTCAATTATTTCTTTGTTTAAGAATTAAGTTTCCTCAAATAATTAGAGCGCTGTCTCATGGATTCATTGACACTCGGCTTTAGTCTGGGTAGGAAAGGATGAAAAAATGGCATCGACATTGTCCTGCTTAAATGATACATAACCTGGACCGCATAAATAAAACCACGCCCATAGTGGAAAAACCGAGAGGCGCCTCCACTTGACCCAGGTTGTGCTGAATGCATAACGAAGTCCGTTGAGTGTTTTGAGCCGCTGCGATGTAACCAGGCCTGAAACCGTCTACGCTAGTCTGTAAAGCTATGTCCAGATCTAGATCTAGGAAAGCAAATCTTTCCTTAGATAAAGTAGAGAAAACTTATTATCAGATTCTGGTTGTGTCTCTCGGTAAGGTGTGCTGGCATTTAAAAAGCTCTGCTCTATGAGTTTATCACGTTTTGTTTGAAAATATTGCGTAATAGCTAATTCAAGCAGTAACATAAATTACAGACTCTTTTGTAATTCCTTTTATTTCTTTTATATCTGCTGATGTCAGTTTGACCCGTTCTGAGTCCCGGCAATATAATTCAGAAAAAAAAAAGAGAGAGAGAGAGAGAGAGAGAGAGAGAGAGAGAGAGAGAGAGAGAGAGAGAGAGAGAGAGAGAGAGAGAGAGAGAGAGAGAGAGAGAGAGAAAATAAAAAAAAGCTAAATGAGAACAATTGCACAACCTGATTAATACTGGACGAAAATAGAAACAGTAAACGCGAAACGTTTACATGTTACATTTTCAATTGTTTTCAATTTTGTCCTCTCCCATAGTAATCAACTTGTGGTCCAATTTCCCACTTATCTATTTTTTTTTAATCATATCCGTTTTTTGTTCGAACGCACGCGCATTCTTTCGGGTCTTATTTTTTACTACCGGGTTGGACTCCAATCAGAAAAGAAATATTCAGTGAGAGAGAGAGAGAGAGAGAGAGAGAGAGAGAGAGAGAGAGAGAGAGAGAGAGAGAGAGACGCTCACAGAAAAAGATTCAAACAGACAAAGGCACATAGACAAAGTAGACCATAAACACCACGACAGAAAGAAAAGGAAGTCAGAAAAAAAAAAGAAAGGGCAACAAGATAGAGAAAGTTAGAGTGAGACAGAGGCAGTCAGAGACAGAGTGAGTAAGGAAATGCACCAGATTAGCCTGGTTTATGTTGTCGTATATTATAATGAAAAAAATTTGCCAAGAGTCAGTGAAGAAAACAGGACGGTGATTTAGAGTGCGAATCTTTTGTACATTTTCAATAAACCAATGGAATTGGATTCTACTCTGTAGTGTTTGATTTTATGAATATAAATTCGAGAGGAAAGAGCGTGACTCATGAAGTCAATAGAACCAATAATAATAATAATAATAATAATAATAATAATAATAATAATAATAATAATAATAATAATAATAATAATAATAATAATAATAATAATAATAATAATAATAATAATAATATTAAGAATTCTTTAATAAAAAAATTCCAATCTTTTTATAGATTCTTTGAAACACACTTATTCATATACATCTTAAAAGTTTATTACTTTTGCAGGAATTCATAGCGTTTTAATGACCTTTCATCAAGTCCTTTTAATGTATTTGAAAAGTTCAGAAGCAATTTTTTTTTTAATATTTAACATTTTGTACAACTGATATCACACTGCTTCTCTCAAAGTACAACTGACTCCTCTCTTTCACATACACTCAGTCATATTCCATTACTTATACTTTCTCTCTTTACCATTATCTCTCCGGTTTTCCTCCCCCTTTTTGTACCTTCTCTTTTCCACATCTTTATCAAGTATGTAACACATAGCTCTCTTTATCAATGTTTTAATCATGCTCTCTCTATCTCTCTCACTTCTTTCTGTCTATCTATCCACGGATCCGTCTATCTGACTATCTCTCTATCAATCCATGCATTTATCTATGTACCTTCCCGCCCGGATGTTTATCTCTTCTTCCCGTCAGCTGTTTGTTGTGAAGAATTCTCTTAACATGCAGTTTACCCTGATTACATCATACTTCATCTCTGAGTTCTGGATATCTATATCATGCTGCCCAGAAATTGGTGCACAGAGTACCCGTGGAGATGGAGAGGGCAGCGATAGAGAGTGAGTGAGAGAGATAGGAAGAGAGAGAAAGAGAGAGAGAGATAGAGAGACAGAGGGAGGGAGAGAAGAAGTGTTAAGAGATAGACAGGTAACAGCGAAGCCAGACTCGATGTAGACGAAGGTGAGTTTCATTTTGAATGTACCATCACAACTGATCCTTCGTCTTCTCCTCTACCGACCTACATCTACCTCCTATGATTGTTGGCACGAGACCGCAACCCAAAATAGGAAGAGCCAAAAATAGATCTTGGCACGGTTTTCAAATAGCTCGCCTGTGACTCAAAACCCATCCGCAGCTACCGTTGCAAAAAAAAAAAAAAAAAAAAAAAAAAAGAAGAAACCAAGAAGGGGTAGAATGATGATTGCTCTTGTATTATTGAAACGACTTCATTGATAACCCATGTGACTTGGATGACCGGAAAAAGAAGTAGGGTTTTAAAAATTCTGACCTCAAACTGATTTATCTGTGATTATTTCAACTGTTTGATTGGAAACACTAGCTATGTTCTTTAATTTTGTTTTAATCCTCTATATTCATTTACGGTTACACTCAAATTTCCCTCTCTCTTCTTTCACGGCAAGATCATCAAGCCTTTTGTAGTTGGGTTTTTATTATTTGATTATGTTGCTTGATCAGTGTGAAGTTCTCTTGCAGTATTTATATTTTCTTCCATCTTATTTGATACTATCAATTTGTATGTAAGTCAATTTCTCTTTCGATTTATTATGTCTCTATCAGTCTGCATCAGTACCACTTTGTTTCATATTTCATTTTTATTTCTCTCTGTAAGTCTATCTAGTTATTTATGATTATGTCCATCATCTTCTTCTTTTTTCCTTCTTCCTCTTCTTTTCTTTCATTCTTGTTCTTGTTCTTCTTTTTCTTCTTCTTGTTCTTCTTCTTGTTCTTGTTCTTCTTCTTCTTCTTCTTCTTCTTGTTCTTCTTCTTGTTCTTGTTCTTCTTCTTCTTCTTCTTCTTCTTCTTCTTCTTCTTCTTCTTCTTCTTCTTCTTCTTCTTCTTCTTCTTCTTCTTCTTCTTCTTCTTCTTCTTCTTCTTCTTCTTCTTCTTCTTCTTCTCCTTCTTCTTCTTCTACAACTGCTACTAATTCTTATTCCTCTCTTACATTTCTTCCTCCTTTTCTTCTTTTTTTCTTTCTTTCTTCTCCTATTTATCACTTCCTTTTTTCCGCTATCTATATGTTCTTCCCTTCCTTCTTCCCTCCCCTCCCCCCCCCCCCTCTCTCTCTCTCTCTCTCTCTCTCTCTCTCTCTCTTATTGTTCCACCTACTCTCTCTCACGCTTTCTCTCACCCTCTTCCCTTATCAGTTCTCTCTCACACACTCTTTTTCTTTACTGGTTTAACGCTCTAACTGTTGTATCCTTCCCTCTATTATCTATCTATCTATCTATCTAGTTCTTTGTGAAACATCACGATAAAGATAGTGATCAACAATTCAGGGGCATAGTTTTTTTGTTTGTTTTTTTAAAACTAAGCCTACCTAGTAGTTATGGGTTTGTTTCCATTAGAGTGAAGGAGCTAATGTATTTTTTTTGTGAAGTATATCTATCTATTTATCGTCCTATGTCGCCATGCATCCATACCTCAAGGTTAAGACTAGAACAAAGCTAGATTCTCGAGGCTGAAGCTACAACATAACATTAGAATCATTTAATTGCCTGAACACTTGGAGAGTGGTACTCCTCATCTCTGCCGTATTGAAAAGTTACATTTTTATCCTATAATTTTTTTTATCCACTCCTTCCCGTACCTCACACAAAAGACAGAGAAAAGTGTGTCTGTGGGGGGAGGAGGGGAAGAGGAGGAAAGGGGGGGGGGGGGGGGGGCGATATCCTTTTTTCCTCTGTACCTTGCTCTAGTCTGAGGTTTTAATCAGTCGTAGAAGGAAAAAAAAAACAGAAACAAAACCAAAAAGAAAAACAAACCGTTAGGTTTTGTACATTAATAACCTTACTTTAATTCCATTTGCATCTCAAGCAGATTAAGAGGCTGACTGTTCAGTATCTCACCGACGAAAACAAGTTGCTAATCCAGTAGAATGCGTTCTATAGGTCTAACATAAACGTATTGTGATAAATCGTTTCGTGAATGACTCCATAACGCTAACACGCTTCCAAGGTTGCGGATTTTGCTGTTATTAACACATGAATAACTTGACTTGGCAGCCGTAGGTCGACTGCCAGGAACCCATTTGCGTCAGCAATGGCATTGTTTTGGTCTGTCCACGGGAAATGCTTATCGATGTGAATGTTTTTAGACTTTTTACAACACCCTTCGGCGTTCCGAGTCTTAGGTGAAAAATAACGATATCCGTTAAAAATCCATTTTTTTCAACGTTTTTTAAAAGGTGAAAAAGTAACGATATCCGTTACAAATCCATTTGTTCAAAGATTTTTCAATATATTTGTTTTTGATGGGTTTTTTTCTGAGGTGATTTTTGGTGTTTATTTTTTACTTAATATGATCAATTCAATACCCGATATCTAGACAGTCTTTTTGATTATTATATATTAGCTGAAAGGAGATTTGGTTAGAAGTGCATACGTGGACCATGTTTGTGGCAAGCTAGATACGAATTTGCCGTCGGAATAAACGAAATACTGGTAGCAATTTCTCTGAGTGTGAAACTCAGTCGAGTCCGCCAATTATTTTTATTTTTTTTTTCACCATTGCCTTTCTTGTCGCTTGTTGTTGGCACAAAATACAATTTTTTTTTAAATTTTTTGAAAAAGAGGAATCAAAGAAATACAGCAATGACAAATTCGAAGAAAAGAAGCAAATGTAGCATTTCAAATGAATCGTTGACGCAAAAGGTTCAACGTTCGTTTTGCTCACGATCTTTTCACGCAAAAAAAAATTTACAAGAAAATTTGCTCCACCGAATTTTTACCTTTGATAAGAAAATAAGGAAACTCTAGAAATTTATGTGGTTGTTTTTGAATCGCTATGCTGTTTTTCTCTCTGCTTTTTTTAAAGCCGGCTTCAAGATTAAAAATGTTGTCCAATGTTCAGTGAATCATGAAATTATGACGAACATCGTTAAGTAAAAGTGAGTCGGCATAGGGAGGTTGACAGAGATTGAGAAAGTGTTTTCACTTTCACTAAAAGGGTTGTTTGTTAACATGATAGGATAGGGAAAGTGTGCTACAATGCATTCAGTTCTGCAGCTGATAGTCACTAGAGTGTACAGAAAATTAAAAGATTCTGTCAATCTCAGATGGTGTTATTGAAATGCTGCTATAATTTTTATTGCAAAAACTTGTCGCTTTGTTTTAACAAACGCAGAATTTGATTTTCAAAAATAATGGTTTTGAATGCGTGGGTCACCAATGCACGCAGCGAAACTGCATTCAAGCTGTATACGGATTATTGTCCACTGTTTATTAAAGCGGACGCTTCTTTAATGATGTCTCGCTTTTATATGACTTCGATAGTGGGTGGTCTTTCAAGAACTATGTTAAAAATGTAAATTTATGCAGTAAGAGGTAATGAACGTCCCTGTTGTCAGACGGACATGGAAGGATATTTACACAGTAGAAATGACCAAGGGAACCCTTCATTCGCCATGCAAAGCCTGTCACCCCCTGATGTTTCTCATAGCCCGTCAGCATTATCAATCTCTGTCGAGGATTTATGGTTGTATGATTTTTTTTAATAGACACCACCCCTTAAGTAGGAGTATTATTGCTTTCTATGCAGTTTAATTTGAGTGATTGGATTTTAAATTGTGCTGGTTTGCAGGTCCTTGAACTATGCTATTCAAAGGTGATCGAAACTTTTTAAAACGATTTTTGGTGATTTTCACTTTCCCTTTCCCTAATAATTGTGATTTTCATGTTACTGTGTCTGACAGACAAGGAACAAAGTCTGGTTTGCTGAATACTTCCAGGCACGTAAAAGTGTTGGAGAAGTAACAAGATTGGATGGCTAAGAGCTATTGCTGGGGAGTACTACAACAGCAGCAGCACCTAAAAAAATTGAAAATAAAAGAAAGCACGCTAAAAAAGAATGGACGAGAATAGGGTGAAATCAATTATATGAATTTAAAAAAAAATGAAGACATTGAGGAAAAAAGTGAAGGTCGCTGGAGATGAGATGAAGAAGACGACGACGAAGAAGAAGAAGATGAGAATGATGATGCTGATGATGATGATGTTGTTGTTGTTTTGTTGTTGTTGTTGTGGTTTTGTTGTACCTGGTGTAACAGTTAATGTTATTGGTTTTGTTGTAAAAAAACGACATTCGGTAGATGGAAGGAAAGAAGGAGACAAAAACGCACCACTCCAATTCTTCTTAAAATACATTGTGTTTTTGGGTACTCTTAGTTACAATGCTGCCATGGAAAACATGCAGCCTTCTGTGGAGTGTCTATTGAAGATTCTGAATCCATCGATCATGCTCGGAAAGCTGGCGAATTTCTGACATTGAGGAGGGCGGGGAGGAGCTTTGGATAAAAGAGAAGAATCGAGAAACCTGATCTTCGAAACAATCAGATATATTAGACTAGCGATGGCCGTCGAGTTCCCAATTACAGCTGTCAAAGCTTTGGCTCTAAGAGTATCATCCTGTGGTTTATACCTCCAAATCACGCTGCAGGTTGTCAGCTTTCTATGGTCAGCTTTTGCGACGCCGAGAAATCCCGATTTATTAGTGTTGACAGTAGAGTGATGTTGCTATACGTTTGTGTGACAAAATTTTTATTTTACTGTCATTCTTGAGGTTTGGTTTTTTTTTTTCAAATATTTTTAATTGCTTAGTCTTTATTTTCCCAGGCAATTCAAAAAAAAAGAAATCTTATACAAATGATCTCTGACCAAAGCACGACTTTTAGAAATTCTATAACAGGAAGAAAATAAGGTCTTTATCGATTAGCAATGGAATGTTCCTTTTTTGTTACCAGAGGAGTGGATTGTTTTTAATTGTTTTTTTTTTTTTACCTCCCTGTTAGCTAAGAGTAGTGTCGGTGGAAAGTCAGACTTTAAAGCTGTGTCCATCCATAGTATTTCTTTCTGTTGGTCCGTCTTTCTTTATTTCTCTTTCCGTCTCTCCCTTTATCTCCGTTTCTCTCTATCTATCTATCTGTTTATATATCTATCTATCTCTCTCCACCTCTCTCTCTCAATAGAACTTAATTTATATTATTTACAGACATACACTCATCCTTTTGGATTGTTTGTAAATACCAAGCTGTCCTCCAAGTGTGGTGTTTGTGCCCGTCTACTTAGATTTAAAGATAGACAGAGAGAGAGAGAGAGAGAGAGAGAGAGAGAGAGAGAGAGAGAGAGAGAGAGAGAGAGAGAGAGAGAGAGAGAGAAAGAAACAGGGTTTACATTATCTTTTTTTTCTTTTTCACATAAAGTAAAGGGTTTTTTAGATCAAAATATTTTCTCTTACCGTGACGGATACAGGGACTTTGTTGGTGATTCAAACTAAAATTTTACACGCATTCATTTAATTATTTAAAGCATTGAATGCATGTTGCTTTGGTAAAGACTTTCCTTTAAGCTTGTCAAATGGAGATAATTAAAATAAAAGTTATGTTAAGAACATGGCCATTATATTTATCGCGAAAAGGCTCGATATTGATCTATTAGTAAGAATGGCTCAGCAGCAAATGTCACTGTAATTACCACCTGTCTCTTCGAAATGAAAGAAATATTCACATATATATATATATATATATATATATATATATATATATATATATATATATATATATATATTTACAGGAAATTAGGCCCGTGCTTGTTTATGGAGTCAGTAAATGTTGGGTTATTGCTTTTTCGCCTCGTTTCCCTTCCTTTGCCCCTCTTTCTATCTCTCTGTCTGTTTGTCTGTCTGTCTCTGTGTCTCTCTCTCTTTCTGTCTGTCTGTCTCTGTCTGTCTGTCTGTCTGTCTCTCTGTGTCTCTCTCTCTCTCTCTCTCTCTCTCTCTCTCTCTCTCTCTCTCTCTCTCTCTCTCTCTCTCTCTCTCTCTCTCTCTCTCTCTCTCTCTCTACTACATAATTATTTATCTATCTCAGTCTGTGGCATCTTACTTTTGTCAGTCTTGTGAAATTCCTTCTCTCTGTCTGACTGTCTGTCTGTCTGTCTGTCTGTCTCTCTCTCTCTCTCTCTCTCTCTCTCTCTCTCTCTCTCTCTCTCTCTCTCTCTCTCTCTCTCTCTCTCTCCCTCCTTCTTCTCATCTGCTTACTTCATGTTTTAACTTCTAGCCACCGCGTTTTCGAAAATATTTTTTTTTTAAATTTTGACTTGGATTTTTATCTCTGTGCGCCAAAATTGAAAATACTAGTAAAAATTTTGAAAATTGTTGCGTTGATGATGTTGTTGTTGTTATTTTTGTTGATGTTTGTTGTTAATATTTTTCAAGTTCTTTTTGATTCGCAAAGTTGAGAGCGGATTTCAACTGATTTATGAAGTCGATAATAGTTGTGAATTCATTATAATTAATCCGTTCGCAGAGTTGTTTTTCAAATGCTTCACTTAGCATTTGCTCCTTTTTATTTTCTTTATGTTTTGTAAGTTGTTTTTTTTTTAATTATTATTTTTTTTTATTTTTGTATATAAACATATACAAAAGAAAAATTTTGTGAGACTTCATTGATAATCAATTTGAAGTGTGCTTCCAGATTATACTAGAACCTAAGTGGCGGTGGTGCAAACATAACTCTGCTGTAATTTTTTTTTGTGGAACGATATCCCTAAGATGGTGGATTCATTGGTGGACATTAATGACTACCTTTATTGGTCATAAAAAACTCCATACACCACCAATCTCTGCCTTCCCATAAAATACCCATACCAGTTGTTATGCCATTGGATTGTCTACAGTAACACAATCAATTCTCATATAGCCCTTCCCCCCATGCCTCTCTGTACCTTTGTTCTCGTCAGCAATGGGATTCAACCATGACGGTGGCTGCTTGTTGAATCAATCATCATGCATTTTTCTATCATGTCTTTTCAGAAAATTGAAATGCGCGCTGGAAATAGCATCGGTGATCGGGAGGGTCCCTCCTCTACACTCTCCGCCCACCCCTCCTTTATGGTAACTATACTGAGCCCCCTCGTTAGTTGGTCGTCAGTTGCTCGTTGTAGTGAAGGGGGCCGGCATTTTTTTAGTGTTTTTTTTAAAGACCCATACACCCAGCACCGTAACAGACTTTGTTACAACCCTAAGCATGCAAAATAAGCACAAATAAAAAAAAATGAATAAGAGTCATTGCGGCAAAGAATCATATTGTAAAGTCTAAGTGTTTCTCTTGGCGTAGTACATTATTGTCTATTACAAATGGTTCGATGTTGTTGGTACTTGTTGTGTTCGTGGTTCATATTTTATTCGATTTTTGCATGGAGTAAGGTTTTATTATGAGAACAAAAGCATTTATATAAAAGTAAACAATCCATCAGAAAAATACCGAGAATATGTTGGAAGGATAATAGTATTTATAATAGAGAAAGAAATAAGATCGATGAAAGTATATTAATGGACAAACATGAAATATTGATCTGGAATCATTCGCCCAAAGCATGGAAAAATCGACTTGGTTCAAGCTCTTTCTGAGAAGTGTTCGATATTTTTTTTACATTTTTTAGGGTGTGGGGGTCAGGGATCGGGAGGGAGGATCTAGGGATAGGTGCATTGTGTTCCACAACCATCATTTTCTAAACAAAGAAAGGGATGATTGATTCGTTTCTCAATATACTAAACTTCGCGTTATACTTATAAATTTATGAAATGTTGGGTAATGAAAGATTCAGCTAAATTTATTAGCATCATAATCTATTAGAGATTTAGTTTCGCTAAAAGACTGTGAAAGTAAACCAGAGCGAGACGTGTTCCCCTGCCGTTGTGTTGTTCAGTATGATACACTGCACTTTAAGTTGTGTAGACCATTGCCGGCGCAATGTTGCTGTTCTTGTTGTCACTCTCTATATCGTGTATGTGATCCTGTTCACACTGTATCATCCCTGTCCCTCCCTTGGTGGCGATTCCATCTGCTCCTCTCACCGAATTGATGTTCTACCCATTGTGAGGACTATGTCGTGATGTCCATATTTCTTGATAATTACATTAACCACAAAACGATCCAGCTTATTTTGTTATATAAATATTGCTATGGTCAAATCAGAGTTGTGGATTTTCATGCAGCTTCTCTGTGATAACTTTTGTCTGTGCTAATGAACGACACTCATTCACACCTTTTTCCTGAAATGTTCCAATTTATTGATATGTAAGATTTTTAATTCTCTTTACCATGCTTGTGATGCTCAGTTTTATTTTTTTTAAAGACATTAGTTTTTCTAAGAAGAAAGGGAGGCATAATAAGGATTATGTATTAAAACCTGTATTTTGGGGGTAGGGGGTGGGATATTATCCCAAAATAATGCTCAGAAGTTTACACAGTAGATTTTTAATCTCTCGCTATTTCGCCAAATCCCTTTCTCTTTCTTCCCTCTCTTTTCTCTCTTCCTCCCTGGTGTCTCTCCCTCTCTCCCCTCCTTCTCTCTCTCTCTCTTTCTTTTTAATCTCTGCGTTCCTTCTACCTTTTTCTCTTTACCCATGACTGTATTCTTAAATATCTGATACATGTTTATTTCTCTCCACTTCCTTTCTTTTTTTTTTCCTCTTACTTATTGCTGTACGTGAAATAATTATTAACAACACCTCTGAGAACAAGAGAGCTAAGAGATGTAAGAAATTAGGAAAATAAAATCTATATTAAATTGTGCATTTTTTTCCTAGCTTTGTCTTCTTATATACCTCGTCAGCTCCAATCAAGCAGATATTGTCGTCTTTCCCTATCTGTTATCTTTTCCAAAGTGGACAGATAGCGGTGGTTCCAAGTTGTGTAAAATTGGCGAATCAAATATTCCAAAACTTCCATGAAGGTTACAAATTACAACACTTCGCCACTACTATTTCATTAACAGTCATTAACAGTGGATAAGGCATTGATGTTTTTAACTATTTTGACATATTAAATTTTTAGGCACTATGTCATACTGAACATTGCAATATTATTACACTAGGTTGCAGAACTGTCGTTTACCATCATTGTCATATTATGACCACCACTAAGACTTGTACAGTGCTGGGAAGACATCAGCGTCGAAAGATCTTACCACCATTATCACCTTTGTGATTCCCACCATCCCTGTCTTCATCACTTAAAGAAATGCCCTTTATCAGAACTTAATCACGCGGTGGTATCTCACGTTTTCACAACTGCCTTCCTGGTCGTTTTGGTTCCATAGGTGAGGGATGAAATCATATCCTAGCGAATGAGTTATAACCAATAATCTATCACTGCAATCGTCTACAGTAGCAGAGGAGCATTCAAGCCTACAGATACTTGACTAGTTACACGTTTCTCAAGGATCCCTAAATAATATACGTAGAAAGGGAGACTTTTCTTCGAACCAGGGATACCCGGTGAAATGGGATCCGACCCCTTCACCATCAGATGCCATAGTCGACGATCAAACCCAGAGCCTCCTTATTGCAGCCCTGCGCTGTCGGACACATTATAAGGGAGGAAGAAAATACTAAAACTGTGTAAGACCAGTTAGTTAAGTAATACTTACTCGAAAACAAGTGTTCATGGTGTTATTGCGATACTGTCTGATCAGCGCAACATCGGCCTGATGGATGGTCACCTGCCACTCAGTGACAAGGTTGCATCATAAATCAAGCTAGACCTCAATACTGTCGAGACATTGTCGGGGTCATGACGGCCAGGGGTGGGATTGCAAGCAGTCTTAAGGATGACAAGACATCCGTTTGGACAATTTCAACATTGACACAGATTTGATCTTATAAGCACCACTGGTGTATCCGCTGCTTTGAATCCAAATAATTATCCTAAAACTGAAATAAAGAAAGCGAGACAGACAGACAGACAGGGACAGAGGCAGAAAGATAGATGGATAAAGACAGGGAGAGAGTTTTTTTTTTAATGAATTTCATTCAATTGAGGCCCTAGCCCACCATCTTATATTAGGCATGGTTGTAGCATACACAAATATGCACATGGAAAGATATATAAGAAAAAGAAGAAAAAAAACTTTGTTTGAAAATGGGAAGAACTAAGAGGTGTAGTTAACAGTTTGAGGAAGAGAAGAGGGTGAGGGTGAAAATATTATAACTGTAACATGAAGCAAAAGGTGCTGACCGAGTCCATGTCGCCGAAGCTTTGGATCAACCCTGCCTGCTTGATTTTAAGAGATAGCTCTCATTTGGCAACCTGGCTATGAGCTCATAGAAATGGAATACTATCAGTTAGAGTCAGATTCTTGAAAGTAAAGGTTGATGTCTTTTTTTAAAGAAATCGGTTGATATCCTCTAAAAATATTTAGCTGTAACATAAATATTTTTTAAAGATTTATGTAGAGTTCCCTTTAGCCACATGTCAAGCATTACGTGAAATTTGATCACATGCGCTTTATGTTAAGTTAACATATCTACTGCTTAATTAGCCAGGAAAAATGCTCTAACATTGATCTTTTTATACAATTTTAGGGCTCTGTGGATTAAAGTTCAGTCACAATTCGTTTCTTTATTTTTTCTTTTTTTTCCTCTCATGTTCAAGTATGACCTCTTTTTTTGTATTTACCTTTATGAGGACAAACAATGTGATGTTTTACACAAAATGGGAACACTAGGGTGCAGATTTTATCACCTCAAATTCTTCATAACTGTTACATCATGTACCCAAAGCACATTGCGTCCACTGTTTTTGTCTCTTTTGCGCAACACCAGTCTCTCTCTTGAGGGAAGAAAAGTTTTAAAACTAATCAGAACTAGTTATTATATAGCTTTTTGGAGTACGTGACATGAGTCTATCTTTATATTGAACCTCAACAATGTCTGAGGTTTTGAAAGAGGCCTGATATTACCTCATTTTTCTTTTTGTGCATGTGGCTGAAAATTGCTGCTACAAATTTTTATGGAA
Organism: Elysia crispata; assembly: GCA_033675545.1. Classification (NCBI taxonomy): domain Eukaryota; kingdom Metazoa; phylum Mollusca; class Gastropoda; family Plakobranchidae; genus Elysia; species Elysia crispata. The sequence continues at coordinate 334,453 of JAWDGP010004413.1, read as the reverse complement.
GTTGATAATGGGAAATTAATGTGCCGATCACTTTGGGCATTTTTTAGTATTATTTCTCGGTTGTAACTAATGTTAGATCTGAGATGAGAGACTACACTTCGAATAAAAATACCGATAACGAGTTGTACTAAGAACTGTCTAAAGACGTAAAAAAAAAAACTATTTTGTATGTTCAATCAAGTGAAGGATGTGGATGTTAAATGCACTTCTCCCTTTGAATAAATTCCGTATCCGCAGGCTAACTTTAAAGAGCGAAGAAAAGGCATGGTCTTGTATCAATGAAGACAATCGCGCGTTTAAGCAGAGAAAATTCAGCCATACACTTGATTTGACTCTCTCCCTGTACTCTTTCTTAGAAGAGACAAACCAAGACAGGCGCATAAAACATTGGCTCTCAGAATGTGTTGATCATTACATTGCTAGCTAAGGCAAAGAAACTACTAGTTTGATTTTTTAAAAGCAAATACAGCGTTTTGGTATCAATTAATTTTGGAGCTTTGGTTGAAACATGATATATGCACTTTTTGAGTTGTTTATTAATGATGCTTTGATCATACGTTACTTCACGTTATGCATCTATCAGTTCAAAGAGCCGTCAGAGGAAAATAAAAAAAAATTGGAGGCAGAGTGCTCAATAATTATCATTATAGACTTTTTACTTCTTTACGTTCACCAATGTTCAGAAATGTTTCATCTTCCCGCTTTGTCAGTATATAGACAGTTTTGCTGGTGTTATTGTTTTTCTGTTTCCTTGTGATCAATGGATCATGCCTCTCAGACATATCATTATTGTTATTATTGTTATTATTATTATTATTATTATTATTATTATTATTATTATTATTATTATTATTATTATTATTATTATTATTATTATTATTATTCTTTGGCTTAATCATTTCGTCATTGCTTTCTTTGGTCGAAAAATGATATTTTTTTTTATGAATTTGGTTGTATTCTTTTAAATATTATGTTTTGTAAGAGATTGTCTGCGCTAGCTATGCCAGATATTTCAATATTTATAAGAGATTGTCTAGCCAGTCCAAGCGGATTGTTTCCTTTCGTCCTTAGACATAGATCCACCTTAGCTGTAATCAGTTTCGTGGTTACGCTTTTTTTCATCTTTTTACTTTTTTTTTTTTTTCCAACAGAAGCCATCTTTTATCACAAAAAGTGAGCTTTTCAGAATTCACATAGCCAGCCAATACCAGATAGTTATGATTCTTTTATTCAACTCCGTCTTATGTCTGACTATCATGACACTCTTCGAATCTGATTTATCCTCCACAGAGAGTTTTGGTTTTTCTTTTCCTTCGCAAAAAGGCTGATTTTGTTGCTAATGGTGTTTTTTCTTTCCCCTACCGGAGATTTTATCTACGAGACATAATATTATGATCCTGTGTTGTTTCCTTGTTACCCTCCCTAATAAAGACCCACTTTTAGTCTTATAAAACCAGTGGGAGTTTCTTCTCTCTCAGTCTTCAGATTATGGAAAAATAATTTTTCTTCCATTAAAACAGTGTTCATATCTAAAGATTATTACCTTACATTGTTATTGTTATCCTCACTTCATTGTTTGTTTGCGCCATTGCTCATGTTTTATAATCATGTGAAGAAAAAGAGATGGATTAGCCTCTATATTGGTTTCGTTTTTCCTTATCGTCATTACAGCTGTTGTGTAAACTTCTTTATTGTTTTTTTGTTTTTTTTTAATAAACTCTGTAGAAATGCTTGCCTTTACTTCTCTTCTGGTCCGCAGTGTTGCGGTACGGCCAATTACAGACTCCCTGTTGTTTCCGATTTTTTCCCCTCCTATCGCCCCTACCAGCTGTAATCGAAGAATGCTTCTTTTTTCTCTCTCCAGGCGCTAAACAAGAAAGAACACAAAGGATGCGACAGTCCTGAGCCGGTCGACTCCGATTCCTACGGTGGTGGTCTCCGACCGGATGAGAAGTTCGACCGAATCCCAGACGACTACCAGCGGGTCATGCAGCAAAATGCTATGCGGGTAAGATTACTTTTTTTTTTACTCTTATGGCTGGTCCGCAAGTTAAAGTTTTGTTGGGTTTTTTTTTTCCGCTTCTTTTATTTTTCAGAATGATCACGGATAGGCCAAAAAGGCCAACATTTTCTGAACTTCCCTTTTTTATTGTTAAGACTACTGCTTATGTTTATTTATTTATTTAATTATTTAGTTATTTATTTATTTTTAGAAAGCCAGGATTCTTTGACAGATGAAAATTTCAAAATAGTAAAGCAGGGTATATAATATACTTTTATGCTTACAATTATTATTCTGTTCCCTCTCCCATGGTCAGCATTCTATTCATCAGTACCACAATCAAGCCATGCAGGCTACGCTAGGTATGCCAGGTCTGCACGGGGGTGGGGGAGGTGGACCGGGAGGAATGTACCCATCCCCACAGCCTCCAGGCCTGATGCCTCCTGCACCCCCGGGCCTGGGGCCCCAGTTACCGCCTCACCACCACAACAACCACGCCATGTCTGGCTCACCCGGCCTTCTGCAGCCGCCACAGGTACTCAGCCCGAGACCCCACTCCACAGGTAAGGAGGATAAACAGTGTTGTATAAAGGTAATGTAGAATTGGAAAGGGGCTCAAAGCTATGTAGAGCTTCGATATTTATCTGTTGGGAATAAGTATTCAAGACAGTAAACTGTTTTGATGCTTGGGAATAATGATACCAATGGCCTTATGAATCTTCGTCCTCCCTCTTCAGGGAGGATGAGGAGCAGCAACAGTGTGAGTAGCAGTTTATGAAGAAAACAAGAAAGAGGAGGATGCAGTAGAAAAAGAAGGAGAAGAAGAAGAAGAGAAGGAGGATGAGGAGGAGAAGAGAAGTAAAAAAAAAAGATGGAAAATAGGAGAAAAGTAAATGAAGTCGCAAGTGTAGACAGAAAGAAAGAGATCTTAAAAGACGAGTTGAATTAAATGGGAATGAGGTAAAGTTGAGAAGATTTTAAAACATCTCAGCTTTTTTTTTTCTTTGGAAATGCTGCACATTAGCTGTGTAGATTTGATGAAAATCTGCAGCTTAGAACAGTACACGCGCACATACAGAGAGAAAAAATCGAATCGTGGGGAAAAGCAGCAAATGTCAACAAATGAAAGCCAATAATGTGATTATTTGAAATTTTGTGAATCTCTGTTTTTTTAAACGGTAATTAGGCTGTGTTGTGTTCAACTTCGCATCAGCCTTCTCTTTACTTTGGAAAATGAGTCCTATTCATCTCAGATGTCAGAGAAGGTTATCGTTGGACCGGATATAATCATAATCGTAGAAACAAAATAATTTCATATTATAACAAATAATCAAAGAAACGTTCACAAGAAAATAAATGCGAAGGAAAAAAATGATCGAACAGAATCACATAAAGAATGCATGAATAAGTTTCCTCATAATTATGTAATCATCCTTTGCTTTTTTTTTTCTTTTGTCATTTTGTAATTTGTTCTTTATTTTTTCCGTCGAGGACCTTCGATGTTTCTTTCATGGGTTTTTTGTTTTGTTTTTGTTCTTTTTTGTTTTGTTTTGTTTTGTTTTTGTTTTGCTTGGGGTTTTTTTTTTGGTTTTTTTTCGGGGGGGGGGGGGGGGGGGGGGAGTTGTTTGTTTTTTTTTTAAATTCCAAAATGGATGAGACCGAAGAACAGACTTGCCTCATTTTTTAGAGTCCTTTTCGTGAATATACAACTACAACAACAACATCATTTTATGACATTTAAATTATTAATCCAACAATGGAAATATTTTTTGTAAAAGAAAAAAATATTCTGCTTTGGTTCAGATACAAAAAAAAAAAACATTGTACATTCTCTCTCCCACTTTTCAATGAAATGTAAAGAGTTTTGTTTTTTTTTTTTTGAATTTATTTGTTGTTGTTGTTTTTTTGTAAGTTGTCTTAAATTGTCAAATTGTCGAACGTTTACAAAACCTGCTGTTCCCCTCCTTACTACCTCCACTACCTCTCTCTCTCTCTCTCTCTCTCTCTCTCTCTCTCTCTCTCTCTCTCTCTCTCTCTCTCTCTCTCTCTCTCTCTCTCTCTCTCCTTCTCATTTCCTCTGGTGGGAGATTTTGACAAACGTTCTTTTATTTTTATTTTACTTTTTGTCATATCCTCTAGCAATGGCCCATGTTAAGCATTTTGTTTTTTCTTTTTGTGACTTTGTTATGTGAAAAAAAAATTAGCATTATATGAGTCAAGATACTAAGCTCATCATGATTTTCCATTGATGGAACGAAAAAATTAACAGTAAATTACATATTTTTTTTCAAATAGAAATGCATTTCTGTCATTAAAATTATGATTTTCCTTAAAATTTTTAAATAAAGCCAAGGATCTTTATGTTTTGGGTTTTTTTTTGTTTTGTTTTTTGCTTATTTTTTAAACTTCGTTTTGAGTGATATTACGGCTAAGCCTAAGATCTTATTCACTTTGATATGCAATTTTATTCTTACGATATACACAATTTTTCCCTGTAATAATTGAGCTAAAGAAAGGTTGCTCTTTGAAAATATTTGATTTCTTCCCTTCGTTTTCTACTTTGCTCCCCATATTACTGCGACATAATTTTTAAACTATATAGTCTTCCCATCCAACACTTAGTCATGTCTGCATTATTTAATATTGCAAAAGTTTTCAACATTTGAAAAGACTAATGCACATTTATCGCCTCTTTGTTATAGCTTTTCTCATGTGCATATTCATTTGAGTGAATACCGTTGCCTTTCAGGTGGAATGTCTGATCACATGAGCCACTCGCCATTGCCCAATGGCTGCCATCAAGGCATCTCTCCGTGTAGCTCTCCTGGTGGCCTCTCCTCCCCAAATATGATGGGACAGCATCACCACCAACATCAGCAGCACCAACACCACCCACATAACATGATCAACAGCAATAACAACAGCGGCAGCAATAACAGTGGTAGCATTCACCCTGGACACCAGCCCAAGACCTCTCCTAGCGTGACGCCATCTCACACGCCCACGCCAATTCCTCCTCATCAGCAGATGGGTCCGGGAGGCAACGGCAACAACATGAGTAATAATAGCAATGGTGGGAACAATGGGATGAGGATGGTAGCTCCCTCACGGCCTGACCACCTAGGCGTTCCCAATGTAAGTAATACTATGTTATCTCTGTAAGTTTAAAACCCCTACATTTTATCACTATTATATTAGAGACTTTTCTTCGGAAAAAAAGATAAAGTTTAGTTGTTTCATTAGGCTGTCTTTTAAGTTAAGCTTTAAATGTGCTGGTTAGGATCATAAAGGATTAATAACTCTAACACTGTGGACAATGAAAGACTTGATCCATGTGTATTCATATTGTAATTATCTGTGCATGTGCATGTATCTGTTTGACCAAAAAAAAATTCATGCATGAATATGAAAAGGCGAATGCAGACTTTCTAAAAATGTTCACTGATATTGTTAATAGTAACAGTGTTTATGAATTAATGACTTAACCTGTATTAATTTTCTTTATTGCTTGTGCCATCTATACAGCAGCAGAACAGATCACCAAACTCTATGGGCCCAGGAATGGTGTCCTCCAACATGCCCAATGTGCCCTACCCACAGAATATGAGCTCCCCATCATACTCTAACAGTAAGTTGTAAAGTTCTTTAAGAAAGAGATAGTCATGGCAGATCAGCAGAACATGTCTCTGAAAGTTTAAGCTGCTAATCACTTTCAACCCACTCTTTTCAACAAAAACTTTTTACTTGAGAAGAAACTCTGGTTTGTCATTTGGAATCTTTTTGGCTCATCCAGCAATCTGCACATTTGCTAATTTGTTACTATATAATATGGAAAACTGATATAGATAAATCAATGCTTGAGAAAGACTGAGCACATATTTGAAGATCACTGACAGCTGGGTCATTAGAAAGAGAAAACATGACTAAGTGTAGTCCTTATATGATTTTTAACTTTTTGAAAATTATTCAAGAGCAACTACAATACATATAAAACAGCAAAACAAACTGCAATCACAATTACTGACAGGGCTGGATGAACATGTGGGCCAAGGCAATGGAGTGACAAGATTGTGCATAGACAGGTAAACACAATTAAACCAACTGACAGTATTCAGTCATTACCAATTTTTTTTTAAATCAAGCCAATATCTCTCAGATACCTCCAAAGCAACATGTCAACCGTCTAAATCTGAAAGGCCCACCAATGTTTCTCTCAGGGTTTGCCCAATTTGGAACGATCTTGCATCTTCCTCTGCGCTGCACAAATCCTAGGCAGCAACTTCTTCCCCCACTCCTGACATCATTAGTGCCTTATATTTTACGTCTGATCAAGTGACAATAACCAGCAATTTTTTTTTTAATGGCAATGAACTGAAGGCTGAATGTTGAGTTGGACTGACAAGAAGGAGAGTGTGCTGTCTACCCATGCATTTAGTAAATCTAAGCCAAATATCTGCACGAAACACCAGCTTCATGGTGATCGTTATAGCAGAGTACATTTTTTTTCAAGTGCTGAGCAAGACCTTAACACTTTGTCTGATGCAGTGATATGTAGTTTGTGGATCTTTAAATAGCAATAATTAATTGGAATGATTTTTTGTGGAGTATTTTAGAAGATATATTTTTTTACATTCATTATTCTTCAAATAGACACAACAATAACAAACATAAATTGTTATGTTGTAGTGTCCAGAAAAAATAGTTTCAAAACTTTTAAACATTAAAATAATTGAACTTGTGGAAAGATTTCAGTGCAATTCAGATCAAACACTCTCATCTGGATTTATTCATAACAATCACTTAATTGATTTACATGGACCTCTACTTTGAGCAATCTGGTTCATCAAGGACAATCATGTTTAGGCTTCAGTAAACTACAAGTCCAAAATTAACCGGCTAGATCCTGATATGAATGAAGGTGATACATCTCAAATTTAGAATGTCAAAAAGGCAGAAATTTGTCACAAAATTCTGTTGATATTAGCATTACACTGATGTTATTGTTGACTTCTGTGATTAGTTTTGCTCATTGTCTGCAACTCAAGTCATTTTGTCGCTATTTTCTTAAATGCTCTTTTTTTTCAACTGAATTAACTGGATGGAAGTGGTGAAAAGAAGTAAAAAAAAAAAAAACCTGGTAATTATTCTGATTTGTAACATTTACATTTACATATCAATACATGGGAATAATACAGAGATGTCTGAATCTAAAGTTTTAGTCTTACAACTGTATTATTACCTGCCAGATACAGTGGTGCATGATTTTATCGACCTTTCTAAATTTAATTTGACTTTGTTGGCTCTCCAGATGACTTCATCAATAACCCTGATATGAATGGCAGTGGTGGAGGGATGGGCTTTAACCAATGGAACCAAGGAAACATGCATTCATTATCAGCACATCCACCAGGCATGGTCTCCCATCACAGGTATATATAACTGTATTCCTTCAAGAATACTGGAACATATGTCTTTTAGATATCTTGTCAAACATTATCATTTGAAATTTGAAGCTTCGTACTCAAACTGCCTTTTCTGTTTTCTTTTAAAACCAAGGTAAATTAATAGGTTTTGCAAGTTTGGCCTTTGTGAAGCTTAAAAAGGCATTCATAGGTTTATCTTTTACAGTTGTTTTGGTCTAATTGAGATTGTTTGTAAGACTTTTTGTCTGATGACCTGTTCTTATGACCACTCATCAAGAGGAGGATATCTTTAATTTAAATTTTTTTTAAATTTTCTAATTTGAAAAGCTGGTGTTTTTTGTGCTTCCTAAAACATCGAGAAATTATTTCCAAAGAACTGTGTTAATCTAATGCATTTTTTAGAGACATTCTGATCTTCTTGTCTTCGGTCTAACTGAGTAAGAAATGCACTTATCCTTTGTCCAAGAAGACAGTTCATGAGTTGGATGATGCTGCATTCAGAGTTTTGTAACTAGTTTGTTTTATCTAGATATGAAAAAGTCAATGCAAGGAAATTTGACCATATCATATCTGAGATGTTATTCATAGAATCTTTTTATTATGATTTTAGGTTTAAAGGACAATGTAAAATCAGGTTTTCAAAATCGTATTTGTGATAGTCGACCCTACTTTGAAGTTCTGAGAGCAACATCATCATCATTATCATCATCGTCATTGTAACAACCATCATTGCTTTTATCACCATTGTTATTATTTCTCTTCTTCTTCTCCTCCTCCTCCTCCCAACCATCATTATCATCATCATCATCTCCATCATTATTACTATTATTATCATTATTGTTTTTGCTGCTGTTGATGTTATTCCTATTATAAAAATTATGATCATTAACCATGATTATCATTGTTGTTGGAACCCTATTTTTAAATAGGTTCAAAATTTGTATTACCTTGTTTTTGTTAGCCAATTATAATTGCAACTCACCTCCTTCCTCAGCCCAACACCTATGGGTGGCATGCCTCGCCAAGTGTCTCCACTTCCCATCACGACATTAAGTGGTATGCATATAAAGAGTGAGCCTATCACACCACCGAGGGATACAACCACCCCATCCTCCCAACTAAGACCACACTCAATCACGGCAGGTCACCTCTCACCCTCTGCTGCCAACATGTCTGGTGGCCACATTTCTCCAATGGCCACCGGCCATCTGTCTCCAACCCCAAATATGCCTGTCCAAGGTCATATCTCACCTACTGTTTCGGGCAGTGGTCATGGCCATCTATCACCATCTGGAATGTCAGCTGGTGGCCCTCAGCTTTCATCTATGACTGGCCATTTGTCCCCTGCACAACCAATGGTTCACAGTAACAGTGGCTCCCCTATCGACACTCAGCAGCTCGATTATGATTCTCCAGGGATGGTGAAACGCTCACGACTGGAAGGTTGGACAGCATAACCCCAGAACAAATTTTGATTTGTTCATTGTTGGGCTTTAGGAGCAAGCCCAGAGATATGAAGTGTTCATGCAGAGTTGAGCTGTGAAGGCGATTACTCAGTTTTTATTCCAGTCCTAAAATCTCAATTTTTGCACTTTACTTGCTGGTGGTACATCATGGTAAAGAGTGTATAAACGCCCTGAACAGAAATATCCTCTGCATTAAATAAGTACTGGACCAGTGTATTCATCTGCCTTTCAGAAACTGGTTAAAGGAATGAAGAGGGAAGGGCAAGATCGTACAATGTGGACATCTTTGAAATACAGAATATTTGTTGGTAGGCTGTGAGATCATGAGACTATTCATTTTCCTCTCACTTGAAAACAGTTTGGTAGATAAAGCCTATCCTTGCGGCATTCTACCTAACCAAAATATGATTTTTATAGGCCTACTTAACCAAATGCTAATTCAGAGGTTTGACAAGTAAGTCAAACACTGGAGATGACATTGATCAAGAAATTCTACTATGTTTTTTTTTTTTTTTTTTTTGTATTTTTATTTTCTAAGGACAAGATAGAGTTTGATTTCCATAGGGAGTTAGGTCAAAAGAATATAACATAATGCTTTTTTTATGATTATTATTTTCATCCCTTCTTTTAATCATAGTTGTATTTTCATTATCAATATTGTCATCTATTTGTTTGTAAAATTTTTTCTAAATTCTGTCATTTTATCTTTGAATAAAATATTCTGGAATTTTTTTTTTCACTTTTGCCATACATCTGTTAATGTTAGAAAAAACAATTCATTCTCATTCTTGATGGAGTAATGGTCTATTTTGAAAATTTTGTTTTTCTGTCGTTCAGCAAAATGATAGTAAAATTTTGCATTTTTTTTGTTTTAACCTCTTTGATGTTACTTGTTCTACCCACAGTGTGTGTGAGAAAATTTTAAAAGTCACTATGTTCACTAAGCCATAAGTTCATGGTGCAATCTTAGCTCTATGGTTTATATCTACATAGCCCTATGGTTGTTGAGTGTATGTTTTATGTTCATAGCATATTATTGGACCACACACCCAAAGAACAGCTTAGAATTTGTAAGGTATTAAGATTGGAGCTGAGCTTGAGGAAAGTATAATTTTTAGGGATAATTAAATAGGATGACGTTCTAGTATATATATATATATATATATATATAGATGCATATGCAGAGAGAGAGAGATAAATAGATAGATAGATAGATATAGATATAGAAAATACGATTTCACAAAGAGTTATGCTACCTAGTTGAAAGTCATGAGCTCTACTTTAAGTCATTGTTACGGTATCAAGCAATTGCGGCTGCAAGAAATATGAAGGGAAAAAAAAGAAAGGGAACGTTATGAAATGTTTACCTGTGGAAACATTCACAAAAAATTATTTAGTGTTGTTTATTTCTTCAAAATGCTTTTGGCTGTTGAACAGAATTCACTACTTCCAACAAAGGGACATAAATTTTTGTGAAATTGCATTCCCTATAGAAGATCTTACCTTAAATTCTCTTCATATGACACTTCTTATCTTCAAACTATATATATGATGTTGACAAAGAGAGAGAGAGAAAGAGAGAGAGAGAGAGAGAGAGAGAGAGAGAGAGAGAGAGAGAGAGAGAGAGAGAGAGAGAGAGAGAGAGAGAGAGAGAGAGAGAGAGAGAGATTTCCTGCTTAAACTACAGTAGGACAATATATCTATCTCCTAGGAAAGATATCTTCCATTCATGAGCAAAAAAGTCTGGTAAATTATTTTATTTTTTTAAGTGGTTACTAAGTTCTTAAATTTTACTTCTGGTTAAAGGTGTTTTAAAGACCATATTTACAGCTAATGATCTAAATGAGTCATATTTGTTATTTTTGATGAATCTAAAATTGATAAAATGAAAGGACATTTACATTATTTTAACTGTCTCTTGAATAAAATCAGGCTTCAGGGTATAAAAATTTTGCTAGGCATTCCTGAAAATTCAAAATGCTATTATTATATTGGATACAAAATTTAAATCAACATCTTGATCAAACAGAGTATTTGACTGTAGTATAACTAAGTTAGAATTATTTGCAAAAAAAAAATTTTTTTTTTCAATAGAGGTCATTAGCACTACTGTGATACCTTGAAGATGATATACATGTTAGTCTCCAGAAAAGGTCCAGTTCAGCAATAAAAAATATTTTAATGGAACCTTGCTGTTCTCTGGGCAAGAATACTTCTATGACATCATTGCTGCGAACCTCTTAGAGATTTATGAGTCAGCCTTGCCAAAAAAAATGTTTTTGTTGCATTTGGTTTTATCCCTTTGTATGTGGATGTGCATCTCTGTATGTTTTTTCTTCTTTTGATAAGGATAAATCATTAATAGTTATTCTTTATAGACTATTCTCATAACATAGGATATTTTCATTCATTAAGCAGTCCAATAGGTGTTAGGTTGAAATAATAGGGTTACCTATGTAATTATTGCTTTATATCAGCTGTAAAAATGTTTACATCAGTTTTTTGTTGTTTTTGTTGTTTTTTTTTTCCTTTTATTTAGCAAGATTTTATTCTATGCTGCTTGCAAGTTTTGTCTCCCTGTAAGATACTGATGAAACTCTTGTTGATGATTATATAATTTCTTTTTTTTTTTAATGCATATTTATGTCGTGATTTTGTTGTAAAACAATACTTGCATTTCACTTTCTTGATATAAATACCTAAGAATTAAAACATTTGACACTTCTTTTATGGACATTGTATATAGCTCAAATTCTTGCTTTCATCATCAAAATATGATAAAGTGAAGTTAAGACTTGTTTTCAGTGTTTTGCTTTGTTTGAAAAAATACTGTCATTATCACGCTAGAGTATCCTGAGATCAAACAGGCTGATTTTTTTTTTTTTTTTTTTTTTGATAACTCATCACTTTTCCTTCCCTAATCAAGTAAATTGAGTCATAGATGTAAGAGTATTAAATAAGTAGGTGAATGCTACATTCTCTGTTCATAATAATCTAAATGCTTGTTTTCCCTCTACCCTTGTCTCAAATTTGTTTCTCTTCTTGTTGGCCTTCTATTTGCAATGTGATACCTAACAGGTAATTTAAAATCAGTGTGAGATTCCTGTGATCCTGTAATTTTTATTTAATAGCACAGAAAGTGAATAGCTCAATTAGCTTTTCTCTAGTTCCCACATTAGCTGTTCCCTAAAGTAAATATTCCTAGTTTTAAAAGTTACCCAGTGCAGACTCCTAGAGTGAACAAGGGATGGTGATCAATCCAGAACTACTTATAAGTACCATATACCTAACGCTATGATGGTGGATATTAAGTAATTGATGTATTCATTGTCTGTTCAGGGAATGTTTTGTGAGTGTGATTTTTTTTTTGTTTGTTTCTTAACTTATGCTGCACAAAAGTAAAAAAAGGCAGTAAGAATTAAAAAAAGGACTAAAGCAAAATGTTTGGTTGCTCGTTTGGTTTTTGTTAGTTTTTTTTATTTTTTTTAGGTTTATTTTTCCAATTTTATTGCTTATCACTTTGGCTGTGATGTATATAAAGTAAATGATACCCATAGGTAGGCAAAGCCGAAAGTACATTTGTTTTGTTAGCGCTGCATATTTACTAGACATGTGTTTTACTTGCAGGTTTTGCTCCACTTTGCTTGTGGCTAAATCATATATGTAGACTTTTTTTTAATATTGCCTGTGTTAGATTTTTTTGTGTGTGTTTTAAATTCAATATTTTTACGAATAGTTTTCAAAACATTTAATTCTAATTTTAATATTCTGCTCTAAATCAAATAATATCATGGATTATTCTTAAGCTTTAAAATCAAGTCAGGCAATGAATATTTCTAGCACCTGGAGTAAACAAAAAAAAAAAGAAAAGAAAAAGTAATAAATTGCATATCTCGCCTTACCTTAAAAATATTTAGGGGCAACCTTTGCTTAATTTTTTTTTAATACAAGATGAAATTCAATGAAGTTTCTTGAAAAGTATTAGGCAATTCATACAATCTGTGGCCAAAGTAATCTAGCTAAAGGATGAAAGTGATTTTAAGAGATAATAGTTTTTCTCATTTGTTCTCATGTCCATAAGCTGTAAGCATATCTATTGTTAATCAAACTGCTTTGAAAGAAAAGTAAGGCTCAGTTTCAACTATGATATGAGAGAAAATATTTTATAAGAGTGGATGGTACAATATTATCTTAAATGAATTGATATTTGGTGTCAAAATTTGAATAGCATCATTTGATTTATTAATATTTGGTGTCAAAGTTTAAATGGTATCCCAAAGTAAATTGATATGTGGTGCCAAAGTTTGTGTTGTATTGAGACCTCTGCACTTTTTATGTTTAAATATTTTGTAGATCATTGGCTGCAGAAGGAACAATGATTCTGTTTCAGTGGCATAAACAAGAGATGGGTCTCCATGCAGAATCAAGAAGCATTTACAAGTTCATAAATAAGAAAGAAATATTTTTTTAAATATGAGTAGCCCTCACGCACAATTCATCATTTGTATTTTAATGAGTTTTGACATCCTACGTGTGTAAGATTTATTGCATACTGTTGGTCATTATATCTTTCTAGCAAGTCTGGCATGAAAAAGAAAATTCAAATGTGATTGTTTGCCTTTTTAAAAAGCATTTATATGTATTTGAATCTGGCATTGAAGGCTTGAATGTGATCGAGTTGAAACAAATGGGTTCTTAAAAAGATCCAATTCTAAAATTAAGGGCTAGTGTCTCTTGCTCTTAGGAGAATGTTTTAGTATTTATAGAGCTATGCTCTCTGATATCCCTCAATAATCTTTGAATTGCAAAATTTTTAAGAGAAGACTTTATAGGAATGTACATGTATCAGATAAAATGGTGCATCACTTCTTTTTTAATCATGCTAAGCAGTATCTGCCAAACATTGAAAACTTTGTTTTAAAGCAAGGTTTTGGTTTTGTTGTTTTGTACTTTTATTTCTTTGTTTTGCTATTGATTTTTTTTTTTTTTTTTTTGGGGGGGGGAGGGGGCGATTGGCATATTTTCCTTTGAGCTCTCAGCTTAGATTTCTAAAACATGCATTATTTTGTTAACCCTAGCTTTCCCAGACTTTGTGATTTTTCCTCATGCAGTCCATGTTTGGTTGCAACCTAGATCTATCACCTTCTTTCTACTAAAAAGATGTGGTTCTCACTTTGAAATGTACATAGCAATAGTTTAAAAACTGCAGTCGCTAAAAAGAAATTTTAGAAATGCACTTATATAATCAATAAGTTTCCGGTTCTTTGACCAGTTTCTCTTGCCAACAGGCAGCATGTAGGCTGCCTTTTTGCATTGCTGACGAATTTGATCGTCCAAATGATAAATTGTTGTCTGTGATATGTGTACCCGTGTGACATGTTGCTGCCTTAACTTTTTACCCTTGTTGTCTTGTTATCACACCCTCACAAGTTGGATGCTTTCTCACTCTCATCTTAAAAGTAAAATCCACTGTTAATATGGCTTTTATTGCTTTTTTTCCTTTTCACCACTATTTCTTACACCTTTTATGTTCCACCTTGTGAGTATGGAAAGCAAAAAGTTAAAAATTTTTCATTCTTTTTAAAAACACCTAGTTGATTCTCTCCCCTTGCATTTTATATCTGAATAAAAAGCTTATTGATTTATTATATATAAATATATATATATATATATTTATATATATATTAGTGCAAAATGCAGTTACATTTTAAAACTTTGCATTCTATAGTTTACTAATTTACGATAAGAGATAAGTGAGGATTCTAGAGATGGATCATAATAGAATTGAAAATAAGTGGAAATGAATCAAAAGAAATTGCTGGCAACATGTTATGGTATTAAATAGTCCACTCTTTTCATTTTCACTCTCAGGTCCCTGTCCAATGTATACCAGAGTAAAATACAAATCAGCACATATAATGTAGTTTTGTCTTAGCTCAGTCATATTTGTTCTCTGCTCCATTACAGAGGTTATCATTTTCTATTTTCAAGATGCGATTTCTTCACACTAAATCGATAGGATAATTGGAAAATTAGGTAAACGTGGTTTTCTTTGTTACCTTACATTTATTGATTGCTCACTTTATTTTGTGTAATGTAATGTATAACCAATGTACACTGTATAATATTGTACACAATAAAAATTGAAAATTCGTCTCTCCAATGCGCATGTTACTTTTTGTGTACAGAAGCAGGCTGAAACATGACTGGGTGATTTGTTTATTGTTTTTTGAGGGGTTTTTTTTGTCCTTGTGAATATCCTTGGAGAAGTAGTATAAAATTAAGAATTTTTATTCGTTAACTAACTTCCTACAATAATTATAATTTTCACCTATTTCACTCGAGGATGGAAATACATGTGTCACAAATTACTTTCGATTGTGAAGGAATTCACATTAAATTTTTTTTCTTTTCTCTTTTTAAATCGATGGATAATTGGATGTTTGATTGTTTGATGATATAAATAGATTGGTTTGGGCCTTTTTCTACAAGAGATATCAGGCTGTTTGGTTATTCTTATCTGTTTACAATAAGGCTACCAGAGATGAATAAAAATAAAGCTTAAGTTCAACCAATTACAGAACCATGGTAAATAAAAACATCATTGTTACAAACATAACCTGTTTGCATATATAAGATGGAATTTCTAAATCTTATGATTTGAAGAAACTGCATCAGGTGATAGATTAATTTATAAAATGTATTACCTTACTTACTTTTGAACAAGATGTGTTTAAAATGTTATAAATTGTAGGTTTTGATTGAAATTACACATGTCATATAGAGCATGAATATGCTAAAGAGATTACAAGCATCTCTCACGTTGTCCTCAATGGAAATATTGATGACATTACATTTGTTTTGTTGCTGATTTTGGTTTGCCTAACAACCTTTCGTGCAGTTTTAAACTTCATTTTGAGTATTGTTTTTGGTTATCTGTAGCGTTTTGGACAAATGTACCTTATAACAAATTTGGCCCCTTCAAAGAGCTTCATTCAAAATTCAGGCTGCATTACATGTAGATTTGATTGTTCACGAAGCTGGGTTTTTTTTTACAAAAGAAAAGGGTATGTGTTTGAAAATCAGTATCATTTTATGTACTTTTATTTATTTCCTTATACAATGTAGGAAAGGGTGTGGGAGTGGATGAGGGGTTAGGAGCAGGAATAAGATAAAGGTATATTGTATGGCGAATTTACCTGTAAACATCCATGTTTTTAATTATTTTTATTGTAGTATTTTCATGCTTTTTTGTGTTATGTCACACATGTTTTTTTTTGTACCAGTGACAGACATATTGCTTCTTACAAAATATTCAAAGCTAAGAGAAAACGAGACTATAAATTGAAAAATGAATTACATAATGGCTCCTTCTATCTCTTCTGTCTCCCTCTATATTGCAAACTTTAAAACAAAGCGTCAAGTATTGCTGACATTGTTCTTGAATTTGTGCGTACATTGGTGCATTTTTTGTGCTATGTTGTAGCTATGTATTCCATTGACCTGTAACAGGATTTACAAGTGTCTGTATATTCTGAATGTTTACATCTTGTAAGATCACGACCCACAATTTAAGAAATTATATATATGTATACAAATACCTCAGGGTTTTTTTTATATGTTTTCCCTTATTTTGTTAACGTTGTTATTAATCATGTTTGTTTAAATATCTTTGACAATAGACACAAGTCAAAGCAGCCTTTTTTAAAACTTAAGGATAATATTTCTATGTCATACATTGATTGAAGGCTGAACCGCACGATAATTTTAATACTTGAACTAAGTTGAAGCATTTAAATAATCTGGCACTTATTCAGAAAACACACTCAGCACAAATGAATTAAGTTACAGACACAAATTTTTTAATAATTTTATTATTAATTGAAGTTTACACTCATGATGATTTTGGAGACAAAGTTTATACAAAATAATTATATTATGAGAATGAATTAGCTTATTATAATTATCGTAATGAAACATAATTATGTAAGTTTTTTATACTTAATAACGCCAGTAGCTCTTGGTAAAGAAAATATTTTTTTTCTATTTATTTCTTACAATGATCTGTTGTCCAGCAGGATAAAGTCAAACGGGGATTCCATAATACATATACAGTTAAATTAAACCCATCTTTTTCCCCTGTCAATTTATTATTTGTTTTCTCTGTCATGGGTTCAATGTTTCATCAAACCAGCTGCCTTGAATATTTTACTAATAAGCTTTAGGATGATAAACAATGAACAAAACACAGTTAAAATGTTTGCTTTGCGTAATCTACTGTCGCAATAATGTTATAATATGACTATTTGACTAACAAAATCAATAATTGGCCGTGAGAATAATTGGAAACTTCTTCAGGTTTGGTCATCATAAACGGGCAAATTTTCAAACACTTGTGTTAATATCTCCACAAACCTTGTATCTCAGTAAAACAAGTTATCAAACAGGACGTATGTCCCTGATCCAGGCCAATTTGAAGCCCACCCCATCCTCTTCCTGATCCTTTCACCAGCATGGTGTCAGAAGCCCATTGCTAAGAACAATAAAACTCATCTTGGGACAAAGCTTCCTCGGTCTTAAAGATCATAAGTTTACCTCTGTGAATATGAGGAATCTGTGCTCAACTGCACAAAATTAACCCAAGCTAACTTTGCTATGGTAGTTTTACTTTTTACTTTAAAAAAAAATCTCTATAGTTTCAAAAGCTTATCGATCAAATAAGGTAAGAACGTTTTCAATATCAACGCTAATCACAGTGAAATAGATGAGTAGTAACTTATGTGAAAGACGCTTCACAGCATGGTTATCCCACAAGGTACATACATATATTATTTTAGTGAAAGGCTGAGCTTCATTATCAAAAGAAACTCACCCATCATCAAAATCAAAAGATATGGAAAGTTTCACACATCATTCATACATTTAACAGAATGGATAGATGTACATAACTCGTGTAACTGTACATGATTTGGGGGAATATGCAGTCTGCAACAAGATTATTGAAATCGAAAATATAAAATCTTATTAGTATCGGTACATGCCTGGCACTGAAAGCTAGTGGCAAAATTCTCACTTGCATGTCTTCTATTTCCAAAGATCACAATAAGTGCAAGTTTCTTGATCAAGTAGAGGAGCTTTCTTTAACACTGCTCTTTGTATACTAGAAGTCTGTAAAAATAGTACTCAAACAGCGTTAATTTTTTTTTAATCGCTCCTTCGTCTCGACCTCGCTTTCGATGAACACCCAAGCTTCCCTACTAATACTACGAATAGAACTAAATGTATAGATTTACTTTAATAGAATGATGAGCTTCAGCCACTGGACGTACAATTACATGCATTGCGAGAGAACCTTGTGTTTGTAAATTATCTAAATTGACTCTTCATTTCTTTTGCAATGTGCAGCATTCAGGCGTTGAAAAGGCTTACTTTACTGTGATGCAATTTTATAACAAAGAGTAACTAGGTCGTCGGAGAAATCAGACGCAAAGATAAAAGGGAAGATATTACCAGTGCTTCAGTGACTCCCATGAGCCGCAAGTTACTGGTGAAGATAGACAGGGATTGTGCCGTCCCTCGGGGTGATTTATCCCGTTCATCACCCTTGTGCAGTTGATTTCATCCAAAACGATATAATTTATAGAACTGACAATGCGTTAAGATTATGTCGCTAAAGTTTAACCTTCCAAGCATCATGGGACATAAGTTAAATCTTTTATATTTTTGCCTTTATCTCAAAGAAATTCTATTTGTACAAAGTCAAACAGAATAACAACTTTGAGTGTGTTGATACTTTTACTAGAAAGATTTAATCTATACCACGCCTCGAGGGTTAAGTACTTACAGTCATATATATTTACATTCCTCTTTATATGTAGTATTCTACCTCCTTTCCCATCTTGAAGATAAGAGAATAAGAAGAGACAATAAAATTATGGGTCAGTTGCCTTTAAAATCTTAGGGTGTGGCCAGAGACTGCCAGTTAACCCGTGCATGATTGTTGGCTGGAACCTGCTCCTATGGTTAGTAATTTGTGACTGCGGCAGGTTGCAGGCTATTTTCGCCACTCTCGCTGGCAAAAATCACCGAATTCTTACCACAGAGTAGGGAAGTCCTCATTTACCTGTGATTCTTTACCGGATTTGATATTATTTGCTGAAAATTTGACAAGCTGCTGAAGTCCACTTGATTTTGTGTTCAAGTTTTGATTGCCATAATCGATTATTAATGAAATTGAAAAAATTTGATTATAAACCCATTAAAGGGTACCCGAGTTTGTGTCCATTTTTCAAAAACATTGTTTCATCTCGCACTCATCGTAGACAGATTAGGAAAAAGAAATTCTTGATATATGTTTATTTTACGTAATTTCTCTCTCTCTCTCTCTCTCTCTCTCTCTCTCTCTCTCTCTCTCTCTCTCTCTCTCTCTCTCTCTCTCTCTCTCTCTCTCTCTCTCTCTCTCTCTCTCTCTCTTCCTCTCCAATTTTTTTACTATTGTATTAATAAGAGTTGGCCAATTAAAGAGAGCTGAAATAATCACTGCGATAAACATCACACATAATGATACATTGTATATTTCTTATTCTAGTCAAGCTTTTGTAAAAATCCAGCTTTCAACTCAGCACATCTTCACGGCATACCAAGCTTCTCCTTTATACCAGTTAACCCTCATGTCTGCTTCCTGGGCAGAGGTAAAATGAGTGTTTAATATTAATTTGAGGATGAGCAGCTTTTGAGTGACTACTACAATGAAGTTTTCTAGTGAGGAATCGACCTTGCGTTATCAGTTTTCAAAATTCTATTCCAGCATTGTTAGCTAGTGAGGATAATGATGAAAACAATTATGATTATCTGGGTGATAATGAAAATAATTATGAGGGTGGAAATGATGATGATAATGGTCGAGATGAAAAATTATTACATGAAAGAAGAAGAAGAAGAAGAAGAAGAAGAAGAAGAAGAAGAAGAAGAAGAAGAAGAAGAAGAAGAAGAAGAAGAAGAAGAACAAGAACAAGAACAAGAAGAAGAAGAAGAAGAAGAAGAAGAAGAAGAAGAAGAAGAAGAAGAAGAAGAAGAAGAAGAAGAAGAAGAAGAAGAAGAACAAGAACAAGAACAAGAACAAGAAGAAGAAGAAGAAGAAGAAGAAGAAGAAGAAGAAGAAGAAGAAGAAGAAGAAGAAGAAGAACAAGAACAAGAACAAGAACAAGAAGAAGAAGAAGAAGAAGAAGAAGAAGAAGAAGAAGAAGAAGAAGAAGAAGAAGAAGAAGAAGAAGAACAAGAAGAAGAAGAAGAAGAAGAAGAAGAAGAAGAAGAAGAAGAACAAGAACAAGAACAAGAACAAGAACAAGAACAAGAACAAGAACAAGAACAAGAACAAGAACAAGAAGAAGAAGAAGAACAAGAACAAGAACAAGAAGAACAAGAAGAAGAACAAGAACAAGAAGAAGAACAAGAAGAAGAACAAGAAGAAGAACAAGAAGAACAAGAACAAGAACAAGAAGAACAAGAAGAAGAAGAAGAAGAAGAAGAAGAAGAAGAAGAAGAAGAAGAAGAAGAAGAAGAAGATGATGATGATGATGATGATGATGATGATGATGATGATGATGATGATGATGATGATGATGATGATGATGATGATGATACAAGTAGTTGAAATTGAGATGTCGGTTTTGACATCAACTATCAAATAATTTTAAAAAAATTTTATTGTGTTTTTTTTTAACTTAAAAATGAAAAAAAAAAAAAAAATTACAAACGGGATTAATTCGTCTAACTATAGTGATAACCAGTCTTTCTTCCGGCATAATCGGATCAGGGAAACTGCACCAGTTTCTAAAAAGTCGGGATTTAATGTTCTCTAATATAATTATATAAACTGTACTCAAATGTACCTTTAGCCGATCTAGTAATAGTACTACACCAGTACACGTACTGATGTAGTATATCCCTGAAACCGTGCTGGATCCTCTTTCTGGTCGTTGAACAAGTGGGGATATTCAGCCAAGTCTTTTTTTTTTTTTTTTTTTTTTTTTTTGGATGACTATATTTCTCTTTTTATACTATTAAAAAAAAATCTAACGCTAGCAATAATGTGATTAATAATAATAATAATAATGAAGTTATTTCCTAGCGCCTCTTCCTACTTGTAGGCTCGAAGCTCTTTACAATAGTCTATTTACAAACGTTTAACATAGTGACACTAGTCTATAGTCTAAAACCTAGTCCATTAACAATTCAAACAAACAGAAGAGGAAAAAATAAATAAGTTACATGTACAAAGAAAATAAGAGAAGACATTGACAATAAGACAAATTTCTCAGACTAATTAAGGTCTTCATGTGCAGTAAACAAATGGGTTTTCAATAGGGTCTTAAATTGACTTATAGAACTCGCCTCCCTGATGGAAAGGGGAAGGGCATTCCAGACAACTGGTGCACATTGTACAAATGCTCTATGGCCGTCTTTTCTTGATGGTTTGCATGGAACTGACAGCAAAGCTTTGTTACCTGATCGTAAGCTACGAGTGGGGACGTACATACCGACAAGATCTACAAGATAATTAGGGGCATAGCCGTGAACACATTCAATAACAGAATTTTTTTCATCATACAATGTCAATGTGATTCACCTCGAGAGTGAAGTAAAAAAGGCCTTATTTATTTACCTAGGCAGGCGAGCAGGCTTTCGTTTAGGCCACCAGTCTGTTAACACAAACCCGCGCAAGCCAGCTTGGCAAGCAACGATTTGAAGTTGAACTAGCCGCATTTTTAGCTGGTAAAGCTGCTGAAGATTATCTCCATCACTCGGGCCGTGGCTGTTAGATGGAATTTACTGCTTCCCAGTCCATATTAATTCAATTTGTTTACATGTAATTTAATCTTGGTCGTGTTTCTCCTTTAGTTTTACGATGTACATCATGACTTTTGGTATGTGTAGCGAACTTAAAAGCACAAATTTAAATAAAGGAAAAAAACAAAACAAAATTAAGTATACTATAAACCTGTACTGTGCATTTGGTTGTCCTCCTAGTCTTACCTCATTTTTTAGTCTCTTCATGTTTCTCGCTCAAGTAGTGAAGTACCACACAGTATCTTGCGCTGCAGTTGCAGAATCACCATTCAAATGCTATTGATCTTTTACTTAGTCGGCCCATACTACATGTATATCAAACTGCCTTTTTTCACGGCGATTGATAGAAATTCATAGGAATTGGCCTTTTTTTTAGTTAGAAATATGCTTCAAAAGATTATTTTATGTTGGAAGGGGTTGAATGTATATTCTTATAAATGCGCCTTTCAAAGCTGAGCAGCACCTTAAAATGTTAGAATTTTTTAAGAGAAACTTTCGAAAGCATCACGTCCGAAAACAATTTTTTAAAATTGTTTCTGCATTTCCATGACATGGAGTAACAGAATATCAAATTATCACTGCGAACGTAAAGCTAAAACGATTTGGCTTCTGGTCAAAATACTAACTGCCCTTCCCTCCTTACTCCACTAAATTCACCAAACGTTTCAAGTCCCCTCATTTCTCCACTAAATTCATTATAGCTTACTTACTTACTGCCCTTTTTGCCGTGGGCAATTAGGGCAGCAAATTCATTATAGGTTCAATTCCAAAATAGTTTTTTACACTGTTAAAAATAATTTGTTTCAAGTAACCTGTTCTTCAGCCCATTTCTATATCAACATGCTTCTGTTCTAGTTTGCTATGAAACTCGTTTTATGTCGTATAATTTGTATTAGCAGTCAGTAACATTGATTCGATACGGGATGGAGTTTGGCAAATAAAAAAAAAAACAATCATAACAATATGCCATTCCAACTCACGAGGGAGGTGTAGCATTTCATTTGTGTACGTGTTTTGCAGTTGCAGTAGTAGTACTCAAGAAAAGAGAAAATTATTCTATATGTTTAAGATCTTTGACAAAATCCACAGACACCAATATTTGGTATGGCTAACTTTTTCTAGTGTAATATGTACAGTAGACAGAGTTTAGCTTGGTGGACTGATAATTGATATTTGTGGCATTTAGCTTGAAATCAACAATCGATCTTAAAAGAGGATTCCTATAAGTTTTACCTGAGATTAGTGCAAAATACGAAGTAGATCTTCACTCGTTCACGCTCATTTTTTTAATATTTTGACTTTCTCTTGTTCAAATTACAGTCGAGTCCGCTTATTTCGAAGTCATACGGATAAAAAAGGACTTCGATTTATCCGAATACATAGAGAAAGAGATTTTTTTTTTTTAAATGTGGATGACAGATCAGGAATGTCGTGCAAGTGTGCAAGGGGGTGGGGGTGGGCCTAATCCGTTTCTCTCTTGTAGCCTTATTGGAGACTTGCCTGTAAGTACGTAGGTGGGCACACACACACCAGAATCGCTTGCCGCGCGGAGCATAGTACTACATGTACTTTTTTTACAAGCCTGGAAGAGTGCTTTCACTGTGTCAGAATAAAAAAATCATGCCAAAATCGCTTCGAATTAACCGGATCCTTATTTAAAGATTCGTACGAACCGATATTTTTTTAGTAAAGCTTAAATAGAGAAATATTCGGTAAAATTAAACGACTTCGAAATATCCAAGAATTCAAACTATCCGGATTCGAATTATTTGGACTCAACTGTAACTGTCTTGGTATCTTGAGAGACAAAAATTTCATTTTGAGCTCTGTATCTCAGTGATCCCTGATTGAATTCACTTTTTCATCTGATGATCAAATAAACAAAAGGAGTTATGGGTGAATTCTAGATACATTCTCTGGTTTTGAGGAGTAAGGTGGCTTTTATCCTTTGAGATCTGAAATGTTTAACTCTCTATTAATAGCATAGTTTGCAGTCATCATTAAGCATTCACCGTAAGAGTTGTAGATAATTAATGCATCATCAAGGTATATGTACATCATTATTAATTTTGTAGCTTTTGTTCCTTTAATGCTGCTAATAAAGGTTTTGTGAGCTTTGCTAGGTGAATCTTCATAAACCATAACTAAACTTTAATTAAATTAAAGTAACTAGTAAAGCTGACATCTGAGAAAAATCAAAATTTCTACAAGCTGCTGGCGATAGAGAAATCATATGCATCTTGCAGGTCATCAGATGGGAAAAAACAATCCCCTCATAATTAGAAGCATTGCATATTTAAGTGCATTCATCTCAAACATGCACTTCTCTGTCCATAACACAGTCATAAAATGTTTCAAGTTTATTGTCACTGTATCAACAGTTTGGTTTTCTTTTCAAGAATATACATGTATTGGATATAAACTGATTTGGAGAAATGCAAGCCTTTTGAATGACACTTTTGCGCAGCAGAATGGCTAAGTCATTATCTTCTACTTTTTTGCTCTGACAGCGATCATATGAAATGTTCTCAGTTCAAAATTTTATGTTTTTTATCAACCTAAACTGAAGTTAAAAGGTTGGACCGTATTCCTTATACAATGTATTTGATCTATAATCCATTTGTCTTCCTAATTTTTCGCCATTGAGCCACACTATTTATTTACCCCCCCCCCCCCCTCCTGAAAGTTAACATGACATATGCTCATTAAAAATTCTCTGGAGCTTGGTATTGAATATAGCCAAATATATACCTCACATGTTTATTAAAGTTTGTGTGATCCCTGGGGTTTTGTCTGAGGTTACAGTACACCCTTAGCTGTGCTAACTGAAACTGATCCACGACTACTGATCTTACTTCACTATTAGTGTTATATGACCCTTTTATTTTCTGAAATCTATCCTACATTGACTTCACTAGCAATCACCAGTCTGTCCAAAGGTACACCACTTATCAATGTGAGCGAGAGTAGCAAGTACCAGTTCTCTATTTATTTTTAAGCATTCACATATTCAATGTCATTATGTTTACATTTAACTGTTCAGTTATGTATATTCTTGTAATACGACCAGGTCTTTTTCTTCCAGCTTGTCATCTTCATCATCCTAATCAACATTTGCAACAAGAATGGCTAAAGAGTAGTATTTCTTCTATGAGAAATACATTCTTTAATGCTGGTGTCGAGTTTTTTTCTTCTGTTCACACACAAAATCCAGAAATGGAATTGGCTAAGGGGCCATGTGAGCTATGAGTATCAGGTTTACTGCTTGCATTGGTACTATGAAGGTGAGCTGTTACAGTGCCTGGTAAGAGCCAAGTTGTTCTAATTGTGCTTCCACTAGCTTCAGAATCAGTTCAGAATTGAGTAGAACCTGTCCCCTTTTTTAGTTGACAATGTGGGCTTGCCTTGCAACCGAAATTGTGAGGATGAAGACGAAGGCTTGCCTCTAGCTCTTTGTTCATCATTTTTAACAATCCTTTTGCATATCTCTTTGCCTTTGTGTTCACACTCAGTTTGCATCAGGCTCAAGTGTCTCAGTTTCATGAGACTCGACTTTTGTGGTAAACTATAGCAATGCAAAAAAATATAAAGATATAAAAGCAAAATAAAGGATTAAGTAAAGTCTTCAAGATTAAGGTTCACTCTCAGCAAAATATAAGAGAGTGATTCTCAGCAAGAGAAGGTAGATAAGCTAACCCTGGTGAGGTATCATTGAGGTCACTCTCTACAATGTACATGTATGACAATTTAATCTTCTGCAGTAGGACCACCACTGATTCTGCTGGGTATATTACTAATTACTACAAGTACATTCAAAAGCTAAATTTGTTAATAGTTCAATGAAAGAATGAAAAGCCAGAAAAAACAAGTAAATCAAATAGAATGAAGATCCACAAGAAGAAGATAGAGTAAACTAAGGGCATGTCACATCTCGTTGGTCCGTCACATTCTGGAATGGAAGAGATGGAGCTGTTTTTATCTATTGCACATTTGGTAAATGAATTGAAAAAAAAAACATACAAAACAAAGCATGCGCACAGAAGAAAATTTCTGGGGTCTCCCTAGCCTCGGTGGCTGGGTAGACCCCATTTGGGGTCCCGCTAGACACTTCGTTTGGTAAAATGGAACTATTTCCTGGACAATCCATGTGTAATGATCTATGGGGATGCTATTCATTTGATAAAAAAATCTTTGGATAACCTAAAAAATCTAGTTGAGGTATTTAACTAGGGCGAAATAATACAGGGGAGGAGACCTGTATCAGTTAGCTTTATTGACAAAGAGGTTCAGCTTGAGGGCTTAAGTGCTTTTTAATCTTAAACCTAGTTGTGCACACCCATTATATTTAAGCTGCCCTAACGATAACCTGGGTGCTGCGATGCAATAAAATGTATAGGCTGAGGTTCCGAACCGGGTGCTGCGGCACCATTATCATTGTTGACTGACAAGCCTGTTTGAAACGTCATTATCTTTTAAACACCCCATCTCATATACTCTGTAGACTTTATATCTTTTCTAAGAATATCAACCAATGAAAAAGTGACAATTTCTCCCTGTTTGAACTACTGGGAGGCGATCGAGAGCCCCGGAGGTGTGAAGAAAAAATTGCAATTTAGGCATGTTTGCTGGAACCATGTTACAAGATCGGTAGTTCAAGTTGATGTTACCGACACATGGGGAACCTGCTTCTTTTGCATGTGGTTGTTAAATAGACGGAAGAGCAAATAACAGAACTAGACAGCGGTGACTTTACCATATAGCCCTTCCCTTACCCCTTACTTGCCCCCTACCCCGTCCCCAATAGAGTCCTGACAAAGACTAAGCATGACCATTGCGCCCCCCCTTCCCCAGATTTCCTTGAATCATGTGGATTGCAGTTAGTAGTTGTGTTAGTTATAACGTAACATGATTGAACAAACCAACCTTGTTACAGGTCAATCACATCATAGCCTCATGTTACTGTAAAGCCGAGTAAGAAAGGGAGGAGTTTATTGAGGTGCAAAGAAAGACATGAATTGAGAGCATGGTGTTTATAGGGTATCAAGCCTTTGCCTTTGTTGTTGGCGATTTTGATATGCTGTCACTGTGTCAGCTGCCACTATGTGTCCAATGGCAAGAAAGTATAGGCTGGCGTTCAAATAGTTGAATGAGTTTTTTACTTGATGTCTCACAAGTTGTATGATACAATGATTATGAAAGCGTCTGATAAGCATCGAAGGCTGACCTTGCTGCCTGGTCTGATTGTCTCCTTTCTCCTCTATTGTCTCACCTACCACCCACCACACTTTTTGTGCTTGGTTATAAAAGAACTGCATTGTACCCGTATTTAGTTGAACATATAACTATATACGAGGGCTCTTTCATAATTAACCGAAAAATGCCTGTAAAATCCGCGTTTTTTATGCTATCAACAAAATTCTTGCACGTGTTCATACCTTGACTCATCCTTCATTTCTCTAAGTAACAGCCAAGTCTGTCAACACACTTCTGCCAACGCCGCACCATGGAATAGATACCCTCTCGGAAGAAACTTCCGTCAAGGTTTTGTAGCCATTTCCGCACATGGTCAACAAGCTCTTCATCGTCATCAAAGCGCTTTCCTGCCAGCTCACGTTCCAGTGGCCCAAAGAGGTGATAATCAGATAGTGCGAGGTCTGGACTGTGTGGTGGGTGTGGCAAAATCTCCCATACATATTTCTCTAGCCAACCTTGCGTCATTCGTGCTGTGTAGTGTTGTCGTGTTGCAAAATGACCCCGTTGGTCAACTGCCCTGGGCGCTTTCTGCGAATGGCCTCCCTAAGCTTGTCAAGAGTTTGGCAGTACCTTGCAGCATTGATTGTTTCTCCAGGTTGTAAGGTTTCGAACAGAAGAACACCACGACTGTCCCAGAAAACAGTTCCCATTATTTTCTTTGCTGACCGCATGACTTTGAATTTCTTCGCGACAGGTGAGGATGGATGTTTCCATGTCATCCAATCTTGCTTTGTTTCTGGGGTGCAATGGTGCAACCAAGTCTCATCACCGGTGACTAAGCTGTCAAGAAAAGTCACATCGTAGCCTAGAAAGTCTCCGCCGGCGTTGGCAGTATGCCCGTGAACCCTGCGTGAGCTCTTGCTTCTTCTCAAAAGTTCCCTGCAGATGTCCAATCTTTGTTCTTTATGACTGTCTGTCAATTGCTTAGGAACCCATCTTGCGCTAACTTTTCTGTAGCCAAGTTCATCAAATACAATTCTATGGGCAGAAGTTTCCGAAATTTCAAGACTGCTTGCGATTTCATGAAGTTTCAACCTCCTGTCTTGACGAATAAGCTCATCAACTCGCTTCACATTGTCTTCTGACGTCGCAGTTATCGAACACCCTCTCCCTTCCCTGTCTGTCAAGTCGGAATGGCCGGCTTCAAACAAATTACACCAGTGATAGACTTGTGTACGGCTTATAACATGCTCACCATATACACTCTGAAGTTCTTTATGAATTTCGGTAGGATTCAGACTTTTGGCGTTCAAAAAACTTATGACAGCTCTGATTTCCTCCTTTGACCAAGTTTCAAGGTGGGCCGCCATCTTTAAAATCGTCTAGACATTCATTGTGCAAAATGATGCACTTCATAATTTCTGGGAATATGCGTAAGGAAATAAGGAATATCATGTCGTTTACAGAACTAAAAAAGCTCCACTGGTTGCTGAGCAATGGGCATTTTTCGGTTATTTCTGAAAGAGCCCTCGTAGTTACATGCATGTAGTTTCTTTGAACAAAAGGACCACGCACTAACTCTAGAGGCTTAAGCTTAAATGGAAGACTGAACTAGACAAAAAGGATTGTTTGTTCTAAATGAATTATAATCTTTTCCTGCTTAGTTCTCATCCTTGCCACCTCCCTCCCTCCCTCTCTCTCTCTCACTCACGCGCACACACACACTAAATTAATTACGTATGTGTTTCACTTTCAGTGCAAATCCAAGCTTTCATCAAAGGAATCACTAATTATTGTAAACTGAAACTATCGTATCCAATCAACCTCTTTTTGAAAACATTTTGCTCCAAGCCTACGTCTATAACTGGTCCTTTCATAAATTCTTAGAACCATGAAACATTTTTAAATAAAGTTGCCACGTTTGAAAAAATACATTTAACTTGTATTTTGTTTTGGCAACAAAAGTCTACCAGACACTTTGTTTTGAACTATAATACACATTGTTGAAACACAGGTAATCCGCTCAGCCATTTGCCCCGCCCAGAAGCTAACTGGCTGTGGCAAAGGTACAGTTTTCAGCTCTATCTGTGGGTAACCGCGTCGGCAGGATGAGGGTTAACACTCTTATTATCTGATTTAGAATGTATGCCAAAGTGTAAGTTTAAGAAAAATTCGTACTGAAAAGGGTCTTAAGTAATTAAGGCCTAAAAATTTGAAAGCTTCATTGAACAATTCTTAAATATACCACTTCTTTCAAAAATTTAATTTCTTTTCTTATTCTTTCAGAAAAGCTAATTACCACCTTAAAGTATATTTGTTCACATTAGAAATTCAACCTATTAGTTGTTTTTTTTTGCTTTTTTCCCCCATCATTTCAGGTTTAGACTAGGATAAAGCAGTAGGCTTTGGTCTTGATCTTATAACTGTTGCGATATTTTGCAACAGTGGGTGTAGCTATGGGAGCATCTACAGAATGGTACAAAGACCTTATATTAAAGGAACTAGAGCAATAGAGGAACTGACATGATCTGAAACTTTTTTTTTTAAACCTCTTCAAATTCAAAGCAACTTTTACTCTTAAATTGTAATCTTAGGATACAGGAAGTAAAACTCGGGATTTTACTGACTGTTGTAAAAGGTGACAATCCATGCATCACACTGAGTAGTAAGATCAGTACTGAGAATTTTATATCACACTTGAACTTTGTTTCATTACTGTGGTGGTATGTAAGAAAAGTGGTTTAAGAAAATGTGGTTATGGATGGGATATCCAAAGGCCAGTTAAACCAATTAATTTTCATTGAGAGAAGACTTTTCCCTTATTAATTTGTCTTTTCTATTTTACAATATACGGAATATATATTGTGCCAAAACAAAAAGCAAGATACTAAGACACATTTATTTCAGTGTATTATCAAAATTGAAAACAAGTCAATACGCGTCAATCATGAGAATTAAATAAATTTAGATTTTCTCTTTCAACATCTCATATTCATAAACATTCATTGCGTACCAATTTACAAAAATACTATTATTCACATGAAAAGGTACTTACATAATAAAAATATACAAGTAACTTCAAAGTGCTTGACTTTCTCAATTTGCCAAACACCACAAATAAATACCTTGACAATGCTTTAGGATATAAAAATAAATTTCAACTGTGTCTGAGATTTCTGCATAACTGTTTCAAAAAAAAAAAAAAAAAAAAAAAGGAGGACCAGACTATCAATAATGTATGTCAAGAAAACAAAATGCCAACAACTTCTCTTTCACATGACATAGTGTGTCATATGTACAAGCCCCATGTAACTAAGTATAAATGTTTATATCGTTAGTATGATTAGATAAATTGCACCTTCTATGACAGACTATAACTGACGGAGGCAAATGGCATCTTTTTTTTTTTTTTTATCTCTGGGAAACTGCCTATTATCATATAATTAATATTGTTCATTTAAACTTATTCACTGTTAAAAGACTGTAGCCTAATGACATTTAAAGGGTCTGACTTGTTACTTTACTCACCTAGATGGTCTTAATTATTCCATATTACTTTCTGCTTTTTGTTTTATAGCAAACTTGAAAAGCATTTTATAACACAACTGTCCCACAGGCATGTATGAGTTTAAAGTGTGTTGCTATTAAGTTCTAGTGTAAATATGATGTACAGCACAACTCTGAATTTTTTAAAAAGTTTTAGTGCCATTTCTTTGCCTATCAGATATATTTAACTAACTCCGACAGGTCTGGACAACCTGTACACCTGAGAGGCTCTGGATAGATCAAAGATATGGTCAAGTCTATTCCCATATAGATTTGTAAAGTTTTCTCAATTGCTTTTACAACAACATTATTAAGTGAAGTTTTACATTTTATTTGTAATTTGTTTTTTCTATCCTTTTATAATTCTTATCGATTTGTTAAAGCTGTCAAATGTCAACCTTGCTGTTACACATATTTTTTTTTCTTTTACTGTCCTTCTTATCTGCTTCAAGGTTGAGGGGTAAAGGAAAATAAATTCTCTCAAATCCACTGTTAAAGGCACATCTTCAAACCCATCACATTTTCTTGTGCACTTAGCAATACAAAATAGCTTTTATGTATGTGTCAAAAACACCCTTACCTTAGCCAAAAGCAGTATTTGCACAAAAGCTGATGGTGTGATTATATGGATTACATGGAGGCAGGGATTTATGTATCTGATTAATAAGTTAAATTCCACCACAAGAATTACTTTAATATTGTGGGCAAATTTGAAGCAATTTATTCTTAAGTTTGTTTCTGGAGCATGAGAAAATGTTTATTTAAACATTTTCTCATTCACAATTCATTACCTGCCACAGACTGATCAAATATGTTCAGACATTGAGATTTACACTAAAACAAAAGGAGCAAAATACAATTAAGAGAATGGGGGAGAAGTCCTGAAGCAGTTTTGAAATAATATCCTATTAATACCAGGACACTTGTCTTTACTGAGAGTACAAAGGGCAAGATAAGAGCAAAATACCATTAATAGTATGGGGGAGAAGTCCTGAAGCAGTTTGAAATAATATCCTATTAATACCAGGACACTTGCCTTTATTGAGAGTACAAAGGGCAAGATTGAAAATGTAAGTTTTAAGCTAATGTTCTGGGGAAAAAGACAGCTTTGAACAAATTTAATGGACATTACAAATATACTTTTCTTAAACTTTTCTTACCAGAAACGATGAAAGTCCACCTCACATAAAAATCATTCATGGTAGTCTCTGATTTTGGGCTGGACATTTTATGACTATGTAATGTATAGTAAAACAAAAGCAATCAACTTAGAACTCTTTTTAAAAAAAAAGCACAATGTCCTCTCCAGCAGTTTGTGGTCCCATCCTAATTTTAGTATTAAGAAAACACTTTGAAACAGAAACAGCATCACAGAATCCCATCCTTTTTGACTTAAAGGTGTATCAATTGTGTTTCACAATCCATAAGATAGTGATAATATGGGATTTAGTATTCTTTCTATATGATAATCTGAGTTAAAAAAAAATAACACATTGAAAGATCTGATCATAATTGTCAATATCTCACATTACCCTCTTTCTTTTCTACAGTTTGATGACACAATAATCAAATTAAGAAACATTTAAAGTTTGGTCATATTGAGCTGGATGTGACAAATGGTTTGAAGAAAAACACTTCACAAAAATATTTTTTCCTACACTTGCAATCATTTCAAAATAGATCAAACTGCTTGCTACTCTTTTCAGAAGCGTAGAACTTGGTTAATTTTTTTGTAAGGATTAGAAAAGGCTTCAATAGACAAATCATCAAATAGACCATTTGTCACACATACCTTTTGGATTGGTTGAAAAATGCATTTTTTACAATGTTCATGCAAGAATCTGAGGGTTCCTTATAGATGACAATCTTGTTATTCTTCCTAACAAAAATAGAAGAGAATATCCTGCGAAGGAAACCAAGTCTTGATTAAAAAATGTTTTCCAGAAATTAAATTTGGAAGTATGCATTGTCTTCCATGTCTGCACAATAAACCTGATCAGACTCCCCAGGACAAACCCTTGAGGAAATCATCAAAGTCAGCGTCTGACATTGCTTCTAAGTTAAGAGGTTGTGACTGCATTGAGCTTGAAGATGGAGAGGGTTGGCCCAAGGCAGAAGACGATGACTGCAAGATGCTGTCCACAGCACTTAGAGCAGGGCTATCTCTCCCCCCACCACTGTGAGTAGAGGAGTGTGAGCCAGGGCCACTGGTGTATCCACCATTAGACTGGTAGGGAGGAGGACGGGTCGGGTGACTAGTTGGCGCTGAGACAGGAGGTACAGCAGGTGAAGGAGATGAAGATTTGGAGCTAAGAACTGTAGCTGGCGATGGAGGCATGGTGCTGATGGGAGCGGGAGAGGGTGCATCCAGATTAATCACTGGTGAAGGGCTTGTAGTTACTGGCTGAGGTGGTGCTTGTTGGATTATAGACTCCTCATCCTCATCTGAGCTGTCCAGCGTCAGATCAATGACTGGGGCTTTTGCTGCAGCAGGCGCTGATGTTTTGGGAGCTGATCCGCTTTGATTAGTTGGAGTCTGATTCGTCGTCGCTGATGATGATAAGAGAGCTCATTTCTTCAACAAAGTCTACAGAAACCTTGTTAGTCATCCCCAAAAAAACCTTTTAAGTTTCATTGAATGAGCAACTAGAAATTATTCAAATAGGTCAATGAATCATTAGTGCCCAAAAGTAGCTTAAAATTTATTCACCCTTTACCTACCAATTTATTTTACACTCATAATTGACTATCATTAATTTGTCATAAAAATATACGTAAATTGCTCTTTCAATGCAAACTGAGTTAAAGAAAAATAAAATTAAACATATCACAAAAATTTTTATGCAAGTACCTGTATAATTCAAATTTATGAAATAGATATTTTTTACAGTAATGAGTACATTACTTGACTAATAATTGTTTCACACAAGCTATAAAATTCTGATGCTTTCTTAAGTACAAAATTTTTAACATTCATATGCAGTATTCATTTATATTAAACAACTGAAGTTATAGGTTGTGGCTTCCTTTCTAGGAAATTGCAAAAATGACATGAAGATTGACGTTCAGTTCAGCGCTCTTTGACTGAATATTTGGGACCGGCCATTTTACCTAGACATATTCTAGTTTGCGTAGGAGAATTTTAATTGAAAAAAAAAAGGATGCGTTGGGGATAAAAAATAATTTTACTTTAACCATTTTAGTAGAAATGTTTTTGGTTTATCAGTGTTTTAGAGTATTTAAAAACTAATTTCTAACTCCTTATTCCTTATACTTTAAGCGAGTAGCCCATGATATTTTTGTTCACCTAATATGTTCTACCATTAGTTTTTGATATTTCATACAAGTATATTAATTTATGTCACTTAGGTTTTCTGTCTAACTTTGAATAAAAATGCAAAGATGATAAATTTTCAAGATTTTTCAACTGTGTCAAATCTGCAACAATGTCAGCACATTCAGTTTGTGCAATAGCTCATCATGCCACTCATTTAAATTGACAATTAGTGCTGGTAGTAAACAGCATCATTTATTTAATTGTTGTGGTGATAGGATGAATCGCACTTCTGAGCAAAGACTAAGTTTATGAGCAAACAGATCAGCAGCTACTACACTACTTGTCCAGTCACTCATGCTACTAGAAGAATAACTGCACCTTACTCATATCACCTATTTAACCTGTATGGACCATACTAATATCGCCGACACCAGTGCCTACCTGATGACAAGGAGATGACTGAAGAGGGAGTAGATACTTGTGGCGCAGTGGGAGGAGCAGATGCTTTAGGCGTGCTTGGCGTAAGAACAACTTGGCTTGAGGATTCTTTTTGTGGTTTCATGGGTGACCAGCTTCCATCATCATGAAAGATGATATCATTACAAGATGGAGCATTTCGGAATATTTCAACAAAGTAGCTGGGTAGAAGGAAAAAAGATATCTAGTTAATGCAAATGTAAACTAGAATTTTTGTAAAATCATTTGCAGTATTGCTATTTTGCATTCATAATTTTTACTCATTTTATACACTTTACCCAAGTAGCTATACATTCTGTCTTTTCTCTGATCTATTGTTTCATTTCCCCCTTCCAAGTTCTCATTTTTTTTTTTTTGGAATATCCTTAAACAGAGAAGAGGCGAAATCATCTCAAGTAAGAAAAGTAAAAACTGAATGATCTGATACCCTGGAAATTCAACGAAACTAAAAAAAAAAGCTTGCAATAAAGTAATGAAAAACTTAGTCAGCTATGACAGTATCATACCCATCAATAATAAGCTTCTCATAGGGACAGGGCCTGTCACACACAGGACACATCCATGTTGGTTTTCTCTCATTCATCATAAGGAATGTTGCTGCGTCAAAG
Organism: Elysia crispata; assembly: GCA_033675545.1. Lineage (NCBI taxonomy): Eukaryota > Metazoa > Mollusca > Gastropoda > Plakobranchidae > Elysia > Elysia crispata. The sequence goes on along the minus strand of JAWDGP010004413.1, from coordinate 299,612 downwards.
CACTGCAAGTGTGTACAAGTGCTTGCTCTACAAGGAATTTGCATTCGCATTTTGCCCAGCTGAAATAAAAAGTTTCATGTTCACATGTTTTCATTTAATTCACACCAAAAAAATCTTAAATTAATTCAATTTTATTCCTCTTTAAAGATTTATTGCATGTCTAAAATCAATCAAAATGGAGGGAGGGGAAGTGAAGGCAGAATGATGAGGAAAAAAATTATTGTGAGATATAATTCAAACTCTATGACATCCGTCAGCTAATGGAGTAACAAATGAAATGTTAAAGACCAGATAGGCTATAATATCAGTGCAACAGTATCAAAATGTACAATTTTTTAATAAAAATAGAAGGGAAGGAGGAGGCCAGACTTAGAACTTTGTAATCGGAGGGCATTTGATTCTCAATCAGATCATAGGGTTCCAATAACTTTTGTTACTCAGTTTCATCCATCCATTAACAGGCAACTACACAATTTTTGTAAAAAAAATGTTATTGTTGAGTGAGGTATACATCAAGTAGACCTACAAAGGTGATTGCCAATGGTTTCTCAAGAGATACATATCTAGGTAGTTCAATCAATGGCAATGGTTGCCACCACGATTACCTCAGAGGACAATTGTGTTCTGTGTGCAGCTGAAGAGAGGGAGATTGCTTTATCATCTCCACAGGCCTGAGTGGCTCAAATACATTGGCTGTCAGTGTTATATTCATAGATACATCTCAATGAAAAGCTCAGAGTAGTGGTTGACAACATTTTATTCACAGGTGTCTCATTATTCTTTTGGATTCTCTTTACAGGTCATACTGTAAGGGACCCATGGGTGGTGGTTGCCATCCGCCTTTATAGGTATAATTTTAAACAGTTCCATACACTGACTGCCATCAATGTTCTTAAATCTAGTGAGAAGTTTAGAAGATCATACCAGAGGCAAAAAATTTAATTGAAATCCACAGAGGTTGTAGCCTTGTAAAGAGAGACAGTAGGTTATAAGTGTAACAAAAAAAAAAAAAAAAAAAAGAAACACCAGGGAAATTTTTCTCTACTGATAAGATAGCTTTCCAAACCAAATGTGTGTAATAAAATGAGGTGCACGTTCATTTTGTCTACATGATCTACACGGTATACCAAAGCTAGAAGAATCAGCAAGGCAACCACCAAATTTACCTGTTGTAGTGTGTGTTTTTTGCAAAGGATCAGCTGCATTACAGACTGAGTTGAGGAAGTCACTCTAACATAATGAGACGGTAATCATGACTGGTCACAGTTGGTAGAGAAGTTTGAATTTTTTTTATTTCCTCTTTGAGTATGACAGTATTATAAAGTGAATCTCCATCAACTGATATAAGCAAGGCTAAAAAAAGGTTTAAAAAGCATGAAGTAGTAATTATTATATGATTTTATTTGTTTGACTTCCCTGGGCTTTTAAAAAAAAATTCTCAGGTTCATATAAGTGATAACACATGGACATTCACTTTTTGGCATGTCCATGGGTGCAAGCTGGCAAGAGTCAATAGACCTGCAAAGACTAAGTGTTTTCTCCCTGCCTAACTTTGAAATCTGAAAGTAAAAAAAAAGTGATTTTGCAAATTGTAATCTTTATTTGATAAATGCAAGAGGGGCCCAAGCAGTCTTAGGTCTTTGCTGAGTAAGAAGGAAAAAGTAGATTATTGAAATTTCATCTGTCTTTAGATCATTTCTTTGAAACGCAAGATGCAAATTTTAGCAAAAATCTGACAGTAATTACGCATTTGTTGGTGTATTTCATAAAATCAAAGTAAAGAATCGTTTGATTATCTTTGTTAAAGCCGGTCATGGATTCAAATGAATATTGCTCATTTTCTAGTTTTTACACTAGCAAGGAAAATTGCCTCCTGAAGTTTTTTCCGAAATGATCCAAGTTCATGGTGAGAAATGTCCTCAGTATAATACTGTGACATACTGAGTTAGAAAATTCAAATTTGGATATATGTCCACGATGGATGAAGATCATGAAGGCAGAAGTGCCTACCCCAACCTATGTGTTTCAGGGAAACCACCAACAAACTTCAGGGAATTTGGAGCAAAATCAGGTATAAAGCGTGACGAAGCTAATTATAAAAAAAAAGACAACAGTTTTGCTAATTTCACTTACAGCCCTGATAAAAACAGCCATACATCTGTTAGAAACATGTAAGCTAGGACTTAAGTATAAAAGGAATAATAATACCAGGGATAAGAACTGGACACTAAATTTTACTGAACTTTTTAAAATTGGTCAACGCTTAGTGGCCCATGCAGGATATATATATATATCCCTCCCTCCCTTAATTTCAAAACAAAATTGGATTGTCCAAAGAGCCATGATTGTGGAGCATTTTTACTTTATTTATTTTTTTAGTGCAGAAAAGAGGTTGAATGATAGGTTGTAGTTCATCTACAGTTGTGTCCCCCGTATGTTAGTTTTTACTGCATTACGGTGCTGTAAGTATTTTATTAGCTCAACTGAGGCGCCATTAAGGCTTAATCATCAGAGTATACATAAAGGCCTATATTCTGGATTACATAATGAGCGCTGCTCTCCTTATCTTTATCTTTCCTGGCAAAAAGACATCTGAGCTGAATACGTTAAATATTAAAAAAAAACAAAAAACTGTGATTATTCATGAAACATGGATTTATCATTTAAATCCAGAATAAAAAATGTGCTTCATGCGATGGAAAACTCCTCCTCCTTCACCAAAGAAGACAATGGTGACACCATCAGGTGGGAAGGTATTTTTGCAATTGTGAAGGAATGATTAAATCTGACAATCTGAAAAATGGACAAAGTGCCACTGGAGACTACAATTTGAGTTATCTGATAAAATTGTGAGAAAAGGGCATGGAAGACACATTAATGGAGTTCTCCCACTAAATGACAACACTCTTGCCCACAGGGCACAACAAGAAGTACAGGCAGCAGAAAAGTTCAGCTTGGAAATCCTGCCACACTCAGCTTTTTCACCAGTTTTAGCCCACTCAGACATTTTTCTGATTCCTAATTTAAAAAAAAAAACGACTCATAATATGCGATTTCCATGAGAAAAAGGATGCTATCGAAGATTGATTAGGGTCATATTCTCAAGGACTTTTGAAGGTCAAAGAGGGTGGCAGAAATGTGTAACTCTGCACAGTGACTATGTAGAAAACTAAAAGTATGTGATCCAATTTACAAAGCTCTATCTTTAAGGCATCATATTTAAACTAAATACTTCTGGAACTCCCTCTCATGTATATATATATATATATATATATATATATATATAGTGCAGTCTGCCCTGGAAGGGGATCATAGCTTTGTCTATGCTTACTGCCACTCCACGAGAGTAGTAAGCATGGCATGAAGCTAGGACCTAATCAATCAGCGGTCTGACTTTGTACATAGGCTCGTGACCAGGCTGACTACGAAGTATGTAGTGGTCACTGTCTGGCAGATGGAGATATCTAGATATTTGCTTGAATCGATCATGACTGATGGCATCAGATACAGGGGGAGCCCTCAATAAAGGATTTTTGGACCAATACATGTGTAGGGCAGGCACTTTATGAATGCCAAACATCATGTTTATGTACAAGAATATGTTTATGTCATTTTTGGTTACTGGTTTAAATTGGGCAGCTTCTTTCTATTCAGCAAATAGATTGGTTTGCTCCTTTATGGTTGTAATCATGGCGTCTGTGATAAAAAGCTAGAAAAAATAGTAAGGATCGGATGTATAGTCAATGTCCATATCCCCTAATTCAGGTCCTGTGTGGGCAGTAAAAAGTTCAATTTCAACATTATGCTGCTGATCGGACCATGCAAACCCAACGTCACCCTGGGCACCACCACCATCATCATTGGAGTGTAGATCTAGGTCTGAGTCTAGATCTACGGTAGAACTATCATTGTCCTCTTCTTCATCACATTTAACATCACTCTCCTCCCCAATTTCTTCATCTACATCATCAACAGGGCTCCTTTCATCTTCTTCTTCATCATTTAAAGGCCTATTGACAAGTTGTGACAGTAAGTTGAAAGCCACGTTTCCCAAAAATTGTAACTTCTCAACCTGATTACCAATTTGACTTCTGTAAACTGTCAATGAAAGTAGAACTCTTCTTCTACGGAAAGGGCAAAGCTTGAGTGGATGTGAAAAATAATTAAGTAATAATTCCGTATACCAAAAGTGTACACGAAGCGCACTTGGTACCGGCGGTCCCATCCACAACAATAGCGGGTGATAACGCTACTATCGGCTAAGTTAGGTAGTCACCACTGCAAGATTGTAATACTAAGCTGTCTATACTTGTACTGGTAGTAAACAGTATCTACTACTCTTTGCAAGCTAACATGTGACTTCACAGTAAAAAAAATACCTTTCAGCATGACATGCTTTCTTATTCTGTGAGCCAGGATATCGATACAATTTTTTTGTTTTGCACCCGACCCAGCAAACATTACCGACTGACGCACCAGCTGAGAGTAGACTGATATTATTTTTTTCAATAAATAAACAAAAAAAAAAAAACATAAATAAAATAAAATTGATTGTCCGCCAAGGGCTTACAGCTAGCCTCAATTTGCTGGCCATAGCCAATCATCTTGCACCCATAAATGTTATGTGTCTGAATAATGCTACATGCGCCCAGACTAAGATCTACGCTAGGAGCTTGTAGGTCTTCAGGTTAACTTATCAAACAACATGCTCATTATTTTCCTCATTGTAAGAAAATTGATCATGGTTCCAACTATAGTGTCTTGTAAAAGATCATGTGTATCCATGAATTTCTAATCTTTGTTAGGCACCCAGTTGCTTCCGGAAGAGATGAAAACTAGTATTTCCATGCATTTGGTTAATTCCTGAATGGTAACCAAGTGTGGTCATGTCTCAATATGTGGTGCTTGCATTCTTTCGATTTATAGCACTAACAGAAAGTGCTTTATCAAATTTTTTTTTTAAATTAAAGCCATGAAACACCTCAGCTGGCTGTCAGCATTTCACAACCTCAGACTATACAAATTGTGTTTCCATTGTACTGCCATTGCATCAGTCCTCAAACCCTACAGCAGCATAGGCTACACAACATGTAAATCAATATCAAGGTAGCACTGTTTCAGGATAAATGACTAGTTTGAGTAATCATTTAATTTATTAATAGTTCAGGTAGAGATTGTAGCATGAAAATATTTCATTTAAAAAAAAAGAAACCCATTCAATTATAAGACTGTGAACTGAAGTAAAATACATAAAACAGAAATCTTAAGCTTTGTTAAGTGACCGCATATATGTACAGCTGAAAGGAATGTGCATAGTGTGTGCAAACCTTCCTTGAGACTGGAGCAAAACATGCAATTGCCAGATTGTCTTGCTTGTTTGAGTAATGTCAATTAAAAGAGTAAAGATGTTGACAGGAGGTCAACAGAGAGTGCATAACATACAATGCACTGCTGCATTTGACTATGAATTACTTTGTAGTGTAGTAAATGAACCATTAAAAGCGAGCACCTGTTTAAAGAACTTAAAATCCCATAAAATAAAAAGCAAAACAATAAATAATCCAAAAGTAAAAACCGTACATTTGGAAAGCACTGGACAACACTTAAGCTTTAGTTGTCTGCTCTTTCAATTCTTAGCCAAATTGTTGCCTTGTAAGCCTTAGAAGAGAAGTAGCTATTCAAGAAGTAACATTTAAAAATTTTTTTCAAAAGCTATCATTAAAATTGTTATCTTGGCATGAGTAACAGGGCAAGGAGGCAGAAATTTACCGGACACATTAATGAGACCCGCAAGCTTGTTGTAGCAATCTCACTGTCGGGATCTTGGGCTAATTTTTCCTTGACTGTGGAGAAAAGTATTTTCAATTGATCAATGCACTTATTTGCTAGAGAAAAAAAAAATTCAGATCCTAATAGTTCAACTACAGTTAGACATTTATGTTACATATCAGTAACAAAGAGAGAAACCATGTCTTGTGGGGCTTGTTAGGAGTACAAAACATTGGCTCCATTTCAAGAAAGAGTAATAAGATGCGCATACGATACTTATAGACCTGGTTGTAAGGCACGATAAAATTGCCTGAAAATTAGAATGCATCTGATCCAGATCAGAGCCCTGGTAAAGGGTCATGGCGACGTGAAGCATTGTCATCACAGATAATGTCAAGAACCCTGTTTCCCTGCACATTCTCCGACAATTATATCAATTTATATTAATAACAAATTAATATTAACATTTTGTAACTTTATTTTTATCCTCACCTCCTTGCACATTTTCCTTGAACTATTGAATTATTCCAATTATATTAATAAACATTAACATTTTGTTTTCACCATTAGATTCAGATAAGGATTCATTGTAATAAGATGAATAAAAAATTTACACACCATACTATTCCCTTCAACATGTCATTGAAACTTGTTTCTAATTCCATTTTCTAAAGCTTTCAACCGACTGTTCAATCTCCACGAAATCAGTCCAAGATCTAGATATTTCTCTTCTAATGCATCTAATATCTTCACATATCTAGATGTGTATTTCAACATTGTAGAACCTAGAACTACAACTAGAGTTACTTCTAATTAGAAAGAAGAATCTTGGCCTTGCATGTTCTATGCCAAGAAGTCGTCCTCACAATTCATTTTTTAATTTCTACTGAAGTTCAGACAATCATTGCCAGAATGTCTGCTTTGACTGCCCGCATTCCCAAATCATAAGCTGTGCGGAATTCAGACTAGGCAAAAAGCTGGCACCCAATTTGAGTATATTATTAGCCTTTCACAGAAAAAGTTTTCCGATTCTATGTATCTTGAAAACATCCAGGTCTGGTTACTTACTTAATGCTTTGGTATGGTCCAGATGTCTATTACCAAATTGCTTGAGTCTTGTAAGTAGCATATCTGATGTTAACTTCCTCACAAGGTATATTGACATGCAAAAGCTCTGAAAGCAAAGCAGAAAACATAAAATAATGATTTCTCTGGAAAAAGAAAAAAAAAAGTAATCCCAGAGAAGTGATGTGCAGATTCAAGGCAGAATACAATGCATTTCATCAGACACAAAGAGAAAATTAATGAATGATTTCTAAAAATAAAAATAAAAATAAAAAAGTAATGCAATTTTTAAAAAATGCAGTCTGCAACTAGTTAATAAAGGAGGAAAGATTTGTTTTTGTTTCTTTTTACATGGCTCTCAACAAGATCTTGATAGGGTGATGTAAAAGAACATTAATATGACGGCATAAAGTTATGCATTCTGTAAAAAAAAAAGGGTAAGAAATGTAATAGCCCTGAGTAAAAACGAGTGGCATCTCTCTGGCTACTGTATCAAGATATAGCCATTTTAAGTAGAGAAAGCATGTTTCTTTAATTATGTAAATATTCAGCATCAAAATATAAAAAGGTATATAAGTTCACTAAATCATTCTCACTGCTTAGAACCTTGTCTTAGGTAATTTTTTTCTAAAATTTATTTCCAGTTTCCACTTTCCATACCTAAAGCCAGGTCATGCGGCTCGGATTATTAATAACTCTTTGGCCCCAAACTGGGATTAACCCTGAGCTAGAGCATATAAATACAGCTATTGAGTGCTTGTTTATAATGATGACTGATGACAAAGTAGATTCTCAATTTAGGTCAATAAATGACCACTGTCAAACTATGCACTAAAAATAATCTGCCACAAAAATATTAAGTATTTCCTTACTTTGAGACTCAAGGCAGAAATGAACTTTGTTTTTAAGCAATTCTACTTTCCATGGATATGGATCCCAGGTTTAGCATAAAAAGCTACTGGAGCACTCTACCCCATCTACACTCTCCATGGTATGGTCAAACAATGCCATGCAAGTATTTTGAAGCCATTTATCACACATTCTTACTATTAGGAAGGGGCAGAGCTGAGAAACAATAGAACATTGAACATTTACTAGAAAATCTATGTGAATCATTTTCAGAGAACATATTATCTCTCGAAGTATTTGTCAATTGATGGCATGTTAATTGGTTTCTAAAGAACAAACAATATAATGCAACAAAGCCATTAAAGCTTATCAATACTTTTGGCCTTTGAGACAGCAAGATGGAATGTGGTGCACATATTCACCTGCAGCAGATCTGAGACTAGCTATCATCTGATTTAGATCCATCATATGCTCAAGCAGTCAGTCTTTTTTGAGACCTTTACAGGAGGAACATCATATTTTTGTTGACAGATTCTACCCTTCAGTACCTCTACTTGATTTTCTGAGAAATTGAGGCTTTCACTACACTGGGACAGTAAGGTATTTGAAGAAAGTTTTTTTCCTCCCAATCACAAGACTATGAAACTAGATTATGGTACCATGACAATTCACTTCTTGTAGTTGCTTTCAACGATAAAAAGAAACCAAGAAAAATTGTGTAGTAACCAATGATAGAATTTTTGCTACTGAGGCCATAGTGCAGACCAGGGGGTACAATATTTTGGCGTGCATATACACAAGATATTTAAGTGATGGAATAAAGTTCTTCACTTTTTTTAAGATATCGCAATCATCAAAACAAAACAAAAAAAAAGGTAAAAACTTAAGCCTCAACTAACCTTTATTTTCTCAAAACAGCTATCTCCTTAGCCAAAATGTTAGTTTTGTATAATGTATCTTTCCTGAGCTTTATGTCAGATGCAACTGAACCTCCATGTTGCCACACAAATATTGCTATTAAAATATTTGGCAATAATTTTGCAAAGCTTATCTTGTATGTTAACATGGAACATTTTTGTCAGAGACAAGGATAAATTCATTAATATTTTGTGCATTTATCTGATAGAAGAAGCATTTGCTTCTGACAAATTTCTATGTTCCCCTAGCAACTGCCTATATATCCAAAAATGTTTAAGAAGAAAAAGTGTAAAACTTAAAATGAAGCAAAAAAAAAAAAAGGGCAATGTACCAAGTAGTTCTATAACAAGTCCATGCATGTTGGTAAAAGCTCTGCAATAGTTACATGATAGGCATGCACATCAATAGAAAAAAAATTACACCAGCACTTTTTACAACTCAAAAAAAAAAATTACATTAAACTTATTAAGCATGAAAAATGTCCCTAAAAGACAAATTGTTGACTCCTAAGTTGATGAATATTGAAATATTCAACTATATTCCTTGGAACACATCAAACCAAGTTCATGTCTGTTCATGTAGGCTTTTTTTAAAACTTTAATGATCGATAAACTAAGACACTAAGAGTAACCTGAAATTTTAATACATGGGTTATACAACAATGAGTCAAAGTCCACTTTTAACTCTGTATTGATGCCTGAACAATAAGCAAGAGTTGCATAGTCTGCGTTAAAAAAAAAAGAAAAAGAAAATTCCATCAAACCAAGTGACAAAGCGACTTTTATGGGGGCAAAAGCAATCCATGGCCTTATTGGACCTTGGAAAACTTAGGGGACTTTTTAGGTGTGCAGCATGCCAATGACCGCTATTATCTAAGTTTGAGACAAATTTGGGATTCTCAAACAAAATTGTCGAAAACTATCGGAAAAAGCAGTCTAGTTATACCATATGTCAGGAATTCCACTTGAATGTGTGTTTATCTCCTGTCTCAATGTATACCGTCAAGTTCATATTGGTGAAAAACAGAAAAACAGATTTGGCTACCTTTACTGTCAGTAATCCCAAAACAGTTAATAAGAGTGGAATAAAAGGTTGCTTTATGTCTTAGGTAAAGACTGAAACATCTGGCCTTTGAGACCAGCACTCCAAACATGATTAAAAAAAAAAGAATCAAACACAAACAATTCATTTTAAAATCCAGAACTGTTAACACATGCAAACTGAAATGATACCGCAGATGCTTCTGGTTCCCAAGTAACATGCACACTATTGGTCTTTAAAGGGCTTGTCACACTCAGACCTGTGATGTCGATGGGAGCTCCATATTTCTTAGGGGGAGCCTTGTTGTGCAGTGGCATGGGTTTAGGCTGAAAATTCAGAATGGATACATTAAAAGTGTATCAAAATTGTCAGAAGACATACCCTTGCTGGATCTGAAGCCCAAGTGACTGTGATAGCATTGGACACTGTGGGGGACAACCTGCAAAGACTGGTGATATCCACTGGCCTACCAGGTCTCTTGGGCTCCACATTAGGTTTGTTTGTAGGAATGACATTCTGAAAGTATTTAAAAAAGCACTGTAAATGGACAATTTTTGCTATGTTTACTATTCAGCCAAAGTTTTTGAGTGGGTAGAGGGTTGTTTTGGTTTCCCCCCTCCCCCCCAAAAAGGGAAGGTAATTTATTTTACTGAATTTTCTCAATGCTCAGATTTTCACAATAAACAAGGCTAAATACAATTTTTCATCATGAAGAAAAAAAAATGTTTTTTGATTAATCAGGATTAATCTATATTTCTCCTCAAATATCACATTTCCACTTTGTTTCCCTGTCAGGACATAGGTGGGACAAAGCAATAGTTGCTTCTAATTTTACGCCCAAATAAAAAATATACAGAAAAGTTGGCATCAGGTTGCTTTTTAAGATACTATTGAGCACCTCTTTGCAGCTAAATTATACTTTAAAAAGTTGTAACAAAGAAATAAAGATCATAATATGAATTTTTTTTAGTGCATATTTCCTTTCGGGAAACAAAAAGAAAGAAAAACTTATGCTCAATGAAAAGAGTCCAGATGCCGAAAAATGAAAGGGGTTGGTCTCAGAGAAGGAATAAAATTACCTCTGTAATGCCATTTGCCACGGTGCATTCAATTACTAAATATAGCTATTTCTTCCATGCATAAATTTGTCACACAAAAACACTTACACTAAACATTTGCGCTTTAGTTGAAAGAGAGAGTAGGGTACTTGACAAATTGTTTTGAGAAGTTCCTATTTTTTTTTATCTTTACAAATATAGAAGAGTGTGTATTGTTTCCAAGTTAATCATAGTACTAAATCTTAAAAATTGCCTAAGCAAGTGAGAAGGCTAGCTCAGCTGTAATCCACCAGCAAGAAATGCAGAAAGATGAACAGCTTTTTCTCTAATAGGTATGAAATGTTTAATTATTACTATTGTAACAAATACTACATATATATATCTCTGTAAAATAGTTTTGTTTAATTCAGTATTAACTAAACATTTTTTTTGATAACTGCTGCATAATATGTCTTCTACATCAATATTGACAGATCTATCAAAGGGGGAATTGGGACAAGCTGATGTGGGAGAATTAGTTGGAATTTTTAAATTTTTTCTTTCAATGAATACATGCATACCAAATGAAGCACAGAGAAATTCCATATCTGTTAAGGTCTCACTAAAATTGATTCAATTTTAGATCTTGTTACAGATGGTTTACAATTGAAAGATAGAAATAGTCAGATGGCCTATTAAATTATGACCACTCATTTGTCATAACTTGTTACATAACATACTGTTTTGATGTTCCAGTTGTTTTTAATTTCATAGTTGATATAATCATCCACAGTTAAGAAAGAAAAACTATGCCGAAAACATTACTGCATTATGTTAAAAAAATGCATAGTTAAATAGCATGCACTCTTCATGACTACATGATCATCTTTGTGCCAAATAAGTTCACTATTACAATCTTTATTTCTATATTCATTTATGCTTTTCAGTCAAATGGCATCTTTCTTAGATCCGTTAGAGGCTAGTTTGTTTATGTCCTGTAAAAATATGGACTTGATCGTTCTTAGCGATTCAACCTCTTAGTCTATTCAAGCCAGCATGAAAGTCACTGTTCCTGAAGCATCTATTTTTTGTAGATGCGGATAGCTCAGTGGTTAAGTGCCTGGTCTTGTCTCGGCAAGGCGATGGGTGCCGCATCGAGGCGCAGGTTCGATCCCTGTTCATTCCATCTGTTGTAATGTTTTCACGTCTTTCGTCTTATTTGTCGGTCTCGAGCTAGATCTAGGTTTGTGGTTGATTTTTCTTTACTACTTAATCTTTAAGTTTCACAACCTGATGCATAAGAAAATGTACTGCAAACAGCTGTAAGCTGTATTTATGAATAGGTCATAAATGTTAGCATGTTTTATGAAACAAATTTCTCCAGGAATCACAAATGCATTCCTTCATCACCACAATCATTTTTTAAACATTGTGACTTAATGTTATTGACACAACTATTGATGTGATTTTTTGACTGAAAATACTTATAGAGCTAAGGAATCAATAGGCCTAAAATATACATTTGGTGATAATATTTTAGTGGTCTCATGTTTATTATGTTTGCTTAGGAACTTATAACTTTCAATCTGTGTCCTTGCAGTATTTTGTTAAGATAAATTCAAATTCAGGATGCAAATGTGCTTCGTAGGCAATGATCCTTTGATAAGTAAGACTAAAATTTTAGCCAGTGTTAAATACCACTTAGGACAATTGAATGGCATGCAGTGGCTTTTTATCAATTGAATGTTGGGTCTTGAAAAGACCTAAGTGTAACTAAGCAGTTTAAGCATATAATTATTTATAGCTGCATGTATATTTCATTTGGATCATCAATTTATGACTCCACCCACAGCATCCAGTGCAAATGATCAGGACATGATGATTCATTGTCAGTAGTTGAAGCCTCCAAATATAGATCAAGGAGAAAAGTATTTGACAATTTGAGCTAGGAAAGAGGAAGCCAGAGACAAAGATGCAGTGTGACAGAGAATGAAAAAGCTTATGCTTTATCAATTGCTTTAGACAGTGATAAATAAAATAGCCCTCACAGGAAGTGCAGCTGGTTTGTTGTTGACACGGACTTGAATTTGTGATGGGAAGGTATCAGCCTGCTCACAGGTGGTCTCCAACAAGCAGAATCGCACTTGCACTTGAACTGTGTATTCACACCGAGCACCAGGCCGGAAGTCTCTATAAAATTGTTTTAAAAAATTCTTTTTTACTTGGGAGGTTAAAAATTGTGCACTTAACTAATAATTATGTATTAGAAGAAAATGATGACTGAGAAAAGTTAAAAGCATAAAAAGCCATACAAAAGCATACTAGAAATGGCATTGGTGCACTTAGATAAAAGAATGCTTACTCTACCACAGACTAATCAATATACATCAATTTTATTAGGAAAATACTACAATACTGGTTTCAATCAATACAGCAAATTCAAAAATAATAAATTTATCTCTTATTTCTACATAAAGAAGACTACAAATAAAATATCCAAACCTCAGAAACAAAGGGGTTTAGATATTGCAAATTACAAAATCTGCTTTGGTGTGATGAGGGAAAATAGCATTTCATGACAGTCATATCCTCCTTTGAAATAATGTTCAATTTATCTTTTACAATCAACACACAGATCAAGAACTGAAAAACTGATTTAAAGCAATTCTTAATTAAACGAACATAAATATAATAAAATTACAGGTTTGACGATGATGCAAAATGTTCCATACTCAGTGGAGGCAAAAGAAAAAAAAACTGAACTGATAAATTTATTGCGAAAGGCTTTTTTTTTTTAATTTCACAACAAATAATGCAAATTTTTTTTTCTCAGTAGTATTCATGACAACAAATAAAAGCCTTATAGCTCCATCTATATTTACCATGCTTGAATTACACATAAATTTGGTTTTAAGATAATGGCTGTCATTGCACAAGAAACTGATTATAAATATGTTTCTTTAAAAGCCAATATGTTATCCTGGGTACTGTTTTTCTCAACCGTTTCTTTTTTTTTCTTGTTTTCTTTTGTCCAATTTTATGTTCTTAAGTCTTACATTTTAAAATAATTGGCTATGAAAGAGGAAAATGGTACAAATCAGCAAACACCCACATACTGAGGGGAGGAAAAGGATGTTCTACACCAAGCAGCTGCACACAAACACACACAATACAATGACTATCTGCTGATCTTCACTTATTCTTAACTCTATACCTTTTGAAATAGGTATTAAAAAAAGGGAGGTGGGGGTGATAGATAATGTCTTCTCAAACAGAGTAGGACAACTTTAAATTTCATGTCTTTTTACCTTTTCATACAAGCAACAGCTCATTTTTCTCTCAACAAGTTACACAGGTTCTACATAATTTTTTTGCTTGTATATTAAGTGGCAATCTACAAGATAAGTTAATCCATCCTGTTAAATATATGGTTCATGTTATATTTAAAACAGTTCAGATTCCAAACACACCTGTTCATTTTCAAGAGGATCTCTAACAAGAAACTTACCTTGACATTGTGATATCTTGAGCTTGTTGAGGTGTCAGGTGAAATACAAACAGCGTCTCTTGCATTCTGCCATTATTTTTAGGAACTGAAAAGACATGAAATAATTAGTATTCTAAAACTTTGATTAAGAGGTGAGAGAAAAATGCAGTTTCCTTAATGGTTATCAATGATTAAAAAAAATGTCATTTAAATAAACCTATGAAATCTGGTAAAAGAATATTTAGCTTTTCAATATCTCATTACTCTCTTGGCTGTAGTTGCAACAAAATATTCTTACTTAGAGTGGAAGGTTTCATGAGCTCTCCAAGCACATCATAGAAAGGCAAGTGTCTTAACTTCACATCTGGATTTACTGGCATGGACTGTTGTTGTGGTAACATGGAACGCAAGTTGTTCATGACACTGTAGTCCAAGCCCACTGTGAAATGAAAATCAGTCCAATTTCTTAACATAATATAACATAAATAATAAATGCAAGATATATAATCACATTCCTAATTAAAATATACATTCACATGCAACTTTAATGAGTTTTTTTTATAGCTCAATGATATTTCCATTAAGCATCTGAAAGAACTTTTGCCTTGATAAAGAAATTTTTCAGCACTATTTTACCTCCATATTTAAAAAAACAAAAATTTGCAGCATAGATTCAGCATATCTGAAGACAATGTGAAATAATTTTATAATTCCCATAGTCAGCTTGTCAGGTTTTTCAAGTGAATGGTCACCCCTAATACTTTTTTTTTTTCGCTAAAAAAGTTTCAGTTCTCATGATTTTTGTGAAACAAGAAAGAACTTCAATTTTGAACGGCACAGAGAGAAATGAATATTTGTTTTTTAGATGAATTATTTATAACACATTATTAGCAACATGACAAAGATGACCATATTTCACATGACTTTTACATTTAACAAGACTTAAGTTATAGTGTTTCGCTGGTAAGTTAGAAGTTTGATATTTTTTATTGTTAGGATGAATAGCTTGCTGAGTGTGCAGACATCTTGGATAATGGCATAAATATTGCAATTCTGAATTGTTTGCTCATACCTACACACATATGTTTTGTTCATAGCATCAATTAAGTAATCAATTACATTTCTAACCTTCTATTTCTATACAAGTGATTCTAAAAACTAAAAGAGAAACAAGTTTTTGTATAGCATTGATGCTTCAATCATGTAAACATCAACAAGATTTGGGGAAAGAAAAGATCATAAAAAATACTTGACACTTTTCAGTGCTTCAGAACGAATTATGAACCACATATATTAAGATTTTTTGCCTAAAATTTCATTATATGGAAAATTTACAAACTACTTTGGTTCATAAAAGTCATGATATATTTTAAGTACAATGAGGAAAGAAATCTGTAAAAAAAAAGTTTAATTGCATCGGTAGTTATTGTTTTAGAATGAATTTTTTTATTTTAAAAAACTCAAATTGTTGAGTATTTAAATAATTACAATACAAATAACATCACAAATCTTATTTCCTGCCTGAGGCACATTGGCAGATAGAAAAATGACGTTAACAGACTATAGAATGTGCTAAGGTAAAAACAAATCAATGGCTACATATTCTGTCTAAAAATCAGGTGAACATTTTTATAATATATATATATATATTATTAAACCATCTTAAAATATTCATGTACATATTACAGTGATATTACTGATACATCCACAGTTTTCTTTTCCAAAATATGAAAAAAAGTCAAAACAATTATTATTCCTGATCAAATAAAAAGTCATTATTTTATCCCATTGCCAAACATCATTTTTACACTCAGTTTTAACCTTTAAAAAAAAAAAATGCAATTTTTATTGGGTGAAAGGTGGATGGGCATAAATGTGGAAAAATTCTTCACTATAACATCATACATCCTGATATCTTGGCATGCAGAAGATACTACACTAAAAAAGAAATGCTTTATCTGAACTATATCGTTGATACAAGTTCCACAAAAGAAAAAATTAAGAAAAAAGTAAGCAGCCCAGACTTCTGGCCTAGGCCCACCAAAAAAAATTATTTTAACATGTGTACATGCTTTTCATAAGTGAGCACAGTTGAGGCCACAATCAAAGGCATAATTATCAATGTCTAAATAAATTGCTAAAATTTCTCTTAGCCTTGGACAATCTATATGCTTTCTTTAAACTAAAACTAAGAATCGACACCTATATTAAAAGAAAAAAAGAGCCCATACATGTTAAAAGGATCTGATCCCATTAAATACTACTGATGACTACTCTCGATTCCCATACCACCATATATCAATTACCTTGATGTGGTAAATATTAAGTGTTGTTTCAAAAAAAAAACAAAAAAAAAACTTATAATTAAGGAAGCACATAGCATCTGCTTGGCAAAGAAAAGGATAATTATTTTGTATCACATTTGTAAGCTCTATCATTTATTATTTCATTATAATCAAAGCAATACAAAAGTTTCCTCCATCATGAAAGGAAAGAAACTTTAAGTTGACATTCACTAAAGTGAGACGTGAAATGTAACAAGAAAAATTCTATCAAAGTTGAGTGTATATGTTTTACTATATATAGAACATAGGCCATGCACAAATTACTTTCATTCCTACTACATCTAACTAGCATAGATGACTGCTTTAATTGAAAACCAACTAATATTGGACTCAATTCGGCTCATAGTATATATCCAAGTCTCAAATTAGTAAATCAGAGGGTTGAAGCAGATCTTATCATAGGTGGCTTTTCTGTTTCACCATTTGAATTTCCAGGGATCTGATAATCCCCGGTGCCACCTCACCTTGCTCGAAGAAATTTAGGTTTTAGGTATAATTTTCAAGTTTTTCGAAAATACTGTCATTATTATTATTATTATTGTTATTATTATTTTATTATTATTATTATTGTTATTATTATTATTGTTGTTATCATTATTATTACTATTATTATTACTGTTGTTATTCAGTGATATATGGCTCTTCAAGAATTATTACTTAGGACGATTTGACTTTATCTTTCAAAGACATGGGCCTGATGTGCAGCTACCACATTTGTGGAATCACTACACAAAAAAAAAAACAAAAAAAAAAAAACATGGCCTTGTCAACCATATTTCTAAATAACTTTATCACAGAGCTAGAGAAGAATTTTCTACAAAATAAATCTTTTGTTTTTCACTGAAGAAAAAAAAATATAATAATGTTCAATTAGAAAGGACAATATGTCAAACATTTTTTCTAGGGTTTAGCTCAAAGAGTATTTCCATCAATATCAAAATAGCCTCTCTCAAGCAAATAGAAATTATATACAATTTAAAAGTAATGTATTACATAATGGGGATAAAATTTGTCATTACTTTTTTAAAATGATATTTTTTTCTATAGATGGGTAAATACTAATTGAGACCACTCACTTTGACTGGCATTCCCATGGTATAGAAATGAATATGACCTTGGCACTGATGGCTGTGATCTGATCCTATTGTCCGAAGTTTTACTTCTTCTCTGCATTGCATCTATTGCAAAAGATACAGCTACATTTTAAAATTTGGCCTATACCCTGCCATCAAACTTATTCTACCACCACTTTGACCCCTGTAAAGACAAAAATTTGTATTGCTCAAACTGTCTTAAATAAAATATGGTGAGACCAAGGCATTATTTTTGCAAGGATAAAAACAGTGATCATGATATAGATATATATATATATATTTATAGAAACATGATTTTCTCAAAATAAAGTGTATGAAGGGAATAAAATGGCCATATTTATCTCAGATTCTTAAAGAATTTTTTAAAAGCAACAAACACCATTTGGTTTTGAAAGAAGTGTTTGCCTTTCAAGGCTGATAAAATGGCTCCGAGGGTAATAAATTGACTTAAAACTGAAAATCTGCAGCTCCCTCACATTTGATTTAATAATCACAAGATACCCCTTTTAATATGTTTCAGAATAGTACAAAAGAATATAATAAAACAATCTGTGAACCTCAACAAATTTTAACTGCAAATTGAAATTTGTTGTAAGTTATAGAGAGTTCAAAGATCATGAAATTTCACAGCTCTTCATTTGCATTAAAGGGCTTATAAAAAGATATGTCCAGATCAGGTCTAGATTAAAAAAAATTTAACATAAGGCAAGTCTCTAATTTGGTCTTCTGAAAAAAAATTACAAGGGTTACATTATATTGAAAATTGTTTTTTCTTTTTCAGTGTCTGATAGCCATTTGTATGAATTCAGCTATAGTGAAGCATTACAAATTTATGCAAATAATCTACAAAAAGTTTAAACACCCATTATTGCCTGCATTAGTCTAATTGCTATACACAGATCAAGTGGCGAACTGTCACTGCAAAATTTACAAAATGAAATATTCCAATCACAAATATCTAGCAAAGTAGAAGTTTTCTTTGATCACCAATGAACAGAGGGCTCAAATATCCAGATTAGATTTTGATGTGGGTGAAAAAAACACCGTTTATATTGCTCAGACAAGGCAAACAAAAAAGAAAACTTTCCAATTATATGTTCAAGGCTTTAATTCTCCTGGTCTCCAAATCTGACAAGTGTTGTGTATAAATCCAGATATCTTTTTTGTATAGCCTTAGATTCAGAAAAAAAGCAAAAAAAAATTTAAATAAATTCTACAATCTAGATAGACTTATAAAGCTTGATTTTTACATCTAGGTTTCAGATTTAGATTAGGCTGTATGTCTCAGTAAGTTCCAAATATTGATCCAAATTGAATCTTCAGATGGGAAAACCTTCTTTAAAATTGATTTGTCTAGTCCTAAAAAGCAGAACTATAACCAGTATTTAACTGATGCCTGTACACCTGATCTAGATCTGGCTTTATACATCTGATAACGCAAAGATTCAAATAGCATAAATTTTGTACCTGCAAATTCCCAATGAAACAAACCATTTGCCGTGTTCCACAATCAGTTTTAAAAAGGCAAACAACAATTTCTTTGTCCATAAGTTATGACACAGTTTTGAATTTGGAACATATTTTACATGATTTGTAATGTTAGAGTTGAGAATAAACTACTGAAACAACAAAAGGCTGTCTTGTGGGGTTTATTTATTATTCTTCCTTTTTTGTTGCCAACGTCTGAAAAAGCGCCACACACAAAATGCCCTGTTTCCACTGATTTATGTTTGAGAGGGTTGGTCTATCTTATGGAGAGAGATCAGGTCAAATCAAACTTAAAACATTTTCCGAGGTCTATGCTATGTTTTTAGCATGATTAGCAAGTTCAAAAGTTAAGCGTTGACCCACATTTTGAGCAGGGATGAGAACTGGAGATAGATTTTTTTACTAAACTTTTAAAATCAGGCAATGCCAGAGGCATAGGTGGGAGCATTCCTCCCACTCTACTCTACTCTCTAACAAAATTTGTTTGCAAACAGCTCTGAGGAGCATTATTTTTAACCATCAATTTTATTCATTATTTTTTTTGTGTGCCCAGACTTGAGAGAGATTGAATGAACTGTTCTTTAACTCTGACAAAGAGTATTATTCTACTCATGTTCATTTTAATGATGTGACCTAGGGCAATTTTCATTGCGTTTGTGATGAGCCAACACACAGGAACTGAGGAAGTGCATACGTTAGATTATTGCCACACCCGCAACTGGAGTTTTGAATGAATTTGTACCAAATTATAATCGGTGTGATGTGTTTTATTTGCAAAAGTGCTTTCATTTTCATCATATGTGATATAAAAGTAAAGAAATAGTGTGGTACAAGATGTTTCCTTGTCATATGCTGTCTTCCGTATGTGGGATGAGGTATATTTCTTTTCATTCTTAGAAGCTTTCTAAATCAAGAGAATTTGAGGTTTGATTTTGGCGCCAAATTTTCTTTGATTAAGTATAATTTATTTAATTTCTTTGAAGCTGAATATTTTTTTGCTTTAGGCAAGGATGAGAACTGGACACAAAATTTTATACTGAACTTTTTGAAAAAATTAAATCGATCAATGCCAGTGGTGTAGGCCGGAGCATTCTCCCCCTTTCCTCCCATCGTCAAACTAAAACAAAATTTGGTTGTACACTGATTAAGGAGCATTTAAAAAAAAATGATTTAGCTCTTTTTCTATGCTCAGTCTAAGAAGTTTAATGACCTGTATACATCCCATCTACAGCCGCTTTCGATTTCAAGATCTAGAATCCAAATCAAGCTCTACTTAGCTCATCCCTCTTATTAATTGACTAGATCTAGATTCTACCTATAGATAATGTATATTGACCAGAAAAAAATCCAACTGTTAGTAGTATAAAATACATTTGTATTATCAGATGAGGAAAAAATAAGAATGATCCTTTATTGGAAATAACAGCGAGGTCTGGGTGTGAAGATAAAGAGAACGAAGTTTTTGGGATGAATGAACGATAAAGTAAACATCCTGCGGCACTAATATCTTGGATGGTTGCAAATACAATACAAATCTTGGTATTATATTAATAATAAAGAATATGCAATATCGATACACTATATCGCCCAAGTTGAAACTCCAGAACAAAAAAAAAATTGTTCTCGGCGTAGGATATTTTCATTATTTCTTTTTCCGTAAAAATTTACATAAGTTCAACCACACACCGTTACAGATAAAAATTTCTGTCTTCCACAAGGATTTACTGAGGATCACAGTAAATTTATGGAAAATTCTTCCATAGTTTTACGGATAATTTGTTAAATTTGCAGATATCGGCCCAACTCACGTTAGGCTTCACAACTGAATGTTTCCCCACCAAATCAAAACTTGTAGTTTAATGGGATTTTAGAGCGACACAAATATGCTTATCGTTATATCTTGAAAAGTAGGCCTATTTACTTGCAATGAATAAAACCTCTATATCCGTGTCAAATTCCTTAAGAAAAATACAGTTTTAAAGCTGAGGGTGAGTTGGGCCGATAACTGCAATAATACCAACAATTTCAATTGACATAATTGTGGAATACGCCATTTTCTATTTAAATGCAGTTTGCATCTTGATCTGTGCTTATACATAGAACAGGTGACAGAACCAAAACAATCATTGAAGCATAAAATTGCCACTTGTCTGTCCCCTTCTTAGCATTGGAGAATCAATACCAGTTCATCAACAGTCTATATCAACCCAGGGTGTAGATCTACAAAATAAGTCTCCAAGTTTTTTGGGTGTTTTGAATTTAATTTTAAACTCGATGTGAATCTAGATCTACATCTAGATATCTAGATCTACATCTAGATATCTAGATTTAGAACTAATCTAGACTAGTTTATAAAACTTAAGGAAAATCTAATTCTCGTCAATCTCGATTCTAGATCCAATCTATTTTTCTTTTTCACATATCTGGAACTAATCTAATCTACGTAAAGATTTTCATTGACTTCTCTATGATCTTTTTGCAATGCCTGTTTAAATTGTATCCTTGAATGGTTTATATCCACAACAAAAAGCCGATTTCAGTTAATAGATTATAGATCTCTTCAGTCTTAGAAGCCGAGCGCCATATTCCCTGAACCCTAAATCTAGGTCTATTCTTCCAACGATTAAGCGGTTGTCGGTTGCGGGCCTTGAAAAAATGGGGAGTGTTCAAGAAGGCCCGCTTTTTTTTCTTATCTTTTCCGATTAGATCTACGTGATGTGTCTGCACTGGAGTTACGATCGGCTCGGGAAGAGCTTGGTGATCAACATTATCTTTAACTTTCGAGCGCTTGAAAGCAAGAGATCTATGCCAGGTTCGCGGACTCTTCAAACACTTAAGGAAGGGAAGCATGAATTTATTGTGGAACAATAAACGTAGCCCATTGCCATCAGTTTAATCTACATGTTCTCAGATTGGGCCTTCTTGGAGGTGCAGGAGACGGCGAAAATCTCTGGATGGGTTTAACACAGAATCACAATGATCTTGTAGTCATTGAACAACACGTCATTATTTGACACACAAATCGCATTGCATGTCAGCTAACTTGATTAAAAAGAATCAAGAGGCTTTGATTCACACATAACATTTCTCTTGCCTTCTTTATCAAAAAAATTAAATGCAGCCAATCTGCCGTCTCAATTTATCGTACAAACTGCAATGGTCTATAGGTTGTTTTTTTTTCTTTTTACAGAACCCTAACTACTTAAAAAAACAACTAGTACTAGTAGTCGTTAATTTATACTTAATAGAAAAATCTGCTATTCCCGAACTGCTTCAAAGAAAATGTACCCTACTACCACCACCACTACTACTACTACCACCACCACTACTACTACGACTACTTATACTACTACTACTACTACTACTACTACTACTACTACTACTACTACTACTACTACTACTACTACTACTACTACTACTACCACCAACACCACCACCGGTGCAATTACTATTTTTGCTGCTGCTACTACTATTTTCAATCCACGTTTATATTGTATTTTATAATAAAGATGTTGAAAAAGATTCGCACAAGAGGCGATTCATCAATTAAAAAGATATTAAAATTACATAGTGTCGCATTAAAAAAATGTACTTGTGCCAGTACATAAACATGGCATTTCAAAAAAGGTCATAGATCTCTGTTTTAAAAAAATTTCATGCACCTCGTAAATAACTGACATGGTCAGAGACAGATAACCGTGCATTCATTTTTGGCTGACAAAACAAAAAAAAACAAAAAAAAAACAAAAAAAACAAAAAAAAATTCAGAAGAATTTAACATGGTTTTATGACTAATGATGCCATAATACATTATTATTATTATTATTATTATTATTATTATCAAGGCCTTCCGCTAGGAGTGTCGTCCGACCTCGCAGCTTCGGCAGCCTTCTTTATGTCTGCGGTGAAGGTAGTCCATTCTTGTCTTCTTGAAGACAAGACAAGAATGATAATACATAGCCATATGTTTTTCTTATCTCATAATCGATGTTTAGCACTAGTTGCCCCATTGTAATTGGCAACAAGTTTCCATAACTTCTACTCAAGAAATAATAAACCACTTATACATATGTATTAATTTCCATGCAAGAGAATTTTTTCACCTGGAAGACCATGTTGTAGCAAAATACACATCTTTTGAGATTTTGAGATTCTGCAAGTGTTACCCCTTTCAAGCTTTTGATTTTTTTTAACCGCATTTGCTTAAATGATCAATACTTCTTACTTGTTGTATGACTTCTACCATATTTTTTAATATTGTGTGTTCTTTGAAATTCTTTTCAATTCTACACTTTCATTACTATATGTAAAAAATATATACTAAAAGCTTTACTTACAAGTAGGCCTCCAGAAAAAGGCGGATGAACACACCCCAGGTAATTGTATACTTAGGCTAATTGTTGGCACAGTAACATTTTTTTAAATTGTAAAATCCTTACTCTCTAAGTCTAAACACACTACAAAAGCCTCCCACGCATTGCATGTTTAACCAGATACTAGTGTATAAATATTTTGACTGTGTAAGTTACTAAATTATTTGCAGTCCAATTATTATTCTTTTTTTCATCTCACATTTAAAATTTTACATTTATGAATGCATGCATAAAATGATTTACTCTGAGAATATGATTAAAATACTTTTTTTTTTTTTAATTTCTAAACCATCATAAACTTTTACAATTTAAGCACGCCTCAGAAGAATTTAAAACTTTGTGATTTTCAACATTAAAAAGCCAAAAGCAAAGCAAAACTCTCATGCTTCTATTTTTCAATATATCAGACATTGATAATACTCAGTCTAAGGTCAAACATTTATTATATAAAATAGTCAAAAGTTATCTTACAAGGGCTAAAGGAAAGGGGCTACAAAGGAAACTGTAAAGAGAGGGAAAAAAAGCATGCTGCTTAATTTTTCAAAGGAAGGGAACTTCCCCTGTGACTGACTTAATTTTGCACTTGCAACCTCAAGTCAAATATGGTGAGTTGATTACAAGAAAAAATTATTTTTTAATTCTTCTTTCTTAAATTGTGCTGACGATACAGGAGCTTAAAAAAAAAAGCACTATTCATATTTAATGATAAATATCTTTATGTTCAACTTAAAACTAAAAATAATACTATGTAAATTTTTTTACTAAATATATTGAAATATTAGTTTAAAAAATCTTTGTTTTAGATTACTTCTATTGTATTAAATAGAAAGTGGTCCATATGTTTAACTATGTGGCTTTTCTAACTTTTTTTCTTTTCCTTTATTCTTTATTAGGTGATGAAGAAATACCAAGTGATTCACAAATAAATTACCATTTTAAGAAAGTGAATTATTGTTTAAAAAAAAAAAAGAGGTGCACATGAAAGAAACAAACAAGAGAAGGAATTTTTCTCTGCCAAATAGATTTCATGACCAAAGAAAGAGTCTTGAACATCACCACATGCAATACGTGCATTTATGATGTGACAGCACAGTGAAAGCTTACCTGGGCCCTCTGGGGGGTACCCAATCATGCCTATAATTGAAAAAATATGGAGAAAAAAAGCAACCAAATTCAGACTTGCAAATAAAAAATATGTAGACATTTTAGATATCCTTGTTTCAGAGAAGAAAAAATACCCATGCAAGCTAAAAAGAACCATTCAAACACTTAGCTTATTTTTAATGTAAACTTTGTTTACCCCTATTTAAAAAATGCAAGTATTGATATCTGTTTCATATGTAAATGGCCTTTTCTTATTATTCCATTTTCTTGTCCTCCCCTTAAACTCGCAGAAATCAATCTAAATCTTTATTGGTGCAATTCCCTTAGGAAAAATCATACTTGTGCAAATGTGATCATGGTAAAACTAAAAATTATGATAGTTTATGTCTCTTTTTTGTACAAGGTAGTTAAAGTTATATCCATAAACACTGAATATTGAAGTGGATCATTACAAACATTAAGGGTCACAATGTGTTTAATGTTTATCCTGTTCACTCCATGCATTTTTCTCATTGTCAACACTGCATACCCATTGCCAGTAGACCTTATGTTTTGCTATTTTATCGACATAGACTACCTTTTTGTACAATCCTAGAAGAAAGCTTAAATTTTCAAGCAGGCATGATTCAAATTCAAATTTGTTGATAATTTGGGGTCTTCTGATGCAAAGTTTTAAAGCACATGTGATTATCTTTAATGAAAACATATAATTGGTTGCAGCAATTTGAGAAATTTACAGAGAATGCGTACAAAGAAAAAAAAAAAGAAAGAATGAACTGTTAATCAAGCAAATGCTTTCAAAGTAAAAAAAGATGGATACAATTTTCTATTCAATTTGCAGCCGTGTTACACCTCCAAGCAAATATTTCCACCAAAGCCAGCTACCATTTTATCCAAGTTTTACACAAATAGTTTTATTTACTACCTCAAACAGTAGGGCGGAGGGAAGGCAGACAAAACGTTTTTTTTTTTAAACTAAATTAAAAAGCAAGGCCCTTCAGAATGCAACCATCCTTGCATCAGAAATACAGATATTAAGTATCCACTGTAATATAGTGCAGATGTGAAACAATCCAATGAGAAATATATCTAGGTAGAATTTTATCTTTCTTCTGAGATTTGTGTGTTATATCAAACAATCTGTAATTGCAGCCCCCTACTTCGTTAAAAAAAAAATTGAAGATTAAGGTCTAACTATATCTCCCCCCCCCCCTCTTCCAGCCTTGTTTAATGTCTTTGTCTCTTTGAAGACTGATTAATACCATGCTAGCCCTTTCCTTCTTGTGTGTTACTTTGAAGATGTAATATTTTTGTTCTCTTTTTCATATCAGACATATTCCACCTCAAATTTGACCAAAGGCAGTGGTAGTTTATTTTTTAAGCTATATTACTACATATTAAAGGTAGTGCAACCATATTTTTAAATCCTGGTTGAATCATTTTGTTTTACCATGTGAATATTTTCCAAATGACTCTTACCAACAGTTTCTGATTTCTTTCAATAAAACATTGTTAAAAAATGTGTCACCTCAGTTAAATTTCATATTTGAGAGTCTACCTTAATTGAAGAATACTTTATTTTTCTTCACAGTAAACATTCTCTTAAATGAAATAATGCTAGTTTGTCTCAAAGATACAAAATACAATGTGATAAAAGAAACTTTTTTAGAATCTAATCACTGTGAGGCCCAACAGGCATAAAAGTAAAACCACCATAACAGTGAGTGAAAGTGTGTTGGGTGATTGGAGCTTTCTATTCACGTTGATGACCCCCTCCCAAAAATGCTGGACAGTGCATAAATGCATTCAAGATGTTGATTGTTCATTTCACTTACAAATAGTGAGTGAAATTTAAAAGTTATTTTTCTCTTGGAGTAAAAGCAAAAGCATATTTACAAGCATTAATAAGGCATAAAAAATTACGTATTAAATACCCAGATCAATAATACTTCTCAAGCCTTCCCAAACTAATGCATCTGTGACTATTTTTCATTCTGTGCACTTCAGTACAAACTGTTTTAAATTAATTTTCTCTTTTTTTTTTCACTTTGAAGTCCAAACATTATTCTTCTTTCTAAATCTCATAGAATTTGCCTAGCCCAATAACACGAAACCAAATCTGAAAATTCACGCACCACCACTTTTAATTTCAAATTTATTACTGGAAACATCTTGGAAAATGCTGGTGGTTAAAAGTACTTCTTACTTAACAGGTATTACTGCATTTCATAAATGTTCAACGTTTCTACTTTTTTTTTATGACTCAATACAAAATACTGTAAATATTTTACATCAATATTAGATTTAGTATGAACAGCCAAAAGTTACAGAGGATAAAGAATGAAAAAAAAATTTACAATTTTGTTTCATAAAAGTCCCTTCCACCCCAGGGCTACAGATTTGTCTGTGACAAGATCTGGGAACTCAGAAGGACAGCGCCAGAGGATCATAATCCCTTATGTTAGCAAGGTAATAGTAAAACCACAGGATGAAGTCATCTGTCTTATTCTCTGTAAATCTGATTAAATCTGATTTAGAAATCAATGCTATCAACTTTGAAGGCTTGCCTTCTCTCTTTCTTTAAGTGACCTACTTTTTACCACACATATAATGCATCCTACCTTTCTATTAATTACTTTGATAAAAAAAACACCCCCAGAGTCCACCAAAAATGAGATGATAGAGTGAATTTGGGGTAAAAAACATGACTATCAATAATGGAAAATGATTAATCCTTTACTTTCCCATCCTATTACAATATTCTTTTTACCACTCATTAGTTAAGGCACACATGTCATAGCCTCTTTACAAGTTAGACAGCATTATCAGGTAAGGTGGAACCAAACACTTGTGCTTGCCATCTCATTCTGATTACTTCCAATGTAAGGAATAATTTACAAAGCATAATAGTAATTTCCGTTTGAAATCAATAATAAATTTTGAAAAAGCCATGTATAAGATCATTAACACTATCTGAACAAAACAGCATTCACACAAACTGCTAATGTAGAGAATTATTAGAAAAACAACAAACAGCATCTTTCTCAGCCCTTAGTTATCATTGCAAATGAATCTCTCTCTCAGCTCCTCGTTCAGCTCATCCAATTCCGATTTTAAACAAAGTCTTATTGCTTTTGAATCAAATATGCATTAATTTCTTTTCTTTTTCTTTGTTCCTTTATAAAAAGAAGCTCCATATATATTATAATATTATATTCATTTAAACAACTAAAGTGTGCTTTTTGCCTTGTCTCTGTTGTTTCCTTTAATATTGTTGTTGCTGTCATGAACTTCATCATCTTCCATGAATAAACACTACTGTGTATCATTATATAATAAAGATGTACTACACAAAATAGGGAAAAATGCAACTGAAATGAATGAAATGGTGTCTTTTCACAATTCAGCTTCACCACAAAGGTAGTTCTAAAAGCATAGAATATAGAGAATCTATATTTTTGGCCTGTACCCTGTACTTTCAACTTTCAATATTTTCTTCGCTGGAATTTAGTGTTCCTCATTAAATTATTTAAAAATCTGTCTTAGATAAAAGTTTATTTGTTTTCTTTGCTAAGTTTGCCTCACTTGGAGAGTTTTATTGTTTAGCTATCAAACTACAAGACTACTGCTTTCTGACAAGCACTCAAGGATAAATAAAGAGATTACTATGTGTACAGGATGAATCAAATATTCCAAATTTTGACAATATAAGCAGTAGCATTTGAGAATTATTTACTACAGAAAAGAGTATATGGCACTAAATTGATAAAGAACACAGTTCCAACTTTTTGAACAAACAAAATCAAGATAAAATGTTCATATTGTCTTATTCCACATTACAATGATAAATCTCAATAATCTTGTCTGACTACCACACAACATGGGATTTTTTCTACCTTTTTAATAAAGCAGAGCATAGGAAGTTGTGTCCCATTTTACAACATTAAAAACACTTATTCTGAAAACATTAGAGTTCAATTTGAGCCAGTTATTGTTTTTTTTAAAGATTTCCTAAAGAACTTTGAAATGGCTGAAGAAAAAAAAAAATACATAAGTTAACGCAAACCTAAATTTCAAACAAACTGATTAAGAGAGACATGCAAAATATGGCTACACAACACAAACATAAAATAAATTGTATCAACCTTTACATTGACAATTGTATCATAGGTAAGTGGCCATAGGTTAAGGTAGAGAAGTGATAACTTGAATTTCGTAATCATCTCTTATTTCATAAGGTTCTTTGCACTTGAACATTCTGCCAATATGAAAATGGATTTTTGGAAAAGTGATTCATTCTAATGCTATGTATTATAATCTATTTGTTGCAGAATTTCTTTCCTTTATATCCTTTTTACAAGCATGTAAATTTTGCAATTTAAGGGGACTTCTTTTTTCTTTCAAAGGGAGTTTTGAAAAGAATAAGTTAATCTCACCTGGGTGTCTATGCATCATCGGCATAGTACTTGGGTCCTTGTGATGTGTTGTAATACTTTGGGATTTGGTCATGGGATATATTTGTCTGAGGAAGATGATAAATGAAAAATTTAAAGAAACAGATGTGCACCAGTAAAGAAAAAAAAAATTAGCACTCTTTATACTATTTATTAGTTTAAAGATGAGTAAAGAAATGGAAAACAAAGATGAAAAGACAAAACTAATATACATGTAAATGATAAATACAGCACATTCATTCATCATCACTTTTTAAAAAAAGTTATCAAACAGATATTTAAAATGTTTGCTTGAAACCTTATCTTTGTCTCAAAGCTATTAAAAAAAGAAGAGTTTAATTTGTATGTACCTACCCAAACAAATGTACACAATTAAAACAAATTAAATTATTTTTCAACCAAAGAATATGTAAAGAGATAAAACATATCACTACTTTTCAATTTAGTCAAAGGCAATCATTCCTATAGCTTATCTAAAATGAATTTGCTCTACAATTTTTAGGAGTCAAGCAAAGCAACATCACTGATACATCAGTTTTATTCATCAATAGTCCCCCGATTCTTCTTGCATATAAAGCCAGGTGTATCTAACGTGATAGTTTTTACTGACAAAACTGCATCCCCTTATTATAATCATAAAAAATTGGCCTGACTGGTCAGAAAGTGTCGAGGAAAGAAATGATGCTTACCTGTATAATTCTCTAATTTTTATTTGAACTGGCAGAGCACAGCCTTTCTGTACCAAAGCAAGTGCACGCTGTGTTAATTCTTGTTTGCGACCACTCTTGTTTCTTCCTGCAAAACCCAGCAGCACATGTAGTTCTGACACCCTAAAGCTTAACACCATTTGCTGAAAGAAAATGAATTGATGCATTTCAGTAAGCTCTAGATTTAAAAAAAAATAAATAAAAGCAATTAAAATCTTGAAAATTGTCAATAAAATCTATCTTTCAAGTTCACTGTTTCAGCATTTATGAAATTAGGAAAAGGGAATTTAAGGTCGCACTAGCACAAAGAGTTAGGCAACTGATGCATTAACAGATGGACCAACTTTCAAGGATAATGCAAGTGAAATGTTAACTAAACTGAAAGGCCTTATCAAAGTGCTGTGATTATGAAAAAAGTTACAGTGGACACTCCAGATGCGTAAAAGCAGTGTGCTAAGTGTCTCAAGGCATTTTGGATACAGATTGAGTGAAATTTTTTTCTAGATGCTCTCTGCAGGTAGGATCAATGTATTGGAAGCCTTAAGCATACTTTTAAAATATTATTATACTACAACATGGACAATGCACACTGATAATGATTTACCTGATACATATTTTTAAACTCAATCCATTTTATTCTGTGTCAACATTAGGTGCAGAAGGAGAAATTGCAAAAACAAGGAGATCGAGAGACGAGAGAGGGGGCAAACTGAATTCAGTTGATAATTAAATGAACATCTCAAAGCTATCCTCAAGTGTACACTGTCAAACTGCCCTTCACTCCCCAACACAAAATCAATCCTGGAAACACTGCAATATATGCAACAAAATTACAAGCCCTTTAACTCTTTATAAACCATATTATCTTTCCTGTCCCTACTCCCAATATCCTCACAATCTATTAGTATTTCTGCCTCTTAAATTGCTGCTTCAAAAATACATTTAAAAGCTGAGGTCTAACCCTCTCCCCTTTTCCTCTACCTTCCATGTAATCTGCATGTCTTAATAAAACAAAAGGGCCATGGAGAAACAGAGAGGAAAAGGGGAAAGCAAACAAATTAAACCCTGCTCATTCATGGGGACCGCTGATGACTTTATGGATCATTCATTGTGTTCTGTTTCGAGTTTCAATAAAATGAGACCCAATTTTTTTTTTTTTTTGCAATGATGATAAATTGACAAGATAAAAATGTAGAATAGGTTATGAGATATAAAGTACTTAAACTCAAAGGCTTTAGGCCTCACAATTGGCCATAGGTAGCAAACTTGCTGCTATTACTTAAATACTGAGGTTTCCTTGATAAAAATTTGTTTTATTAACCTTAGTTATGCACAGTGCCCACATGTGGGCTTAGTTATGATGAAGCAAATGCCTTCTGAGATGTGCAAATATGTGGGCTATGAATGAGGCTCCCAATTTAGAGATATATACTTACTAGGCATTCACTGGCAAGTCTATGGTTTGAAATCTCATTCTTTTCTAATCGCCTCATGGGTCTCAGTTGTGCAATCGACTGCATATCAGCTAAGAATATTAACCAATAAGAAGGTGGCACTTTCTACCGATTTGCACAAAGTGGGAAGATATTTTTAGCCCATGAGGTGTGAAGAACAAATTGCAATCTACGAACATGTGTTATGAGATGTTGCTTCTTTGCATGTGGTTGTTACTAGGACCAAAGAGCACACAAAAGAACTATCCATTCAGCCTTACTTGCTCCCACTCAAAACTCTTCTTTCGTCCTCTATAAAGGGTCCTCACAAGGAAGAGAAATTACCACTGCCCCAGAGTCTTCCTGCAATACTGATAGTGTTGCATGCAAAGTAATGTAATTGACCAGTTTTTTTGTAATATCATTAGACCAAACAAAGCTCTTGTTACTGTGAAGCCAAGTAAGAAAGGGAGGGTTTTACTGAAATTTAAACAAAGGCATGAGTTCAGAGCATTGGGTGTGTTTGCAGGGTATCAGGCCTTTGCCTTTGTTGTTTATAATTTGTAGTTGAAGTTTTCTTTTTACTTGATGTCTCCCAAATTGGTAATGAATAAAAAAGTGCCTGATAAGCCTAGAGGGCAGACCTTGTTAGTTTGATCTGATTTCCTTCTTTCTCCTTTATTATCACACTCCTGATCCCTCATTAATTTCTTTGCCTAGTTATAATGTAACTGCCTATATTTAGTTCCATCTGTATAGTTTTATAGTTTATTTGAATCAAATGACTCTTGAGTCTTTAGCTTAAATGGAAGACCTCACCCCCTCCTCCACTTAATTAATTATATATCTCATTTACTTCCAGTTCCAATGTCAAGTCAATCTTTGTAAAAAAAATTGCTTATATTGTGAACTAAAAATATCAAGTCCAATCAACCTCTCTTTGAAAACATCTTTTTCTCGAAGCCTTTATTTCTCTGTCACTCTTACATGCTTTGTTGCATACAGTCATGGTAAGCAAAGTACAAACACTTGTATTCTGCTCTGCCACATGTCCAGTCCAGAAGCAAACTGATAATGTTGGCAAAACGGTTTACCTCCCAACCCAACAGTAACAGTAACCATCAAGCAGGACTGGGGTTAGACTGCAATTTTACAAGGAATTTACTCCTTCAAAAATTGTATCTGATAATCATAATTTAAGTGAAATTATTAAAAATTGAGTATTGACATGAAAATAAATAAAACAAAAGTCAGCACCTTTTCAATTAAATGTATGACTTTAAGAACAAAGTCTAGTATAAAGTTCTAAGAGAATCCTAGTTAGGACTTCGGATTGGGTAAATTGATTTAATTAATACATTAAGATATGATACAGGATATGATGACATAGTTTTTTTTGTTTCTTTTTTTTTTGTTGGGATTTCAATTCCTTTCTTCTTTATTACCTATAGATACAAAAACCAAGCCCAATCTTTTTCTATGGCCTGATCAAATCAAGCCCTCTTAAGTGTGATAGAGATACTGTATGCAGAAGTCCTTCCAAAT
The DNA here is from genome assembly GCA_033675545.1 of Elysia crispata. NCBI lineage: Eukaryota > Metazoa > Mollusca > Gastropoda > Plakobranchidae > Elysia > Elysia crispata. The sequence goes on along the minus strand of JAWDGP010004413.1, from coordinate 266,903 downwards.
CCTCAATTACAAAAAGTTTTTAACATTAACAACTATGGTCCCAAGAATAATGGAATGAATTCAACATATATCATGAGATTAAAATGATTCTATTTCTTTGTTCCTATTGCAAAAGAAGCTTTTAAATGCAACTTACATAATACCCCCTTCTCCGCAAAAAATCTTACATTATAAGTTAACAATTATTCAAAAATGAAGGGTGACAGTTGGGTTAAAGTTTCTCAGCGTTTAAAATTGTACATACCTCAACCTTAAAGGCAACAGACTCATTCACATGTCAATTTAAATTTGCAACAGATTTTTCCTACATTTTCATACCTGTAACAAATACCCCTAAGAAAAATAGTACTTAATAAACTTTAAGTCATATGTGCATGTTGGTGATTAAAAATAAGATATATGTCCAATAATTGCTCAATCCTAAATTTAGGAGTGTTTCTATAAGTTCACTCAGTCAATAGAGGGCATTACTTTTTGTCAAAGAATTGTTCCAGTGCTAAATTTTTTTACCCACAAAATCGTTTCCCAAAATTGTTCAGCAACAGACCATCTCATGAAGAAGTTCAAGGCTGATTGTTCATACTAGATCAATTATTTCAATATACCTGCTGATATTTTCTGGCAACTTAAACTGACACAGCTTCATTTGATCGCTGGCTTGGTGTAATGCTTTAAGATTTAAGAAAGTTTAATTACTACAAATTTGAGAGTTACTAGACATAAGTGTAGAATGGATGTGAAAAACAAGTTTTGAGCTCTTGAACACTTCATTCATTTTAAAAGATTTTATTCTGTGCCTACCAAAAGGTACTCTTGTCAAACTTTGATGAAAATAAACTATTTTAACAATGCTGCTTACTAGATCTATATGATGTGATAGTATAGAAAATTGCACCTAAATGGAAGGGAAAATTAGACAGACTGATAAGGTCGGAGAAATTCTTGCATTGACACTGACAGATTGAGAGAGACAAACAGGCATGAACCTCCAAAAAACTACTTCATCTCCTGAAGGAAGTCTATTTGACTCATTTGAACATTTTATTTTTTTTTTTTCTAGGATCTAGGAGCCCAGGCCAATGCTTCCATTAGCTCCAAATAAAATTGTATTATCTTAAGAAGAAAATACAAAAGGACAAGAGAGGATCTAAAAAATGCAAAGGATATTAATTCAGAAGCAGAATCTAGTGTGGCTCTCCACGAATTACCTTGACTACCACATGGATCTATTGACTTATTACAAGTAGCGGACACTGATGAAGACTAACACAAACTACCCTAATTAATACGCCTTGAGAATCTGCCAAGTACCATCTTTGTCCAACAGCTTGGTTGGAATCTGAGTTGGTGATTTGAACTGATTCTGGTGGTACACCTGTCATCAGGATCGAGACCTATTTTAGATTTAGATCTAGATCTAGAGATGATTAACCTCATTGATCTCTACTCTAGTATCCCTATTCTTGGTCTTGGTGATATAAATCTAGAGATGTAGAAGAACCTAATTTTTACTGAATCTTAGTTTGAGTTGTCTGCATTCTAGATTTTCCCTAAACTATATAAATCTCTGGAGTATAAACATGGATTTCTGGTCATAATATCTATGTTGATCCTCCAGTTCAACTCTGAAGAAAATCAGAATATAAAAGAAATGTTTACCTTCAATTCGGCCAAATCCGCCATCTCTTTGACTATCCATGAAGAGTGGATGGATAGATTTTTCTCTAATGTGGATAAAAGTTAACTGTTCATTAAAAACACAAAATGGATAACATTCTTCCCCACTGTGAACAAAGAAAGTTAACTTTTGAGCACACACCTCTTGCACTCGATGTGTTACCATGTTATTTGGCTTTTATTTATTATCTAAATTGTAAAAAAAGAATAACATATTCTGCATTGTTTATCATTTTTCAGAACTGTCTTTAGTTTAGATTTCCCTCTTACATTAAAATGATCCTTTTCTATCAAATTTCGTTTCGGCGCTCAAGCGTACATTCTTCTCACGAGAAAGGGATGGTAAACATTTTGCTCAGCGGATAGGCAGAGGAAGCGAGGATGAAAATGTTGCCTAATCTATAAATAGACCTTTCCGCTGCAAGCCACAAGTTTTTTTTTATGAAATTTGGTTTGATCACATTTTGTATTTTAAAGTAGTGATCAGTAGCATGACTGTACTTCAACCAATGCAGGCTTCCTTAATCTATGTCAACCAAGGCGTATGATCCTATTCTAATATTCTTTCCACTATGTTTGCTTTTTTTTCTGCATTAATAAACTTCTTGATAAATTTTGGGGCTAGTTTATTCAATACTTAAATTATATCATTTTTCTTTCGTTTTATCATCTGTATGAGCCGAAGGTTTACAAGCCGTGTGTATGTGTGTATTTATATCACTTTTTTGAAATCGCACTATACTTCTTTTTGATAGATTTAAATTATTTAGATTTTGTCATAATTTTGATGTTTTTCCCCTTTTCTTTTGGGTGGGGGTGGGGGTTAGTTGACAACTTTTCCTCGTAATATTTTCAACCTTTCCGATCCTTCATTTTCTTCTTAATTTTTTTTTAAATCTCCTAATTCTTTATTCCTTTCTTGTCTCTCTTTATCATACTTTTCCTCTGCACTTGATGGTTCAATAACTTTTTTTTTTTTGCTCAAAGTTTCTGTTCGCTTTTGTTTTGTTTTTTTGTTTTTTTTTTTTCAAAGGAATAGAAATATCTAAGTTCTGATCAGTATTATTTTCTTCCCTTACTTTTATCTACTTTTCACTCTCTCCTTTCTTTTGTTTGAATAAGAATTCCCCCCCCCCCCTCCAATAAGATACACAAGGCATGATATAAAGGAATGCTATGTTAAACTAGTCCTGATTACTAGATCTATGAGTCAATGAAAAAAAAAGTTATCATAATGTGAACAGAAGAACATGAATTAATTCATATCCATTTCACATCATAGGTCTAGAAAATATGAAAGCTGATATTTGCATGATTCCATACTATTCTAAAAAGTGCGAGGCTCTGCTTCCTTGCTTATTGACCCGATTTGTGGATACGCGGATGTGTGCGAGGGTATGACTTTAGAAAAATGTTTACCGTTAGCCACATGTGGCAACTAGTCTATAACTGCGAAACTAGATCTAGTTAGAAAATAGTTGCTAGCTTGCAATAATAGTGGCGTCGAGACTTTGGTTAAAAAAAAATAATTAAATGATAATAAAATAAATAAATAAATAATTAAAATAAAATAAAATAGGAAGAAAACCAAAATCAAAGTTATGAAGGCAGCCTTAATAATAGGATGATTTGATCAGTCAAATTATATCTATCATTCAACTTTCTCCACCCCTACTCGCAAGTTGTAATAAACTTATGCCCGTCGCTAAATCAGTACACTAATTCTTCTATTACTGCTTCTGTTAGTACCAATAATGCAAACTACTACTACTACTACTACTACTACTACTACTACTACTACTACTACTACTACTACTACTACTACTACTACTACTACTACTACTACTACTACTACTACTACTACTACTACTACTACTACTACTAATAATAATAATAATAATAATAATAATAAAATAATAATAATAAAATAATAATAATAATAATGATACTTCTAAGACAACCATCACAACCACCACCACCACCACCATTACTACTACTACTACTACTACAACTACTACTACTACTACTACTACTACTACTACTACTACTACTACTACTACTACTACTACTACTACTTCTGCTGCTGCTGCTGCTACCACTACTAAACATACATACATACATACATACATACATACATACATACATACATACATACATACATACATACATTATATATGAAACGATGAAACATAAGTAGCGCAACCTTGTTTTTGTCTGCAGTATTTATAGCTGTTTTTTTTTCCCTTCTTTTTTTTTTTTTTAATTTCTTTTAAAACCCCTTTCGTTTAAAAGGAACAAGAACATTCTCATGGCCTTGTGCTAGAGAGTGTCAGTTTTGTTAGGATTTTGTGTTCCATTCCGGGGGGGGAGAACATTTTATAACTTTTAGCTTGCTACCAAGACTGAATTCGAAAGTAGGAATGTACCGAAGCGACTGGTTAATCCACTGCGATCAGTACAGTTGCAGGAACGTGGGACAATCGCATTGGATCATTAGGCATACGACACCTAGATTAAATCTTGAAAGTTCATATCATGATCATAATCATTTAAAGCCACATTTATTGTTGGGTACAAGAACAGGACCCATTGTCAGCAGAGTTGCTCTTGAATCGAATACTATTTTGATTTAATACAACTAATACAAGGATAGGTCTAGCTTGATTTTCTAGGGCCAGAGTAAAATTAAACTGATACAGAATCAAATCTAGATTTTAGAATTGTAGACTTGTAGTTTCACATAAACATGAAGTTAAATCCAGCAAGCACCCATAGGTCTATAGTAAATTTACATTTTCGACTAGATCTAGATAGCCCAAAAACTTTTTCATTTATTTGTTTACTTTTGTTTGCTTGCCTTTTTGTTCAAACACTTGGAGATGAGCGCACAGATGATACTTTCTATGTCAGACCTGGAGCAGGCCCTCTGAGTGTCAGAGTGCAATTGGTAAAGTTTTAGAGTCTAGCCCCAGAGACATTAGATATGATAGTAATGGAAAAAGTGATGTTAGTCTACCCATGGCAAGGTTTCCATTTGATCTGCCCTGATTGCAGCTTATTTAAAAGAGTATCCGCAAACGTACGACTCCCCAACATGTCTTGTACATTCTTTGCAAACTTGTGATAACAAATTAAGCATTAAACTTAAATAAATAAATCTACAGTGGAATCCACTTGAAGTCAACTCGCTTAAAGTCAACTCTCGCTTGAAGTCAATACCACACTGTGATCACTTTTTTTTCCTTCTTTGTTTAAGCAACTGATTTTCTGATAAAGTCAATGGCTTGGGGACATTTTAGCTTAAAGTCAACACCTTGCAGTGGACGGGCAAAGGTGAAATACATCAAATCAAGGATGCATAGGGATGCATGGGCGGGATATAGCTCTTTGTTTGCAAACTCAATACAGTCAGTAAGTCACTATGTATTAATAGCATGCTTAACAAGGCCCAACCAAGTTAGCATGGTCTTGCGTGGTTGTGACTGTAACAGAGAAAGGTGCGTAGAGTGCGGGCGGAATGGAGGCTGAGTGTGTCTAGATTTGGACCTAACTTATCCTTGGTTCACATCATTTGAGGCAAACAGTGCAGTTTTCTACCCATTGCTGCTGGCCTTAACCAATAACATCCTTTTAAGAGCCGCCAATACTACTAAACATATTTTTTTGATTAGACCATTTTTTTTTGTGCAAGCAAAACAAAAGTAATGATGTTCCAAGCCCATGTTAAAAGAGGGTAAAGCTGAAAAAATAAAGCAAGAATTGTAGGTTTGTACGCATATTTTGTGTTTTTGTGTGTAGTATATATATCAAGTTGTTTAAATAAACCTCCTTTTAGACTTGTGTGGTTTTCTCTTTACCTAAATAACGTGTAAAAATTAACACTATAAGTAAGTAACAAAAGAGAGACCACTATCATAAGTAACGAAAGGGAGACAACCTATTTTTTTATGACATGAATTTTCTGACTTGCTATCTTGAAAATGGATAAAGTCAACACTCTTTTTTTGGTCCGGAGATGTTGACTTTAAAGTGGATTCCACTGCATAGACATGTTACAAAGTTGTAGCAAATGCTGGACCAAGCATAGTTGCCACAATCAGTTTACTATCATTTTTGTATTCATAGATTAATGAGCAAACCTGTCAATACAAAAATGCTGTGTGCAAAGATACTCAGTAGCTTTCTATTTCATCATCAAAGAGCTGGAAGTATAGTCTTTGATGTTGGTTTTATTGCCCTTTTTAAATTGCACAGTCCAAATGAAAAACTTTTCCACCCCAGTTCAGAGAAAGTATTAAAACTGCTCATTCAGAGCCTATATATAATATATTATAATTATTTACAAGCTTCACAATATTTTTTAAACAAAAAGAAAAGTTAATTTTTTTTTCTTTTGACATGTTTCGAACTCGCAAGAAAATTTTGAATGCGACCAATGGCTACAAAGTAAATTAAACTTCAACCAGTTCGTAATATTGCGATGAAAATTTGACAGTCGTATGGCAGCTAACATCATTGCAATGGTAGTTAGTTATTCCATTGTTCTTCGATTAAAAAAAATGTTACTCTTCAATTTATCTCTTTTTAAGCAATCACAATGTATAAAAATGTTTTTGGGTAAGTTACCCTAATAGAATACTAAAAGTTTATTCTGGGTGGAGCAAAAGGTATTGTTGCCAAAAAGAATATTGTATGAACTAGAGCTTAGCTTGCAACAATGTGATCCAGAAAGTTGTCTTTTTAGTTCAAATAACCCCGGAATACATACATGCTAGTTTCACGCAGCTAAGATTGCAGGAGATCTAGACTATCTGGAATGCAGTCCCCAAAATACTTGGTGCTTAGTATCCCTGTAGAGCCTGCATTGCCTTATATATTTTTTGAATGAGCTCGTCTATTTAAAAACAAAATGCTTATAGGTTAAGTGTACCATTAATTTTATCACACTGATTGAGGGCTCTCGACAGAAATCAGGCTTACTTAGTCTCTACGAAAGTTTCAGTCTCTGATTACAAGAAGAAAAAAAAAGGATATGTCAAGCGCCAATAGATTAGATTATGGATAATTTTTTTTGGGTTTGTTTTTGCTGGGATGAGGAAGCAATCAAACCTTGTAGTTTTTTTTTTTCCCCATGTTTAATCATAATTGTGTGAGTAATTTAAAGAGAGAGAGAGAGAGAGAGAGTGTGTGTGTGTGGTGTTTAGCAGGGAGTGATGAGGGCTATCAATAGAATCAGGTAAGTTAATGATGTAGCTGACAATACAGGAACATGTGATTGCCAAATACTTAGTTAGATTTAACAGGTCAAAAAGTCATTGTATGATCAGAGTGTATTAAGCTGTATTAGCAGAAGGGTTATGCGACATTCAGTTACATTGATCCCATTAAATGGCTGTGTTTAAAACACAGAAAATTATAATGTGGTTTGTCTTTATGATCTTTTAGCAGTTGTAGTACAGGAGCTCAAGTCAGACTCTTGTGAAATTTCATACATGTGTATTTTCAAGAAATAATTTGGGAGGATATGCATTTTATTATTATTGTCATGATAACTTAATGTTATTTTATCAACACATTTATTATTAGTATTTCAATAAATTTAGATTTTATATGAGGGTATACACAAACTAAGTTTGAGGATTTTGACATATATATATATATATATATATATATATATATACACAGTTGAGTCCAAATAATTCAAATCAGCATAGTTCGAATTCTTGGATATTTTGAAGTCGTTTAATTTTACTGAATATTTCTCTATTTAAGCTTTTTTAAAAAATATCGATTTGTTCGAATTTTGAAATAAGGATCCGGTTAATTTGAAGCAATTTTGGCGTGATTTTTTTATTCTGACAAAGTTAAAGTACTTTTACAGGCTTTTAAAAAAAAGTACATACAGTGCTATGCACCTCGCGGCAAGTGATTCTGGTGTGTGTGTATGTGCCCACCTACGTACTTACAGGCAAGAGTCTTCAATAAGGCTACAAGAGAGAAAGGGGTTAGGCCCACCTCCACCCCCCTGCACACTTGCACGACATTTCTGATCTGTCATCCACATTTTTTTTTAAACTCTTTCTCTATGTATTCTGATAATTCAAAGTCCTTTTTTTATCCGCTTGACTTCGAAATAAGGGGACTCGACTGTATATATATATATATATGTATATTGCTTTATGTTCGTTTAGTCAAATGTACTGTCTTTTCTCAGAATGTTAAATGTATTCATGTATTGGTTAATGAAGTTCTTTAATTTAATTCTACCATCCATTTTACTTCCAGAAAAACTACAAGTGTAAATTTAGATATTCAGCTCAAGGAGGGACCTATGAGGTATCTTTCTCCAAGTCTAACTTCTTTATCTGTGAAAAACAGTTGCTACAATTGCTGCTTATACATTACATGAAACATCTCTTGGTTATATAAATCTTTGCATTATATTGCAAATTTTTTCCAAGTCCAATATCAAATTTTGCTTTTTTTTTTTTTAACAAAATTTGCATAATTTTAAGTCAGGATATTATGCAGGATGTAAACGACTTTGTTTAATATCTGACCTCTCTTCCACATTAGGAACCTTAAGTGGACTTGAATTTTTTTTTTTTTTTAAATGGCCAATGTTAGTACATCTTTGGCTATTCAAATAATTTTATGAAAAATTGTGGATAGTAATGCGCAAACATTTTTCAAAATAGTTATCTGCAGAATGTAAGAGCTTTTTTTTTTTTAATTTCAAAACAAGACAATAAGCAGTGGCTTTTGTAGACTAGAGGATGATTAACAAGTTTTAGTGTTGCTAACTAGCAATAACTTATGTTGAGCACATCCTTCTTGTAATTTCTTCAGGAATGGACAATTACTTTGGACCTTATTGACAATGGTGGGGCCATGGCCTGCACAGTTGAGAGAAATTCAGCATCCTACCTATTTTTTGAAGAATTTGAAATGGAACTAATTGGTCCCTCAGTTTCCATTACTGAAGTAGATGTCAAGGTATTCAGTTGGTTTTGAAAAAAAAATAATCAAGAAGATAAGAAAAATCAAGGGTTGGTTTCTTTATGGTAGAGTGTTATACGACTAAGATAGGAAGAAGTACATACTATTTATGTATCATTCTTCTGCAGATACCATGTTAGTTTTACAATACATTTTTGTTTCTTTCAAGGTAAATGGAAGATTATGATTTTTATGGGGTTTTTTTTGTTGTTTTTTTCATTGTAAATGCATATATTTCAATGTCACTTTTCACAGTGTTCCTGCACAATAATGTGCAGTCAAGATAACTGGATTTTTTAAAATGTAATGTGAAAAGAAAAATAGTTGCCCTCAATTCTTAACTCTTATGATTAATATAATTATAATTCTATCTCTATTTTAATCAAAAGTTACACATTTTTGTTTCTTTCTGCTTCATCTCACCTAGGATTCAAAGAGAGATAATTTAAGCCTCGGAAAGGATGAGTATGAATTGACTGCAAATTCTAGTAAGTATGGATAACAAATTCGGTTTCACAAAGAGTTTTGTCCCTTTGTTGAAGTGGTGAGTTTTGTTCAATCAAAAGCATTTTGAAGAGGTAATCAGAAGTAAATAATTTTGTTAAAAATGTTTTCTCATGTACCCGATTTGTGTTTCCTCTTTGAAAATTCGGATTTCACATCATTGTATGTTGGTGGAGACACTATCGCTTGATACACCAAGAACTTAAAGAAGAGCTCATGACTTCCAACAAGGTAGCAAAACTCTTTATGAAATCACATTCCCTATAGAGTTGATTTGACTAAGATAGAATGGAAGAGGGATAGAGCCATATGGAAAAGATCTTTTTGGTATACAGCTTGTACAGGAAAATGTACGGATGATTTGTTTGAATTGTAAACTTATAGGATTATTTTTGCTATTATTTGATATCAAGCAATGAATGCAAGCAAGCAAAAAAAGAGTTTCCAGAGAATGAAATCAGCACTAACAGATACACACATATCCATTGAAGCAAGAATATATTGAATCCATTCAGAAGAATGGATGCTAAGCCTGGACAATTTCTAAACAGTTACAAAAGAAACTGGAGGCAACAGAATTGTGGTTCCTATGGAGAATGCTGCGAATCTCGTGGACTGTTAAGAAATTAAACGAAACTGTTGCGAGGAGCTGACACAACAAAGATCCCTCATAAATAGAATACATAAACTCCAGGCAACCTTTTTTTGCCATTTGATGAGAAGAGAGAAACTAGAACATCCTTTAACAACTGGAATGATTGAAGGATAATGCAGTAGAGGAAAACAGCGTTAAAAGATGTTGGATGGACTGACAAAGTAGCCGAAAGTAGGAGGAGTGATAGGAGCACTGAATGTGACAAGGGATGGAAATGCTAGGAAGTTCATGATCGCTTGCACTAAAGAGCATGGCACCTGATTGATTGATTGTTATTATTTGGCATAAACTATGGCTCTCATGAGTTAATAAGTCTGCAATTATATTAACTTAATGTTTACTTATACTAAACCTTAAAATAGGTTTTGGGTTATATCTTTATTCTTAATGCAATTGCATTGCTTTAAACTCTTCCTAAAACTACTTTTGTGTACATGAAGTCTTCTTTATAATTTATTACATGAGAAACTCAATTTTTGGGAAGAAGTATAGATTTCTATCTGATCCATTCTCAGAAGGTCGACCTTAAAGTGTCACATTAGAAATAATGTTTTACTTTGTAGTTTTTTGCCTAAGAATCCACAAAAAAGGAGAAGTACAGTAAATCTATGGAGAGATCTAGATTGGTTTGACTTTTGTGGCTATGTTTTCCACCAATTCCAAGTCTGCGCAAATAATGGGTGATGATGGACAGAAAAATACAAATAAATGTTTCATATTTTAAGTGCCTGTGTACAAAATTAATGAAAATGTATGGTTTAGAAAGGATTGTGACTATTGTTCATAGAAGATTCTACAAAAACAAAAATTAAAAAAAGACTTAAATCCAATATTGTTGCTTTGACTTTAATGACTTTATTTTCCAAAAATTCTTATTGCTGTAAGATGGTGTGGATCAAATATACTGTAATGTGTGGGGGTTGAGAGATTAATATCTCATACTGAATGAACAGTTGTGCATTTGACATTTATGAATGTACGAGGGCAGGCTGATAATTAAGTTCCGTTTGCTAATAACTAGGTCAATTTTCGTCACATCGACCTAAAATTTCATACATATACTCTCGAACCATTTTTCTAGACTTAACTATAACAACAAGTTTGTGCGACGTCATTCGTGCTCATAATGCAGTGACGCGCAACACATGATGTGGTAGCCATGTTTATGAGACAATGGCGACTTCCAATGACCTTCTCATCAAACAGCGCTCTGTTATCGAGTTTTTGGCAGCTGAGGGATGTTCTGCTGCAAACATTCATGCAAGAATGAAGACAGTTTATGGTGAAATGTGCATTTCAGACTGTGCAGTTTGCAAATGGGTGAGAATTTTTAAAGGGGAAGACCCCAGAGAGACAATTCTGCGTGATCGAAAGCGTTCGGGTAGGCCCCTTTCCGCATCGGACACGGCTCATCGAGAGAAAGTTGACTGCATGATTAGAGCTAATCGAAGGGTCAAACAAAAGGAAATTGCAGATGAAGTAGGCATTTCGAAAGAACGAGTGCACCATATCGCCACAACTGTACTGGGTTACCGAAAAGTCTCTGCCCGTTGGGTCCCAAGACAGCTCACTGTAGAGATGAAAGCGCAGAGAAAGGACATGTGTACTCAACTCTTAGAGCGTTACAATGCAGAAGGAGAAGCATTTCTGCAACGCATTGTGACTGGAGACGAATCCTGGGTCCACCACTACGATCCAGAATGTAAAGCCCAATCGATGGAGTATAGGCACAAAACTTCTCCAAGTCCAAGGAAGTTCAAGGTTGTTGCCTCTGCAAGAAAGGTCTTGTTCACCGTTTTCTGGGACATGGAGGGAGTGGTCCACATGGAATTTCTGGAGCAAGGGCAAACTGTGAACTCTGAGCGATATATTTCAACACTCCGAGCTCTCTCAAACTCCGACTCAGACGTATTCGGCGTGATAAGGACTCAATCCTGCAACACGACAATGCGCGCCCGCACACCAGTCGCCAAACTCAGGACGCCTTAAGGCAGCTGGAACTTACGACCCTACCTCACCCTGCATACAGCCCCGATCTTGCCCCCTCTGACTATTATTTGTTTCCCCAACTCAAGAAGTACCTGAAGGGCCATCACTATGACAATGATGAGGAAGTTATCGCAGATGTTCGCAGATGGTGCCGTGGACAGCCGTCTGAATTCTTCGCTGACGGCGTGAGCCAACTAGTGAAACGTTGGAGGCGGTGTGTTGATCGCGACGGTGACTACATCGAAAAATAGAGTGCTAAGTATGTAGCTGAGATATTAAGCTTTCGTTTGACGTATTGTTTATGTATATGCTGTGAAAAATTAAAAAGTTATGATTAAACGGAACTTAATTATCAGCCTGCCCTCGTATTAATTGTGTATGAATCCACGAAAAATATTAGGAACATAAACGCAATCAGTGCACAAGGTTATATTGACATTTATGGCCTTATTTTTCACTCATTCCTACAAGATGGTGTGGATCAAATAGGGTGTGAGGATTGACAGAATTACATTTTTAAAAAAAATGTAAGTCTAGAAGCTTCCATTCTTGATAACTTTAATATAAACCAGAAGCCGTTTTGAAAGACCCATGAGAAGTTATAGATTTTTTTGAAAATTATCTTATAGTAATGTTCAAGCTGCGAGGCAAAGAGGCTGTCAATACCCTTTTTCTGTGATCATATAAAACTTAGTGCTAGCATTGGTTTTAGAAAAAATATGGACAACAGTTAAATGAAAGTCTGATCATATTTTGCACTTGGTCTATTGGAGTATTGAACCAATGTTGTTGTCTGTATCTACGGAGCTCTTCTTGGATGATGATGAGTATGGCAACATAAATATATGCAAACAGTCTGTAATCAAAATGATGCTAGATCTAGACACTATCCATACAAACTGGCATCAGAGCAAAAGAGATGCAGAAAATGAAAATATGGGGTGTATGGGGGGGGGGGGGTTAGATCTAAATCAATCCACACTAAAGGACTCTTTTTACCTACATCTGGTTCAAATTTTAGGATAAACATGATCTCAAGAGCAATCCAAACAAAGTTAGTTTTTTGAAAAGAAGTAGATCTAGATATTAAGGTTTGATGATCTAAGTTGATACCTAGCACAGCAGCTATCTCTAGTAGTTATCTAGATTAATTATCTTCGATTTCAAACTGCTAAGTAAAAGAAATATTCCACCACTATCACAGCATCGGCACTTTGTCTTCTGATCTTGCTCGCTCTTCCTTTTCACAAGTTGCACTTGTATCTCAAAGTTTGAACTCTTCAAAAATAAGTTTCTCTGTATCTGTCGTTACCAATAATATATATATAACAGTTGCAGAAACATTGACAATCAGGCATCACTACAGACAATTATTGAACCATTTATCTATTGCTTATATTTACTAGCTGAGACATCTTACAATAAGGAAGAAAAGTGCATATCACTGCAGCTTCTAAAAAAATCTGAGATATAAAGAGCAAACAAGGGTTTGGCTTCATCACCTCTTAGCTGCTTCACCTATATTATCATGTTATGAGTTTTGCTCTTAGCAACAGATCCAATAGGAGCAAGATTGACCTAAGTTTTAGAGACATTAACTGATTAAGATGACTAAGCAATGTACATGAAGTATATCATGTCATTATTTTGTGAAATCTATGTCTTTCTTTTTTTTTCTTTTGTTTAAAGTTGAAAATAAAATGTCAATTACATTATTTATCACACATTTTAAATTGAAATTGAATATTTCTCAAACATTGATGATGATTGTTTACTTTAAGAAAAATGTGTCCTTTTAAAGCTGCAGTTTATCAATTAAATGTCATTGATATTGAATTACATTTATATATGTGAACAAATCTTAGAGGTAGGGGGGGGTGTTTTTTTTATGTTAATAAAAATTGTTTAACCCTTTCCCTTCTAGGCCGAATTTAGTATTAGACAAAGCCACTGGGGTGGTGAACACAGTTTATGAAAGGCACAAGCTCAATACTGAAAGAGTTTAAGCAAACATTTAAGGAAAAAAAGTAATATCAGAGGTTTTAAAAATTAGTCTGTCAGTACTGACAGGTACTGGTATTACTGAAATAGTATAGTAAAGTTGACAAATTAAAATAAACCTAAATTGCTATTTAATCAGTGAAATCTGTGATGCTTGGTTAAAGTATAAGGATTTAAAAGAACCAATGTCGTAAGAAATTTTCAATTGATTTGAGTTAAAATATCATCCTTTTGTTGTTCTTTCAGTCAAAAGTGTTAAACAAAAATTCAAGAACCATTTGGAGAAGGTAGCAGTGTATTCACCTTTGCCTCGGGAGGATCTGTAAATCTTGACTGAAATGCTTTACAGACCCATTTCATTCTCAAGTTAACTTTTTGCTTTTGATATATGCCTTTATTTGTATCTCATGTGTTGAAGGGTCATCCAAAATCATTTTTAGACACTTATTTGATAAGTTGGATTGAACTTGTGTGAGTGGATTACTTGTGGAGGGATTTAATGGCTGCTAACCATGAACACAATGATTGTAAATCTGATGATGAAGACACTGATTATGAATGTGATTATTTTGATGATGAAGATGATCTTAAGATTAAATTGTGATTGTGAATGAGAGTTATTTTTAAAGGTAGATCTAATATTCTCACTTGTAGGCCTACTGTTAAGCATTCAATGTGCTTGGTTTGTTAATGATGCTACTGTTGAAACTCATTACCTTTGCAAAATATTCTCATTTTATCTTTTCTGATCAATTTCAAATGTATTCTTTTTATCTAACTTCAGGTTCTTGGGGAAAAGGAGTAATACTACTGGCCTTAATTATGTCTTTTTCTTCTTCTTAAGCTCAGCCAATTTTTCATTTTTTTAAACTTTTTCTCTCTTATTTTTGAGACTTGATAATTCATACCATTTTCAACGGAAAAGTTTGTTAAAACTGGGCATATTCTTTGTTACCCTCTCAATCTTATGATTTGACCAAATTTAAATCATTAAAAAGTGAAAAACTGATCTAGGCTGTAGATTTGTTTAGTGCAAATCCTTTCTTAAATTTCTTTTTGTTGACATCAATATGAACCTTGAAACCCGATCATTAAAAAGCACAGATTACAATTTACTGTAAATGTGTAATTGCAGTCAAAGCTATTCATATTACTTTTTCACAGCCTGAAGAATTTTTATCTCAATCATTTTAGTTCTCTTTGGGACTATTCAATGCAAAAGAACTGCTAACTGTAAATTATACAAAAACAGACAAGGCAAAAGTAATCCAGAAATGAATATTTTGCCGATATCATTTAAAGTGTGACCTCCGCAAAGATCAAGCACAGATTGTACAAAACTTAATGAAGGGAACAACATCAGAGGGCACAACTTTAGTTGGGGAAACATAAAGGTAACTACACTTTCACCTGGGGTCTGGATGGAGAGCGAGTGTTTCAAAATCACAAATAATTTTTCAATATGTCATAAAATGCCATTTTTGCTTATAATTCATACATCTAATTTAAATTCAATTTTTATCCAATGCCAACAAAAAGTATTAATTTTCAAAAGTTGTAGAAGAAAAATTGACCTATCATTACTGTGTTTTTATCAAAATTAAGCGAAAGATTGTTAATAAAGCATAGTTGCTAGAAATACTACATTTACCTTTACTCACTTAGCTTTTCTGAAACATTTAAGTCACGTGGTTACAAAAATTGTGAGATTTCTTATTCTTTTAGTTAGTCAGCAGCAAATGGCTCATGAAAATCTCCCTGCTCAATGCTTTTCTTGGTATTAGGAAGGATTAGGCAGGAAACACTCGCATGACGATTCATTCAGGTCTAATTTACCCTCACAGTTGAAACTTTTAAACACATTTCACCTATTTTAATGATGATTAACGTCTAAGATTGATACAAATAGAAATAAAAATTCAATAGATAAAAATTTTCTATCCTTATTTTCAGCTTCTCCTTCAGTTGTGGACGTGATTCGTGAACATTCATAAAAATAAAATAAACATCATCATCACTGTTAAACTTACTTTGCAGAATATGTGATAAACTGTAGAAGTGAAAATGGTAGGAAAAAAGGAAAGATGGTTATAACTGAAGATGGGAGGGGGGTTGGGGAAGAATGGTCTAACTTCATTTGTGTAAGTCTTTAGCCTGTGTTTCTTTTGTTTTTGGTAGGCCTACCTCATTTACTATCTTTCTCCAGAGGGGCAAGTTATTTTTTAATTTAAGTTGCTTTTGTGGAGGTCAAGTATACATAAAACCAATGCTGTGCATGCAATTGAAAGGAGAGATTGAGTGGCTCATGTCCCTTTAAAGCCAAGGGTACAGTTAAGTCAAAGATCAAAGTATATGTATTCCTGACATGATATTTTGAATATTTTGTTTATTTTAAAAGAATTCACTGTTTCAAAAGTCATTTTTCTTTAAATTAATTGTTTTGTTTCAAACCTTTTTTTATGGGTCATACTCATTTTTCAAAACTACTCTTAAAAATGGTTCTGTATTTTTTAAAGAAATTGCAGCTTCCAGTACCGAGGTAGTTTTATCTTACCCCACATCTTATTTTCTATTACAATACTTAACTCTGTAATTTTGGAAAATATTCTTTAAAATAACTGATGAAATTTCTTCACTGATCTATAAGGGTATGCGGTACTGTGCCTTGCCATGGGATCGGTATTAGTCTCTCATTGGCACATGCGTATTGTCTTGGAACTGATTATATACGTAGAAATAACATCATGCGCAGTGTGCAGACAATGTTTTGTTTGTGACAGACCTTTCCAACAGACATGACTCAGCAGTCAATAGATTTCTGGCAGCGAGGGTCAGCGCTGTGCAAGAGAAATTTAGCGGAGGGGGAAGGTGGAGAGGGAGAGTAAGGAGTAGGATGCAGGTAATGGTAACATTTATACTAACAAAAAACATCAACAGGTGAAAATAGACAGTCCTCACAGTATTACTATTAGGCTGCATCAATGCGAGTTTTGTTATAAGCCTATAGTGTTAACCAATGCCCTTTGCGACATACGACTCATTCTCAAAAGGTGCCTTTTTCAACCATAGTCACAACATATTAGAATTTAAAAAGAAAATACAGCTTTAAGTCCACATTTTTTAAGTCCTACTATTTGCACATAATAAAGAATTTTCAACAATACCATGTTGTTTATGCATGTCTTGTAAAATTTATGAGATGTTCAAAACAAAACAAAATAGTTTTTCTTGTGGATTTCTGTTACATTTTTGGGTGGTGATTTTCTGACCTTCAGCTTTTGTCTAGTTCGTTTTCAGAGTAAAATGGTAATTGATTTTACAAAAGGAATATTAAAGAACATAATTCTTTATTCATCATTGAGAAAAGGAACACTATTTTGCAATGACAAACATATTTTCCTGCTCTACTTGCATTGTGTCACCATGGCCCATTGAAATAAAAGCCTTTTATATTATAACCTTCAATGAGATATAATAATTGATCCACTCTGATTCACCAGCATTGCCATGCATCAAACTTTATTTTAGAAGCAACTTTGATGTGAACAGATATTGACAATAAGTACTCAAAGTGAGCATTTATTAATGAGTTAATATGACTCTTAAAAGAAAAAAAAAACTTCTGTAGCAATTATTGACTTAGATGTAACAGTGATACAAAGTTTGCTTTCCCTAAAAAAATATTTTAATTTTCAGTTGAATATTTAGACATAATTACACAGTATTTAACTCAATTTATCTTTTGAAAATCAAGTAGGGACATAATTCATAAAACAAAGTTATGAAATAAGGCAAAATTTGGGCCATCATTACTTCTAAGTATGTATGACAATATTCAAAAAATAAAGCTTTCTTTCCTAAATGAGATGCTCAATTATCTTTAGAATAATTTTATTCCATCCTTAGGATGCTTACACTGCTAGAAACATATATTTTATGTATAAAAATACAAAATGAAAATTAAGTCCCTAGTTCAAAAATTGACACGACCTATTGAGAATTAGTCATATTCTTCTCTGCTATGGCGGACTGAAGTAGAATCATCCTCTCCTTTTGCTTTTTCTTTTCTTACACTGCTGTCACTAAGGCTTATTGCACTTTCAAATAACTAGTTTATACTTTTTCACTGAAATCACTTTCTGTTTATTGAATAATCATTTTTTCTTTTTTGTTTAATGAGCAAAATCTAGTTGCTGCTGCTCTTCATTTTTTCTCTGAATTTTTATAATTAATAAATTTCACTATTTTCAGTTGCAACAGCACTCTCAGGTTATAAATTTCCTTATTGTACTGAAAAAAAAATAACATGTATTATTTGTAAATGCATACCCCATTGTTTAGCATCAACTCTGCTTACATGTCTCTGTTTTAATTCCTTTTATAAAGTTTTTACTTCTTAAAAAGTTATTTTGTTACTGCTTTACTCTAGGCCCAACCCTGCTCATTAAGCCACAGGCCTGTCTTTTTTTCCTCTTAAGAAATTATTTTTTTCCACTGCAGCCGAAGTGTAATCTATATTTTTTAGATATAACCGACACCAAGCCAAAGGATGTGTGTGATACTGTAGACTGGGCACGCCGCATGTGGGTATGTGTGTGTGTGTGTGTATGTGTTGAACTTTAGGCCCTCAGATTGGGGTGTACTGCCCCACAGAAAGGGACCTGCCATGCCCTCGGCAGCCTGAGCCACAGGACCTGATACTCAACGGGTAGTAAAATATCGAGTAGACTCCAGCACTATTAATGTGAAAGGAAAAGTTAAATAGTTTTTGGATAAAAAGGGTGTAAACAGCATGCAGTAACTGGTAAGATGTGATATTCGAGAGAGTGTTCACTTTATATATTTTATACATGTATATATATATTTAGCACTATATTGTTAGAAACGACAGAACATAAATTAAGCGAAATGTATGCAGCTTGTTATAACCTCAGAAATCTAAGGCATTGATGATTGACTTATGAGTGGGTGTCTGGAGGGTAGAAACCTTTAGGTTAGCAATTCTATACAACATTAAACTTAAAGCTTTGTTTTTTTTTCTCTTTCTGGAGTCTATCCAGATAGTTCAAATTATTAATTCAAACTGTATTTTTTATCCAAAATACCATATAAATTTTCAGAGATGCACAAATTAAACACAGGAAAAAAGGCACTTTTTTACACATCTCCTGCATGATACATTTATGCAGATTTCATGAATTTTAAACAGGCATGATAACACTTCTTTAAACAGCATTTTGGATCTAGAGAGGTCTATGTGTGGTTCCAAAATTGTCTTATGTTTTTGATCTTATTTTCTATAAAACGTTCAATTCGAATCTATCTACTATAATATATTATTATCAAATACATATTTAATCGCACTCTTAACATTGTTCTTCTTTTCAATCCTCACATGATTAGTAATGAGCTTAATTAAAAAAAAAATTCTCAGTTGATACATTTTCTCAGGTAATAATTGAAGAACTTTGCAATCAAAATACATGTACTGTTTAGTCCATATATAACAGCTAGTGCTATAACGGCACCCCATGGTATATAACAGCACTTTCCCGTCGCCCCCTTTTTTCTCCTATTAAACGATAGTAAAAGTTAACTGATATAACGGCACCCACAATCTAGAATTGCAGCAGGTCCCACTTCACCCTCTCTTAGTGAAGAGACAGTTAGTTGCCTTGTAATTGTATAAGATTAACAAATCAGATGCTTTTAATGATCTCTGCTACAACAGCAACATTTGAAAAAAGTCCTGCTTGTGCTGTTATATCAGAGTTTTACTGTACATGTAGTGCAAAGTTGTTTTAAGTCATTCAACATTTTAGAGTCAATGGCAAAGTGAAGGGACTCGAGCCCAAATCTTTTTTTGCACTTATACTGAAACATTCAGACAATTCAAAATAAAAACATATATCTATATCAGAGGCTGTATGTATCTAGCAACGGAACACTTTATTTCAAAATTAAAATATAGTTTAACCTTCTTTTTAAAAGATTTGTTGAGAAATAGAATTCTGAGAATGTCGACCTCTATTAACACATTGCATTTATCTAGGTAGCTTTTGGGCTAAGATTTACAGCTTATTTAATGGACTGCTCATTTTGCACCAATTTTGGAAACTTGCACTCTTAAGGGGGGGGGGTTGGTATTCAGACATTTTTTCAGTTAACATACTATTTGATATTTCTAGTAATTTTCACTGAGGGATTCAATCAACTGACTTTGTTTATCAAGCAGTCACACATCTTTACTATCCTCTGCAGTAGTTTACATAAGGTCCTCGTACTACTGGTAGTTTGACTTTTTTTGTTGTGGCATATTTAACTGGCTGCCTGTGCAAATGATATATTATGAATCTGAATTAAGAAAAACATCATTTGGAAGCAAAACAATTCTTTCTTTTTTTTTTTGTAACTTATAAAATACAAAAAATATGAAAAATTAAATTTCAATTCCCTCTTTGACTAGTTTGAGAAAAAAAAAAAGTCTTGTCCTAAGTATAAACACTTTCGAGCATAAACAGGTGAATAGTTGAGGCTGTGTCTTCGAAATTGTGGGTGATTCACAGATGATTTCTCACAATTATATAAATTTTACATTATTCATTCTCTTGACATGATTATCGATTCCACTCAATCCCAAATCATTGAAAAAAAAAATACAACTTATGCGAAGAACACTATGCTTAATATTTACTTGCCTCCGGCACATTCTAATATGGAATTACTGGATTTTTTAAAATCAGCAATAGTTAGTCCATCTAAGTCATGAGCCTGCCCCATAGTATCATGTCTCTTTATCTGATTATTACATGGGAAAGTACCAATTAAGTAAGAAATTTATTAATGAGCCTCCTTGAGCATTATTTTCTTTAGCTAGAGTTAATGTAAACCAACATTTCCACTACCCATATAACAATCAACTTCCTGAAGAAATTGGATAAAGACGGACTATATAATAAATGATGAAATCAGTTCTGAGAAAATGACAATCCAAAGCACTCAACATATTTTTCTCAATTTGTGAGGATTGTTAAAGATCATCTCTAGATACAATCCAGTCTTTCAATCTTCACTAACTACACAAATTAAATATAAGATAGGCAGCCTAAACTAATAGTAATACATGTTCACTGCCACAAACTACAGAAAGAAAAGAAAGTTTGAATTTGTAGCAGGCAATCAAATCTTTTGTATGCATAAAAGCATGCAGCATTGTAATATTTTAATCTCGTAAGAAAATTTCTTTCAAAAGCATCTACCCAATGAGCTAAGATCAAATAGGTGTTATGTTCATAGTAATATGTGAGTACTTAAGTTCTGCACAATCGAGATAGTAGTCTCTTATTTCCATGAAAGAATATAAACGAGAAAGCAATGGTTTGTGCAAGGTGTACCCACATCAGAGCTTTGCACTTGTTGAACTTGATGGTAACACAAATTAAAGTTTGGTTGTATAGCCTGTATAATGACAGCCAAGGCTTAACTGCTTTACACAATAAATGCAGGTCAACACAATTTGGTCAAAGATGGATTACAAGATATCCAATTTCTAATTTGTACCTGTAAACCCTTCACTCTTTCATCAAACTGATTCGCAGTGATTACTTTGTTTTGCTGAACATCTGCCTTCTTTTTGTACAACATATTTTGCTTGGTTGACAGAACACCCTTTTGAAATTTATATCACCCCATCTTAAAATATATTAAAAATTAATTATGAGAATTTAGATCCCATGATCAGCCATCTTGAACAAAGTTTACAAATGAAGATTACCCATCTTCATTGACTTTCATTGCGTCCACACTTTTTTAAAAAAATTTAATATTATAAAATTACAAGCAATGACAAGAAGCTGAGCCCACGATTGTCAAAACAAACTTGTAATAACCCATGAAGGCACTGAAAAATAAATATACATAACGTGTCATTTTCCAACAATGACTGAGAAAAGGCATGCTCCTCGTAAGCCTACAAGAAACCTACACATTATTTTGAGCAGTATGGAAATGAAAACATGTAAAGATTTTCAGTATTAAAAAGCAACCTCACAATTTATTTACTTTTCGTTTCTCAAGCTGCAACCTTTCCAGGCCAGTTGAGAGATGCAATCATTGCAAAGGGAATTGCCAAGTTCTGCTTATTTTCAGTCCACGAGGAACAATGCAATTTATTGCATATTTCTATAGGGACAAAGGACTGGAACGGTAAAAAAAAAACTCCAGTCAAACCAAGGAAAGATCTAGTATTCAATGGTAAGATGAGATCCCAACTTCCACTATCAGATAACTCAGTTCAGAATTTCACAGCTATGCATCTGCACTGTAAAACCTGCGCTTTATGACTCAATTTGCAATTTAAAAAAATTATGATTATAAATATTGCGCATGAAAGATGAGACATTTAAAAAAATAAATAAGCCAATTTAGCCACAATCACACTCATCAACACACCTCTAAGATTGACTCTGGAGATAAGTCCTGTTTTATTTCATAATTTGTAGCAGGACAGAAATAAGTTCATTATGACCCTAAAATCAAGAAGCCATTGTCAGATTGTGCTCATCTCATAGATATGTCATAAATACCTCTAAAATTTCACATCCACAATGCTTGTATTAAACTATGATTCAACAAATTCAAGGATATTTTAAAAATAATCTAATTTTAGACATGAACCACTGATAATCATAAGTAATTTTTTCTGTAATCTGTGAACATGTTCAAACACTGGTTCTATAAATTGGGCCTGATTGGAAATGGTGACTCTTGAAGGATGCCATCAGCATCCTCTAAGATGCCAGTAGTCCTTACAGGAATAGGGATGGATGCTACAGCTGCCTGTATCTCTGTGGTAAAGTTTTGACCAAGATCTGCAAAAGCAGAGCTTGAGGAGGTATCACCTGGACAAGAATGCAAATGAGAAAATACAGAGTCTACTTCCATGCAATTGGATTCCTGCTCTAAGGAAGGGGACAAGTTAACTCGACCAAGTGACCTTCCAGCCCCTGATTGTGGAGAATACAGAAAAGAAGGTGTGAGTGGGGAAGACGGGTTAAGATTTCTGAAGTGAGCTTGCTGAGAAGAGAGATTTGCAGCAGATGGAGTAGACAGAGTCTGTTGAACAGTTGCATGCTCATAAGCTCCCTCAGTGCCAAGACCTAAGCTATCTGCTTCAAGATTTTTAGAAGAGAAGTTTGGGAAAAATGAAGCAACAGAAGGACTGTCTGTAAAAAAATCTGGTGTCAAAGGTCTGTCTATAAGATGTGGCGATAATGAAGCAAACATAAGTGTGCTAGCTGACTGACATCTGTTGAGCGTGGTTGGACGAGGAAAATCAGACATAAGGTCAAACAAAGAACTTAGAGAGTTTTCATTGTCATCAAAATCTGCAGTTGTCCCTGACAACATAGGGTTACCCTCTGCAGTTGTTGATCTGCTTCCAGTATAAACACTGGTTTGTTGGCTCAGTGATTCAGACACATTTGCACTGTTCACATGATTATTTGAAGCTTGCAAGAGACTCTCAGGCAGTTCAAAACTGCTATTTGCATCAGCACATTCTGTTTCAGTTTTTACATCTGCAATTTCCTCAATAGATGTTTTAACTGAAGCTTGAATGACATTTTCATTTAATTCAAAAATGTTTCTAGTTTCAGTATATTCTTCATCTTTAACATTTTTATGTCCCTTTTTCTTGCTTGACCTTTGAGTATGGTTCAAGACAACAATGTTATTAAGATCTAATGATGGATCCTCACATTCTTTGATTTTATAATCATTTGCATTCACTTTCTCCCAAGATGCTTCTTCCAATACTTGAAAATGTGTAGAGCTGTGTTCTTTTTCCATATGCTTCCTTGCCTTGTTTCTGCTTGATAATACTTCTTTACATACTAAACAGGCATATCCATCAGGCTCATTGTGTCGAGCAATATGCTTCTGAATGGCCAATTGGTAGCTAGTTTTGAAAGGACATTTTGGGCAAGCAAATCTCTTGAGTTTAAGATGTTTGCTTCTAGCATGAGAAATGATTTCTGATGGGTACAGAGCTGTGAATGAACATTGTGCACACTTGTATGGCTTGAAATCTTTGTGAATCAGAGTAATGTGTTTTGTAAGAGAAGAAGCATGGCGTGTCTGAAAGCCACAAATATAACAGCACTGTGTCTTCTCCTTGGAATGCTTTTGTCTGAGATGTTTATTCAAGGACCTGGCATAGAAGGATGTAAATTTGCAGCCATCATGAGGGCATCGAATTTTCTCACCTGAAATATCAGAAGAGAGAATGAGTATAAAGTTATGAGTTAAGACCACAAAAAGTAGCTAGAATCAGACAAAAAGAAAAATTTAGTTTGAATTCAGAACATAAATTAAGCTTAATACTTACTTAGCAAAGCACATTGTGCATTTTTTAAATAAAATCTTTTATCATTGGACAATCCCTTCGAGCATTATATAGAGCTCTTAATCTAGACTAGAATCCTAAGTGAAATGAACATAACTCACTTTCATAGAACACATAAGTTTGATAGGGAAAAAACTGTTAAATTTCTTAAATTATACAGCCTTCATAGCGAGCAAATTAAAGATTCCGTATCCTCAAGCTCTTTTTTTCCTTTTCTTTAGCACAGTAAACACTCAATCAATGAACAATGTATTCATTTATGCCTTTTTTTTTTTTATAATTTCAAATCCTCTTGATTAGAAGTTTTCATCCATTCCCATAAAATTCGAATTATGATGTTTCCATTGTACTTTTTCTATTTTGATAAATGAATAGCTGGGTTGATGATGATCTAAAAATATTATAGGTTATCAGTCTTGATTTCTTCAGTTGTGACTTGAAAGAATCACAATATGTTCGATTGGAATGACTTGTTAATGATCTTAGCCATAATAACAATATTTCACTAATCAGAATAAATATATATCTCTGTTGGCATGAACATTGCTAGTAGCTTTTACTTGAATTACTAGGTCTTCTTTAGGCAATTCTTTGAAGTGACAGGGAACCCTTTAACTCTTGTGTCTTTTGTATGATAGTCAAGTATTTTCATGTATTATAAAAAAAAAAAGAGGCATGCTCCAAGAATACGATGAGAACAAGTCTGACCAGAAAATTTTGGTACTAAAAGAATTGTTTCTATTTAATTATTTTTTATGTGCTTTTATTTCCACAAAGGTGACATTAGATGAAGGAAGTAAAAAAAAATGCAATTGTATAAAAATTTACAATAAAAAACAAACACCTTCCCCCCCCAAAAAAAAAAGATACAAGAAAATCAAAACTCATTTACCTGTATGCTTGCGCATATGTTCCTTCAATGATGACATTTCTCTGGCAACATAATCACACAACTGACATTGCAATGGATGTCTGGGGCCTCTGCTATTTACCTCTGTAGGAAAAATATAATAGATGCAACTCTAAAAATCTTTTAGACATGCTCTATTTAAAGTGATGTGGATCAAGCATGATGACTTTTACAGCCTAATCAACTAAAACAACATATTTCATGTCTCTAGCATTACAAATTCATGACTGACCATTTTTGAAAAATCAAAATATTCAAATGTTTAGAAAAACAAGAAATTATGCTCTTCCCAAAATGTAAAAGCAATATACACAAAGCAGATTCTGAATGAAAATAAATGCATCTTTGAGCAAAAAATTGCAAATTTACAATGTTACAAAATAAAAGGACAGCTATTGGCAATTAACAAAGTTTTAAGACAGCAATTTGATTCAACAGTAATAACAATAATAATAACAATGACAACAACAACAACAACAGCAACAATAATAATAATAGCACATCAAAACTAAGTTCAAACCTACCTGGATGTGATGACACAATATGTTGATCTAAGGCAGTATTTGTTTGGAACTCTGAAGCACAGATGTGGCACAAAAATTTATCAGACCTGTGCTTTTGTTGCAAATGAATCTTCCATTCCTTTCGCCAAACGGTTGAAAACTTGCAAATGTCACATTCAAAGTGATGACCATCATTATGTGATCTTTGGTGCCTAAGCATTTGCCTTCCAGACGAGGTTTGGTGGGAGCATAATCTACAAACAAAGATGACTTTATCATCTTTTTCTATTTTGTAACTGTCTCTTGAAAGTGTGAGCTCATCATCACTGTCTAATTTAGATTTGCTTCCTGAGATTCCTTCCTCACTTGGCACAGGACTTTCTGTAATGTCTTCAGCAGCTGTTTTTGCTTTGCATAGCTCTGACTCTTTAGCAACATTTTCTGCAGGGTCAGATGGTATATTGCTTGCTTTAAATGGTAAACTCTGAACAGCCACTCTTGGGGTTATTTCTTCTAAATTTGTTTGGCATTCTTTATTAGTAACAACATAGTAAGAGGGTTTATCACTAAAGTCAACTGACTTTTCAAGATTTTCAGAAGTATTTGGAAAAGTAGAAAGTGTCAAGTCTATCAAGTGTTTTATAAATTGTTGAGGGAATAATGATTGCAAGTTTGAAATGAACCTTTTATCATCAGCTAATTTATCAAGACTTCTTTTAATATTGATAAACATTCTGTAATCTGATTTATCACAAACAAAATGCTCAACATCTTCATTTTTTTCTAAAGCGTTTCTCTGGGAGCAAAACTGTAAGTGTTTTTTCATTGATAATTCATCGAATTCTGTAATAAGACCTCTACATGTCCAGCACACTTTACAACTTTCAATGGCATGCAATAGAGGTGTTCTATGAGAATGTGTTGCTAAAGCCTGAACCATCATGAGGGAGATCTGAAAAAGAAAGAAATTTATCTCTTTTAAAAGTATGGAAAAAAAAAAACACTTTTACTTTTATACCTGGGTTCTCGAAATGCAATAGAATTAGAACTGCTTCCACCCTGATCTAAAAATAGAATTTTTTTTTACCATCTACATGTGCAAGTATAATAAGGTTGCTAATATTGCAAGAGAGCAATATTTTATAATATTTAATTACATAACATCTACCACTACAATTTTAAGTTTCTCAGGGTCATTATAGACAGCTTGAAGCTTGAGCCGCCTTTTTACCAAAGAACATTGCTCCATTACCAAAATTTACAACCAAGCTAGCAATCACCACAAGATTAAGAACATAAGCTTACAAACAAAGCTGTTAAACATAAGTACAGGTTTCGCCAATTACTGTACTGATGGAAAAAGTTAAACTATTACAGCAAAAATTACTAGTTGAGGCCAGACTTTAAAATGAGGTGCAACATGTGCCTACTTGGGACTTCCTGATCTGACTGCAGGAAGAAGGACTAAGGGTGTAGTAGACACAGTGCATATCTGGTCAATCTTACAGGTCAGGAGGTAGAAGGACCAGGCAGGGAGGTAGATGAAACCAAAAAAACTTCCATCTGGCCCAGCCCACCTACCCTGTTTCAAACTCACATCTTGCAAAACAAAATGGAGGATGAAAAGCTACAGTTGTTGCTGATGCTGTGGTTCAAAAGAAGGAAGTCTCTCGATTGAAAAGGCAATACTGGGTTCATAAAAATTTTAAAGACAGACCAATATTTGGTGAATATCATTACCTTGATGAAAATGTTTTAACCCCAGCCCTGCTTTCTTGGTTACCCACAGGTAGGGCAGAAAACTACTGGTGCCATGGCCACTTGGCAAAGCAGATTACCTGTGTTTGTACTATTGCAGTTTAGAGCAAAGTGTCTAGATAGTCTTTTGTTATCAAAACAAATTATATTACAGGTAAAATTTATTTTTGCAGCCTTGACACCTTTATTTAAATGTATGTTTCATGGTTTGGGAAAGGACAAATTATAGACAAAGGCTTTGAGAAAAATATGTTTTCAAAGAGAAGTTTATTGGATACGATATTTCCAGTTTACAATATTGGCAATTCCTTTGGTGAAAGATTGTAGTTGCAATGAAAGTCGAACAGATTCTTAATTAATTTAGTGCCTATCTGAACTTCAGACACATAGTGACAGCATATAAAAAATAAGCAACAACATAGGCAGAGGCCTAATACCCTACACAGACACCATGCTCTCAACTCAGACCTTTATTTACCTCTCAGTAAAGTCCTCCTTTTCTTACTCGCGTTTACAGTAACAAGAGGCTCCAATTGATCTGTGACAAGATTGGTTTGGTCTAACGCAATTACATGTACACAAATTCTGCAATCTACATGATTTGAAGAAGACTGAAGGCATACCTAGTCATCTCTAGTCTTTGTAAGAGGGTTGGTTTGGGTGGGGGCAAGTAAGGGGGAAAGGAAGGTCCATGTAGTTGAATCACTCTGTCTACTTCTTTCATTAGTTCTTCCATCAATGCGACGGAAACAGATTTCCCATGGGTTAGTAACCTCAAGAACCTCGTAATGTTACTTACAGACGTGCCTAAATTACAATTTGTTCTTCACACCTCAAGGACTCTAGATCTGCTACAAATAGTTCGAAGAGGGAGCAACTGTCACCTTTTCATTGGTTGCTATTCTTAGAAAAGTATCTGAAATGAGGCGTTTAGAAGATAATAATGTTTCAAACGGGCTCGCCAGTGAACCCTGAATTTTGCGGCACCAGATCTGAGCCTCTATATTTATGCGCATCATGGATGCCAAGTTATCCTCAAGGCAAACCTAAAATTTAGTTACTATGCAGAAACAGGTTTAAGTGAGGAAGAAAAAATGTCTGCCATACATTCATATGAATCAAGGACATTATAAATCCTTCTGAAGATGATAGGATCTCTTATTGAGAAAACAACAAAGAGTTTCAGGAAACTATTGTCAGCAAGAGAACGACTAGTTATCACACTGAGGTAAATGCAATTTAAACTAAGGTGTAGACGAATTTTATCCCACTCTGATGTTCTAAATGATTTTTCAAACCCACACACTTTCATCCGAATTTTGAGACCCAAATTGAAGAAATTTTTAGCGCTTGTTTTGTAGATGTTTCTGATGTGAAAAATTTTAGGTCAATTAGTCAGGTAGATGGTGTAATATAAGCTCTGAGGCTAAAGTTTCAGGCCTGTCAAAGGAACAAATAAAACTTTGAATGGGAGATCATTGTGGCTGAGATAACTAGTTTTATTGTGCCTTACACAAAAAGGCTAAGAATGCGAAGGGGCTGGGAAGGATGTTCATTGTGTGAGGGCGTAAAGTCCTTCCCAATACAAAAATTTAGTTCAGTCACGTCATTCTTCAAAATTCTCTCTAAGAAAATACTGTATGGAGCATTTGACTGAGGTGGAAAATAAGGACACCAGAGCAAGAACTAGACAGATAGCATCAGAGAATGGACTAGACAATCCTGATCTGTTTCAAAATGATCAAGAGACATACAATAGAAATGGCAAGCACTGAATGATACATCAATACCCTCATGTTTTTCCGATGATACCTGCGGTTGGGGAAATGGTGTGTAAGTGAATCATGCTGCTAATAACTTAATAAGTGATAGCAAGTCAAAGAAATGAAAAGTGAATCCAAGCACATATTATCCTTGGTTTTTCCTTTTAAAAAATGTCATCTATTGTTCATCTTTGATTTTTAAAAAATATATATAGATTCTTACTTCGTATTAAAGTAAGGAAATGCAGTAATTTTACTTTATTGAAAGAAAATGATAAGTGCACTGAGATTAAATTCCCTAAGATCATGTTTTTAAAGCTAATATGCTGTCCCATATTTCAATTTGTTACAATGCTGCTTCTACAACATGCCTCCTTCCTGCTTAGCATAAACTCAATTATAATCCTTTGAAGAACAATTTTTATATATATAACTTTCATATATTTTGCGTGCCAAAATTGTTCACTCAATTTCAATATATACAAATATTTTTTTCCTCCTAAACTGCCTTCCCTGTACCATGATTGAAACTTAAGAACCGGTTGATGAAAGAGTTTATTTGAAGGGATATAAGTTATGACTAAATGCATTGTTCAAACCTAATAAAGTTTAAAGAAAAAAAAAATTTGGAGAGACATTGCTTTACTACTGTAAGCACAATATCATTATCAGTATAAACATATAAAATGTATCTTTTTCTCTCTCCATACCCCATCAGTATTTTTTTCATTGGACTACCATATAAACCTAGGAGTTGCAAGACATAGAAAGCATCCAAAATAGCTCTTGGAGGACAGTGACACTACAGTTCTAGCTTACAGATTTACATCTGCTGCTTAGTACTCAGTAAGAATTTTCTTCTGAATCAAGTCTAGGCCTCGTAGTGCTGGGTCATAATAATGGGAGTTAAGCAACATTTAGATAGGAACTGGAAGGCTTTGTTTAAAAAGTTGGATGCTGTATATGCCAGGACTTTTTATCTAGAATAAAAGGATAGACCAGCTTTACCTTGCCCACAGCATGATTAAGCCAGACAGTACATTAACTTCCCTTGCTAAATCTATACTCAACTCATAACTCGAGTTAGATGATGAAGGGAATATCATTGTGTATACCTTAAGGATTTTTTAAATTACATATCTACAACTGTTGCCTTACTAGGTAAGAAATGTTTCAGTCGTAGATAGACAACTGATTCTCTGTGGAAATGTCCCAAAAACTTTGTAGATAATTGTATTTCTCAGGTTAAAACACTAATAAAAAAATATTATATCATGCAAGCCCTATAACATCCATACAATGTAACAGTTTTAAGAACCCGTCATTGGTATTATGGTCAGTGAAAATACATAAGGTGAATGTGGGTCAGATGTGCTACTCTAAGGGGTAAATTGGAGTTACAACAACCCTCCCTCTCCCCACCCCAAAATAGAAGAGGGTGCCAAGAGTTACAGGAATAGAGAAACTAATTCCCATTTTTACCATACCTAGAAACAGTATGGAATGAAAAAAAGTTGGGCTACTTCTCTTTCACAACAAAATAGAGTTCAAGTTTAAGTAAAATAGGCATTATTGTATACTTACACCCATATTATGAATTTAGACCAAGAGCAAATTTATAAGGTTTTATTTTGCAAATTCATAACCCTGTCCTGTCATATGTCCAATAAAATTGAAAATATATTTAATAACAATATTAAGACAATACATTCTTTAAAAGCAACTGTGATTGATAAAAGTCACAAATTATGAAAACTGCATTGAATTTAGAAAAGACTCAAAAGTATATATTTCTCATGTTTGTGTCTTTGCAATTTTTTTTCCTTTGTTTTCTTTGCTATTGTCACATTCCCACCAATCTGTTCCCTTTTAATTTTAAATCTCATTCATGTCTAAAAAAAACAAAAGAAAAGAAAAGGAAAGACACAAATGTAATTTAAATTAATACTGCTTGGACTCAACAAATTATTTTCATATTATTTTAGAAATTTTCTTGAATGCAATGTCCGTAACCACCTAAAGTCATTTTGCCCCATGATTATCTATCTTATTTTCTAACTAAGTGTCTGAACAGCCATCCTCTTTTTCCCCTTCCCACCAACTGACCAAGTTACCGTTACTATGTGCCTTTATCATATATTATGTCCTACCTATGCATCGGCTGCCATCCACTCGATCCTCTCCCCCTCCCTTTTCAATTTCATTATTTTCTCCCTGCATGTCATGTCAATACTTTACTCTGCTCTTTAGTAGCACATTTATAGTAATTGATATAATATAATATAGTCTATACACTGGGTGCCCTATACTTTTAAATGTATACACTACAACTACATGCATTTCTTGTCAGCTGACAGCAGATCTTTTGATCTTTTGCCCACACCTGTGGTTCGTTGAATCCAAGGGTGGGTCTGAGAATAGTTTGTTTGAATAAGAGTCAAAGAAGCGACAAACAACAAGAATTTTCTCTGTCCGTTAAATGCAAGGTGTTCATTGAATCCATGTTCGTTTTTGCAAGTAAAATAATTTCAAAGAGGAATGCTATCATTCTTGTTCTAGATATCGACGAGTAGGTTTAGATCTAGATTCTAGATTTCTAGATCTAGACTCTAGATCTAGACTATAGGCCTACTTATAGTAGCCTAGCTAAAATAATGACAAGAAATCTAAAATAGATCTAAATTTAGGCTATAACTATTAGTTATTGGGTCTCCTTTGTTATTTATATCAACCTGTATTCTCACCTTGATGAATCTAAATTTAAAATTCAAAACAAGACTTACATCTAGGTTATAGATTATGGATATGGGTGGTAACAAGATGTGGATCTCTAATCTAATAGATCTAGCAACGCAGTGTTTTGGTTTTGTAATGAAAGAGTTGTCTCCCATAACCTAGCATTTTTAAAAAGTTGATCTAAATGCCAAAATCTCTCTCTCTCTCTCTCTCTCTCTCTCTCTCTCTCTCTCTCTCTCTCTCTCTCTCTCTCTCTCTCTCTCTCTCTCTCTCTCTCTCTCTCTCTCTCTCTGAATATAGAAATAAAGAAAGCAGTCAAACCACGTTAGAGGCTGAGACAGACGAAGCTAGATCTAAGGATCTAAAGATGCATGTGACTGAAAATAATGAAATAAGTAGTAAAGAAAAATCAACCACAAACCTAGTTAGAGGCTAGTTTGTTTATGTCCTGTAAAAATATGGACTTGATCGTTCTTAGCGATTCAACCTCTTAGTCTATTCAAGCCAGCATGAAAGTCACTGTTCCTAAAGCATCTATTTTTTTAGATGCGGATAGCTCAGTGGTTAAGTGCCTGGTCTTGTCTCGGCAATAAGGCGATGGGTGCCGCATCGAGACGCAGGTTCGATCCCTGTTCATTCCATCTGTTGTAATGTTTTCACGTCTTTCGTCTTATTTGTCGGTCTCGAGCTAGATCTAGGTTGATTTTTCTTTACTACTTCTCTCTCTCTCTCTCTCTCTCTCTCTCTCTCTCTCTCTCTCTCTCTCTCTCTCTCTCTCTCTCTCTCTCTCTCTCTCTGTATATATATAATTTCCTCTGTTAATCGACAACGGTCACATTTACACAAACACTGAATCACTTCTGCCTCTTATTATTATTATTATTATTATTATTATTATTATTATTATTATTATTATTATTATTATTATTATTATTATTATTATTATTATTATTATTATTATTATTATTATCATTATTATTATTATCATCATCATCATCATCATCATCATCATCATCATCATATTTTTTTTCAGTTAACTCATTGCTCGTAATACTTCTAGTAGAGAAGACTTTCAATGAATCAATTTCGAGAAGGCTATAGAAATACCTTTTCAGAAATATTCATTCCGGTCGCAAACTAAATTTGTGCGTCAAAATTATTGTGCGGCGAAAAACAATTACGAAACAAGGAATGGTAATTAAAAAAAAAGAAAGAGAATGAATTAAAAAACTAACAACTATATATAAAAAAAGAAAAGAAGTATAATATATAATACAAAACACTCTTTTAAGTGTGAGGGTAAGAAGAAATTAAAAATTGAAAATTAAAAATACATGTACTTATTTTCATAAAAGTCGGTAGGGTGTATAAGGGTGTATGAATTGTTCTAATTTTGCATAAGTAATATAGTACACAAATGTAAATAGATACATGATGGTTGCCCATTTTTGTCAATGGCTGCACTTCTTGAAAAATTAAAAAAAAAACTGTTTTATTTTATTTTCTACCCTGCATTATCTCTTCTCCAGTTTCTAATGAACATTGCTGCAGAGCGGTAGGTACAGAATATTAAAACACAAGAATGCACTCAAACTCCTTTTTTGTCAAAATCAGTCATTATATTTAATGATAAAATCATAAAAGTAAAGACTGGACACATAAATACTGCTATTATATTTGCAAGATGTAGGTTTCAAACAGGGTGTATTAATTTTTTTGTTTTGTTTTGTTTTGTTTTGTTTTTTTGTCTTTTTATATGAATGGGCAGGTCAATTTTTTTAATTTGCTATGGGGGTCAAAAGTTTATCTTATCTTTTCTCCTTCTTCTTCTTCTTCTTCTTCTTCTTCTTCTTCTTCTTCTTCTTCTTCTTCTTCTTCTTCTTCTTCTTCTTCTTTTCCTTCTCCTCCTCCTCTTCTTCTTCCTCCTCCTCCATCCTCTAAATAGAACTAGGGTCAAACACATTTAGACAAACTCTATGGTATATATAGCTCTTTCGTCATGAAGAACATGTTGAATATAATGCCAGATTTTTTTCCCAGAGTTCATACGCGAATAAGCAAAACTGCTATGATGTCATCTCCGTCTGTATTATTGTTTTTTTTGTTCAACTGATCAGAGGAAAAACAGTCATCAATTACACATAAGGTTTGATTTAGAAACTCCTAATTTCTTCCCACTGACAAAGCAGGCCACTTCGAAAATGTATAGAAAGGGTTGAAACCTAAATCGAAGTTCACCTGAGATCGGGCTATTCCGAAGGTGACGTCACAAACGTAAACTCAGAAACCTTTGGATGCTCAATGGTTCAACTTCGGGATTGTTGCCTGAAGTAAACACCTAACTGAAAACTCAACGGTGCCCATAAATAGAATCTTTATAATAGTCACCACATCACCGCAGGACGATAAAATGTGATATAACTGAAGTTGACCAATAGCTATTACTATTAAAAGTTTAGATGCAATGCACGTCCAAGATCTAATCTAGAGATTTTATTTTATTTTGAGTTGGAATGAGTTCTAAGATCTGAGGATCTCAGTCAGTTGCCTAAGCCAGACTCAGTATTGAATATCATTTGTATTTTACTGGCTGGTAGACTTTCGTTTTATAAGTCAGCCATGATTCAAACTGAAATCAAGATTTAAATCTTCAGCTCTTGCTCACAGTATAGTTTTAAAACATTTTCAAGTTTAGAAGCCATCTAGATCTAATTTAGAACAGAGTATTTCATCACTTGAATCTTCAAGATCTAGGCCTAATTTTGTGACCAATGGGTTGGTAAAGATAATTGTATTGACTGATATATGTTGATGCTAATTACGAATTGTAGCATTAACAGAAGGGAATAGTGAATTCAAACAATGGACAGTGACGATGGTTTCATGGATGGATGCGATGAGTCTGATGACTCAAGAGGGCTATCCGACAATGATGATGATGAATTACCAATGGATATGGAGCCCCCAGAGGCTTCATCAAGTGAAAGAAGAGATGATGATGACTTTGCCTATGAAGTTCTTACAGCTGACCAGATTGTCGAATTTATGGTTGACTGTATCAAAGAAGTCAACGCAGTTGTTCAGGTAAAAATTGTCATTGTCTAGGCCTATATTATTTGAATTGAACTTCTTAAAAAGCATGAACTTGAGCATAGGGTAAAGAAAAAGGATTGACTGAAATCAATTGTAAAATCCCATCCATCAAATCAGAGATTTATCTTGCCCACTTTGAACAACTATCCAAATTAAGGGAATGAACAACTGGTTGATCAATGTCCAAATGATACATAATGAACAACAAAGACGACTTTTCACACTTACATCTCAGTAAATTTATAAGAGATTGAAACAAAGAGTTATCATTGGTTTTGTCTTGTAATTTGGTTCTTTTAAAATTTTGTTATGTCAAACTATTTATTAGAATTTAAGACTTTTCTTTCCAACATTTTTTCTCAAGACAGAGTAGCTCAAAATATGGACTTAGACTAAAATAAAGCCATGGAACACATGGAACATCAAAATGCTGCATTTTTCCTAAATCAAACTTTGAACAAAACCTTTTCCTTCTCTTCCTCCTCCATCCTCTAAATAGAACTAGGGTCAAACACATTTAGACAAACTCAATCAAGAAAAGTCAAGATCACTAACTATTCACTGTACACAAGACACATTTCGAGTTTCCTCTTAAAAAAATATGAGAGGCAGACCTTTTATTTTCCACTGCAAAGGTTAATGAGGTGGTTAAAAATGCTCCCATGCATGTTGCTACTCATTACGCGAGCTTAATTAGAAAGAAAGCCATTTTCTTGTGGATTTTCTTCTCGAACATGACGTTGATGTAAATTGGTTATGTGCTCATAAAGATGTTGAAACAACTATAGTGATTTTGTTCTATCTGGCTTCATTTATAAGATTAATAAAAGGTGGAATGAAATGAAGATCGACTAGTCCCAATCTTTAAAGAAACCTTAAGAGATATAAAAGTAGAGAAAGAAGTCAAATCATATGAAAGTTTTGGATATCATGTCCAAAACAAAACAAAACCCACCCTCTCAATATAGATTTATTAGCATCCCCCACTAGGACAAATAAGTGGACATTTCATTTATGCTTTTTCCAGAGTTTTAGCAGTATATCATTAATAATGAAAAGGAACCTTATTTTGTAAAACTTTTTTCTTGATGGGGGACTTTCAGTCGGAATCTAACACTAGTCCTCAAAAGTTTTGGGGTCTTCTTTCAATTTTTAGCATATTGGTTAATCAAGTGCAGGCTACATGTCATTCTCTTCATTGGCATTAGAAGCTATCAATTGATATTTGTGGATTATCTGATTATCTCTGCATTTGTCTATATAATTTTTGCCTTCTAGATTTACTTTCTTTTAATAATGCTTTCTTGCATTTTTAACTAGACTAAAGGATAGTATAAATTATGCTGTAAACTTAAATTTATGTGATGAATTTAAAAAAAAATTAAATTTAGATTTGACAGTAGCACATAGATGCAGCAACTATATTACATCTGCATCTGGCTGTTAAACAGTATAGAATTTGGAAGGTATTATATTAAAATGATGTATGGAATCAAACCTTTAAAAATTCAACTTAAAAACTGCTAATGAAAAATGCACCATCTTCCTCTTTCTAAAACTACATGTCAAATCGCATCACTGTGTTTCTATTTTGAATGCTTCCAAGGGCTAATTAAGAGACAATTTTATTAATTACCCTTTTACTCTATTTACCATTATTGATTATAAGTCAATTGTTTTCCTATATGGCTATCCCCTGATTTTTTTTTAAATTACTATTATAAATTTTTAAAGTAGGATTGCTTTTTTCAATGAGCCTGTGGGGAAAAAAAAAATTCCAACAATTTTGATGCTGAAAAAATTTCAGACCAAATTTTTTTTAATAAAAAGATTAAATAAGTTGATAAATTGAACACAAAAAGTATTTTGTGCCAAAATTTGTTCAAAGTAGTCATAAAAAGGCATACTTAAGAACCCTTTTTTTTTTTTTTTGAAAAATTTTACCAGGGAGCATGCTCTGTGATCCCCCTAGCAATCTCACGCCTTTGGCGCTTGATGTTGAGACACTTTCTATGTGGTATGGCGAAAAAATTTTGAAACAATTTTGATCAGATTTACTAACAGGTCTGAATTGGCTCTCTTAAGATAGAATACTACTGAATATTATCATTGGTCAAACATCTACAAGTGGTGCAAATTTCTGGTTAAAAAAAAGGAAAAGAAAAAACTGAGATTTTGATTTACCTGAAGTCATTATAACATTGATTACAGATCCTTTATTTATTATATTGTTGCTCTCTGCTATGTTTTCTTATTTTGTATGGTTCTTGTTTTTTAAGTTAAATAAAATCATAGCTTTTAATTTTTTTTTTAACAGATTCCTGCCACAATAACTCGCATTCTTCTGAACCATTTTAACTGGGACAAAGAAAAGCTTATGGAAAGGTGAATGAATCTTCAAAACTAAAGATTGTTAACTATTATACCAAATCTTTTGACTGTAAGTAAACTGTAAACACATGTTATTCTAATGTAGACATTGTTTACAACCTCCAAATATTTTTGCTTTGCATTTGAACATAATTGAGTATTTGCTGAAAGTGAAATGTTAATGTCGTAGTGGATGGCTTTGAAACTGATCTTATTTTCAGGATAAGGCCAGAAATGATTCTTTCAGTTTCTATAAGCAATATCTGAGGAGATTTAAAATTTGGAAATTTAGCTTGCACACTTCTTTAAATTTAGTTTCCTTGCTCTTAGGTATTATGATGGTGATCAAGACAAATTATTTTCTGAAGCTCATGTTGTTAGTCCTCATCGTCGTGATCCTGCCAAAACTGCCAGGGTAAGGATTATTTTTGTTTTATAATTTTGTTACTAGGTTAATGCATTCTTCATCAATTCAGTCTCTTATCAATAGCTGTAGCGTCATATTTAAACAGTGGCTTGTTAAAAGAAGTGCAACTTGTGGTTGTTTGGTTAGTTAAAGGGTATCCATACGCAAAAAAATTGCTTGAAATCCTTTCACTCAAAACCAATCTAGGTAGTATTGCATTCTTTTGTTTCTTCTTTATATATGCAGCCAAAGGAAAGATGCCAGGCATATTAAACAGTCAAGTATTACAGGCATTATTGTGCTAATGCTAACTGTCATTGTCTCTCTTTCTTTACAGCGATCGGGACGCAACAATGCCCAGGAAGAAAATCTTCTATGTGAAATATGCTACTTCTCTAAAGCATTAAATGTAAGTTAGTTTATTTAAGCAAACATTTTTGAAGGTACTAGTGATCATTTAAAATTATGGAATTGAAATTGAGCGAATTGACTCATCATTCATTCTCACCACAGAGATGATTCTTGTTTTTGTTTTTGTTTTTGTTTTTTATAATTTTTAATATCCTGCTTGCCTCCTCTCCTTAATAAACTTTGTAATTTTTGTTCCCTAGTAACGTCATTGCTGCTGAAGTGGCAAAGGGCCTCGGTAACAATTTTTGTCCATCTTAATTGATGCCAGTTTTATTTCATTTTAGATAGTGGTTAGATTTTTACAAATTTCTTTGAACTGGCTTCCCTCTATTATACCACAAAATTTTGGGATGCATTGGTTTAATTAAAAAAAGACATTAACAGGGTCTCTTATTTTAAAATATACTTTATTATGTGTAATTGAACAATACAGCAATTTTGAAGTATTAATCTTGCATACATTAGTCACAGTGAATTTTTAAAAATAAAAATTGAACAAAAAAATTAATGTGTGATAGCCACAGGATCTTCGAAGAAAGATAATTACAGCTTCATTCCCTAAGTCACCACTATTTGAAAAATAAAATTTAACTTCATTGCCATTAAAAGTGCTTAAAATTAACATTAAAATGTAAAATTACACATGTTTGCGTTCTTAGATTATTTATATTACAAAAACCAATGCCAAAAGTAGAAATATAACCTCTGTTTATAGGAAAATCGGTGTTAAAGATAAGTTTTGCTTTGGCATGGAGCTCACTCTATCTTCTGTCAGTACTAAAAGTAATATGAGAGAAGCTTAAGTCTCCTACTACACTTCATTCAAATAACAGATGTGCCTTTTAAAAATAACAATACTTGTAGTTTACTTAGGGGATGAAATTCATTAAGCATCAACACTGAGGTAAGAATACTTTTCAGTTACCTCTTTTTTTTTTCTTTTTATTCACTACAATAATGATATGTGGTAGAAAAGTATCTTCAAAAAATTTGCAATTTAAGATTTTCATTCTCTCTTTGTGTGCCCATTTTTTTTCTTAATTTTTGTTTAAAGAGCTTTTTATTTTTCAGGACATGAAAGGCCTTGAGTGTGGTCATCGTTTCTGTGCCCAATGCTGGGCTGAGTACTTGACATCGAAAATCATGGATGAAGGCATGGGCCAAACCATTTCATGTGCTGCTTATGGCTGTGATATATTAGTTGATGACAAGAATGTTATGTAAGTATGGTTAGAACTACTTCTCAGATCATTTTACTTGTCCCTTCTTTATGTGACTTTTCCACATTAAAAGTCTTTGAAGAAGAAATTTGTCTTGCAGTTTCAGTGAGCCAAGTTCAGTTCTGAATGTATTTTTTTTTTTTTTATTTTCTATTAATAAAGAATTTTAATCTGAACATTAAAGAGGATTACATTAATAAAAAAATTGTAAATCTGAAACATTCTCTCTTTTTTCACTGAACCAGTGCAAAACTTTTTTTTTTCTAAAATTCTTCCACAGGGACCTTATAAAAGATCAAAGAGTAAAGTTGAAATACCAGCAAATTATAACAAATAGTTTTGTAGAGGTAAGCATTCATTTTTCACAAAACTTTCAACATTAAAATTCTGTAAGACTCATATTGATTTGAATACTGTATGGGTCGTAAAGTAGCTTATGTTGATTTTGCCCTACTTTACAATTGCCAACAAATTTGCTTTTCTCTTCTTATGTAAGATTGTAAAAGTCTCTGATACTAGTAATCATTTGCTTTAGTTCCACATTTTGTATCATACTTGTAAATGTAATATTAAATGAGTCTATACCGTCTAAGCACTTTTTCAGTTTTACTAAGTTTTTCATATGCGTATCCAATGGCTTTTTAGTGCAACAGGTTATTGAGATGGTGTCCAGCCCCGGACTGCGGTCATGCAATCAAGGTGGCTCACCACGATGCAAAGGCTGTGACCTGTCATTGTGGCCATACATTTTGGTGAGGCTCTTTTTCATGCTTTGGAATGAGTAATTCATCTTAGCAATCCATGACTTCCTTTCAGTGTTGTAGAATGTATTTTCTTCACCCTTTATGTATGTCTTAATTTCTAAAAAATTTGGCCATAGGACTCTCAAGTATTAATCTATTAAAATTTTTGTGTATGAATAAATTTGAAGAGTCAAAATTGTTATTCTGATTGAAAGTCATGTAACATTCATTAATTTTTTTTTTATTAATAAGTAACATCCTTTCTGTTTGCATTTTTTCATGTTTTAATAATTTTATGGAAGAAGCATTTGAGTACTTTGCCTTCTGGGAGCATTTTTTTATATTAATCTGTCAGAAATAAGATTGTGGAATCATATTTGATGCAAAAAAAATTCTGTCGTCAATCAATAAATCCTCTCATAATAATCCTGTTTTGGGTACTGTTTTTTCTTCTTGATTGACTCTGTGAAATATTTCCTCTTACCTCAGTTTTTCGTGCGGTGAAAACTGGCATGATCCAGTGCGTTGCAAGTGGCTTAAACAGTGGATAAAGAAATGTGATGATGATAGTGAAACATCAAATTGGATCGCTGCTAACACAAAGGTTTACTGTCAACTTTTCAAAGTAGCAAAATATTAAGCAAACACTGATACACAATGTGTAAAGTTATCAGTTCAGAAAGGCAAGGAAAACAGACAATTATAAAGTTTGTCAGTTGGTAATCTAAACATGTATTTTGATTTCAGTGAAGGATTATTCCTTTATTTTTTTTTGTTTTGTTAACTTCTCATATGAGTATTTTTCAATACAAAGAATGGTTATTGAAAAACGTCTTATGGATAAAAACTTCCATGCTTTTTTGCAGGAGTGCCCTAAGTGTCACGTTACGATAGAGAAAGATGGCGGCTGCAACCACATGGTCTGTAAAAATCAGAACTGTAAGGCTGATTTCTGTTGGGTCTGCCTTGGTCCATGGGAACCCCATGGCTCCTCTTGGTATGGATGTGTGTGAATATATATATATTTATATATATGGTCACTTTTTTATACATACCCTTTTTTTAAAATGATTAGAACAGATTTTAATCATTGCTAGTGATATAAATGAAGTCTTGGTAACATGCTAATAAATCGTTATCTTGGCCTTGATGTCTTCATTTAGAAAACTGCATTTGAAAAGAAATTTTTTTTCTCTACAGTTCAAACAACATAATCTTATGTACTCTTAACCACCAAATATGCATTTTAAAGGAAACACTCATTTACAATGTTTTAAGCATGTCGATGTTTAAACTATTAAAAAGAAAATTCTTAGATTGCTTAAGTCTTTCATTGATCCATTGCTTGGTGACCTATTTCTTTTTTATATACTCTCACCATACACAACTTAAATATATGGAACAGACCTTGGCAGCTTTAAAGAAGCAATTGTTAACCCCTTATTAAAGTACAGATATCTTGATCAAGACTTACTAAATAACTATTAGCGGCTTTCAAACCTTCCTTTTCTGTCAAAGGTCTTAAAACAACAGTTATAAGCCAATTAAAGACCCACCTCGTTGAAAATTATTTGAAAAAGAAACACCAGTCTGCTTACAAAAGTAAAAACAGTACTGAAACAGCCTTGCTCAAAATCACTTCCAATATACTCTGTTATACTGATCAAGGTAAAGCTATCATTTTAGGTCTTTGACATCGTGTCTTTGCCATGATTTTTGACCACTGCATTCTCCTAACTCATCTTTACATTCCCTTTGGAATAAATGGTACTGTCCTTAAGTGGTTCCATTCCTATATGACAGATCTCAGACTGAAAAGCTGGAAACAAACAATCTTATTCTATTCAACTTACAGTAAAGTTGACCCAGGGATTGGCACTCGGACTTGTTCTGTTTTCTTTGTACCTGCAGTCATTATCTAACTTTCTCACGTAACATGGATTTGGTTACCTTATGTATGCTGATGACACTCAAATTTTATAAATCTTTTAATGTCACTGATACTGACTCTACACACTTGTATCACTCATGTGTCATGTTGGATATCAGCCAATGAGTTGAAACTTTATATAGAAAATGATCATTGTAAATAAGGCAAAAGAAATTTACCCAAAGTTGAAATTTTCAACCAAAAGGTAACGTCAACTTTTTTTGTTGGAAACTAAGTGTTAACATGCATTTTATATTAATGAGCATATTTCCAGTTTATGCAAAACTTATCTGCAGTTAAGATAAATTTCCCAATTGAGATCATACTTAGGACTGATGACACTAATAAACTTCTGTGCTAATTTGTGCTATCCAGAATTGTCTTTTGTAACTCATTAGCAGGTCTACCAAACAGTCAAGCAAGTAAATTCAATAAATAATAAAAAGTGCAGCCACATTGGTAAAAAAAGGCTCAATAAAAGAACTAACCACCCCTATCAGTAAAGATCTTCATTGGTTGCCTCACCAGCACCAAGGTACATTATAAAATAACATCTATTGTCTTTCAGCACCAGCAATTACTTGACGTTTTCAAAAATATGTCAGGTCCTATATTCCATCTAAAGCCTGGCATTGGGTTACCCAAAACCTTCTAGTCAAACCTAAGTACCAGCTTAAAATTATTTGGTCAGAGAGCCTTCCCGATTCAAAGGGCTCACCTTTGGAACAGTCTCACAGATGAAGTGAAAAATTTTGATTTATTAGACTTAGAGTGCCTCAAGATCAGATTGAATACACATCTTTGTAGGAAGTCTTTCTTAAATGAGAATCAAGAGAATTGATCTTCTGTCTTTCATTTCACCTCTCACAATTTACAATATTTTGTGTCTTTAAATTTATTTTAGAACTATTGTAACAGCACCAAAAATTATCTTAGTGGATTTCTGGCTCTGCTTTTCTATTTATCATTGAAATTATGTAAAGCTCTTTGAGTTTTGTGAGGAGAAAAGACTTGGTAATTGAATATTTTTTTTTCCAAACAAGAGACCAAAAAATGCCCTTTTCTAAAAACTGCTGACAATAATTCTGATAGTAGGAACATGGCTTGAATTTTTTTCAAGTTTCTTTTTTACATAAATTTTTAAAAACATGGCAATGAAGAGACATTTTATGATGTCACTGATTGATTTTCCACTGCTTTAAAACTCAGAAAGACTGTGGCAACATTAAAGCTTTGAATTTTTATTTAAAATTCGTGACACCAATTTTAAGGAAGACTGAAGTCATGAAATCTTTTGAATGCATAAGAAACAAATATTCTTGTGTCAAGAAGAGATAAACTGAAGAATGTTTAGAACCATTAACTAAGCATTGTTAAGGAAAGGTTAATTTGAAATACTCGATCATTTTCACTTTCAAAGAACAAAGCATTTTGAGTGTGAAAAA
The DNA here is from genome assembly GCA_033675545.1 of Elysia crispata. Classification (NCBI taxonomy): domain Eukaryota; kingdom Metazoa; phylum Mollusca; class Gastropoda; family Plakobranchidae; genus Elysia; species Elysia crispata. The sequence continues at coordinate 223,385 of JAWDGP010004413.1, read as the reverse complement.
GGTAAAATTATTAAAATTGTCATCACTTAATTTTAAAATCAACATATTTATCAAAGTATGGGGGTTTACCTTGTTTATTTATTTTGTGTATATTTACTTTTAGGTACAACTGTAATAGGTACAATGAAGATGATGCTAAAAAAGCTAGGGACAGCCAAGAAGTAAGTACAGACCTTTCTGTTTTTTTGTTTTTTTTTTTTAATTAATTTGTGCAGATGTTACAAATGTGGTATGCTCAGTTTTAAATGAGTCAAAATCAGTAAATATGTTGTGTATAAAAGTGGTGGGAATAGTTGCTTTGCCCACAGAAACATATTCAGTGTCAGGCAACTCAGTGGGTAGAGATTTATAGACTTACAGTATGTGGACAAAAATTCAAATCATATCTTACGCTGTTTGGTGTTAAGGTGGTATGTAATCTAATCACCCTTATTCTGAGACCTGATGGGAACCTAATAGTCTTTGTAGTTGCTATATGTTTTAGTGACATTTCAGTTGGTTCTTGCTTCTGAGGGTGAATGTAAGCAGTTGCTTCCTCCTGTTATATCCTGGATGGGGCAGGTTCAGAGGTTAGTTAACAATCAAACTTAGGCTCATGACCTGGACCTGTAATAAAGTTTTTTGAATGAATTTTTTATATTAGTATGTGTTTTGTTTTATTTTTTAAATTAATTATCAATTATTATCTTGCTGAACACTGGAAGCATATAAAGACAAGATAAAGGAATTTGATAACTTCAGTTCTTTACTTTTCCACCATGCTTGAGTTGCTTAGATATTTATCCTGGGCTTCACATTGGTTCAAATTTCTACTGAGGGCAAAGAAAAGTGGCTCTAAAAAGTGATGAATTGCTTGTGTTCATAAGTAAGATTGATGTGGGCGCTTCTTTTTTTTTTCTTTTTTTTTTCTCTCTTTTTAACCTCCGAAGCTCTATGTAGGTCAGCTGGAGGTAGGTCACTGGCTGTAAGGTTGTCACGGGGCCTAGTGTTTACAAACATTGAGCCTGGCACAGCAGTTTTACACTTTGAGCGATTGATTGCATGGCTTTGAAAGCTTGTGGGGTTTTTTTGTTTGTTAATAGTGTAATACCTGTAAACCCATATATTTTCTTAAAGCTTAAGAACTGGGCTTTGAGATAAAATCGATTTCAATTATCTCCCGCCCGGAATGACTTTCTTTTTATAAGAGAGAGAGACAGAGACAGAGAGTGAGAGAGAGACAGAGAGAGAGAGAGAGAGAGAGAGAGAGAGAGAGAGAGAGAGAGAGAGAGAGAGAGAGAGAGAGAGAGAGAGAGAGAGAGAGAGAGAGAGAGAGAGAGACTGACTGCCTGAGACTTTCCCCTCTGAGTTCCTGGAAATAAATTTCCAGGTCGCAGGCTTGGGACTGCCTTCGGCCCATTAGAAAGGTAGACAAAGAAGAAAATAAGAGGAGGCGAATAGAGAAAGAAGTCCTGAAAAGGACTGTTGTGAGCAGGACCTGGCGTTGTGGCTGTAATTCATTAGACCTGGTCATCAGCTGGCTGTGGATTTTGGGCTAGAAGTCTCTTGTGTGCTCTCTTGAAGTCTTTTTTTGTATGGAACAGCCTGAAACAGGGATCAACATGTAGGCCGACATTACAGCAGGGGCACTCATATCTGGACTGTTTCCTTTTTTCAGGCTGGGTACAGACTGCGCAGTCACGTTGAGGATTTTTCCTCTTTGTCCCAGCTTTGGGCTCTATTAGTTTGGGGAAATGCCGAGCAGTGAGTCTAAATAGAGACGAATTACCGGTTCCGTCGGGCAGTCTTAGTGGTGGTGCAGGTGCTTCAGGAATCAAAAGCTGTACAAGCTGCTTTGAAAGTTCTCTTCTAAAGATGCGGTGTGTCAGTTTTTTTGCCGCTGTTGCTTTTTGTACAATATATGCATTCAGCACACCAAGCATGAAGAGATGGAAGAAAGCTTTTTTCCACCACTTGAGCGTTCTCCGCTTAAAAGCGTTGTAGCTCACCATCTGGTCACTTCTATCCACGGCGCCCATGTATTGGTTGTATTCATGCACAGCTTGAAATTTTACAAAAGGCTCCTTTGTAACAGGATTATTCTTTCCTGTTGCAACCTTTCTTGCTGTGTGGGCTGTGGTCAGAAGTCTTACGCTGTGCTGCTGTCACAAAGTTCAAAAACTTTGATCCCGAACTTGTCAGGTTTATCCAGATTGAACACCCGGAAAGAAAGAGGCCCTCTCCAAGCCACCATAGCTTCGTCGATCGCAACTCTTTCTCCTGGACAAAAGACACTTTTGAAATTGTAAGTCAGGTTGTCGACGAAGTTTCTGATTTTAAATATTGGATCATGTCCTGGTTGTCCCCTTGGTATAAATTGCTCGTTGTTGCAAAGGTGAAAAAATGAAAGAATGAGGCAAAAACGTTCTTTTCTCATCACTGCGGTGTAGAATGGAAGTTTAAACATGGGATCGGTTGACCAGTAGTCTTCGAGATAATCGATGACGATCAGACCCATGGAGAGGATGAGGCCCATAAACGCATACATCTCCGGTATTGTTACATCGACCCATTTCCGAAATCATGAGTTAGGACTCAGCTCCTTGTTTCGTAAAGTTTGTGACGCATAGCGGTTGGTTTCTGCTACCATCGATGCAACCATGTCTTCTGAAACCATAAGCTTGAAATAGTCGAGAGGAGTTGTGCTTTCCATCTCGACCTGTAGTCCAGCTCGACCTATAAATAGAGGCTTGTTAGGTAGTGTTGTCCCCTCACGCCACAAAGGATGCCCTTGAGTCGGCTCTGATGTCTCAATACTTTCGTTATCATCATCTTCATCGTCTCCATCGTCTCCATCAATACTCAGTGCTTGCCGATAAATTGGCTGACCTCTTCTCCTCACTGGCAATTCGTCTGGTCCCTCATCTTCGATGTCCGAGTCTTCATTTATCCTAGAAAACTCGGAAATGAATGGAGTTGATCTTGAATTGTCCTCAGTTGCTAGCTCTCTCAGGGTTTGAGGATCCCCAAGGTCAATTATTTGCACAACTTCTTGATTCTCCATTGCAGATTTAAAAGTAAAAATGCTGTTTAGAATTGAAGTGGTAGTGGTGGGCGGCTTACGTGAGAGCAGAGATGCTAACAGTAGCGAGGTCTGAATTAGACTGATGACCAAGCACTCTTACTGACTTAGCTCTAACGGTACCAGCACTGCCCATGGCACCAATCCACTTATGAGACTTAAGTTAATAATAAAATCTTTCATGACTCATTCGTATCGCACACATTCACACACCTTCAAACATTCAGACAGAGACTATAGGCCTACATGATGAACAGCGCCAATGTCCAAGCATTATCAGAGCCAGAAGCCTGGATTTCATAGTACTGGTCGCCACCCAAGTTACAACAGGCTTAGGAGACTGTAAAAATGCCACATCAAGACAAGGCCCTGTTGGCGTAAGAAAAAACACATACACACTTCAACAACCACACCGGTAAAACTTTCAAGATGTTAGCCCCCCACCTCATAGTGATACTGATGGTAGCAAAGAGGGACCACCCACTGTTCAAGCAGGCCTAGCCTGGTCCCAAGCAAACCCATCAACACAGTACACGGGACCCCCCCGCTATACCACGCGATAACTTCTCACTGCGTCGTCCGCAAGGCATGAAATAAAAAGGAATTTCATTGGTTACTATTTCTAGATCATGACCAATAATGTTAGAGATTGTAAACCATTCATAAAACAGTGGAAATTTCCACTAAATGAGTGCACTATAACAGGTCGTACATATACAGCGCTGGCGCAAGCCGCATTAGGAAAAGGCTCGTGCTTTATTTACAGCGACCGCGTGTCCCGGTCAAACAATGGCTCGCTGTATTTATACAGCGATCGAGTGTCTAGAGTTAATAGTCTCATTCTTAATCTATCTCCCTATCCACCCAGAGATCCAGAGCAGCCCTGCAGCGGTACCTCTTCTACTGCAACAGATACATGAACCACATGCAAAGCCTCAAATTTGAGCATGCGGTAAATTGATTGATCAGTGCATCCTTGTTTATATATATATATATATATATATATATATTTTCTTTGTATGATACATGAAAAGAAAAATTTGAAATGAATACCCTCTTTCAATTCAAAGAATATTTGATAATTAAAATTAAGGAATTCAAGTAATTGGATTACAGTACATTATTCTGCTAGTATAGATAAAAATTGTATTTTGGACTCTGATCTGATTTTTTGATTACCTTTTGGCTCATGTCTTTCTTGTGTTTTTTTTCACCCCATAGCTTTATCAATCAATCAAGACAAAGATGGAAGAGATGCAACAACATAACATGTCTTGGATTGAGGTTCAGTTTCTGAAAAAGGCTGTTGATGTGCTTTGTCTATGCAGACAGACTCTGATGTACACCTATGTGTTTGCCTTCTATCTAAAAAAGAATAATCAGTCTATCATATTTGAGGTAAATGCATTTTGCTGAAAATAAAAAAAAAAGTTATAAAAGAGCATTCATTTCGATGCGACAACAAGGGATTATTTATGAGTCAAGTCTTAGTAAAGTATAGTAATCCTCCTTCACTTTTTTAAATTTTTTTTTTTTACGATCACTGATTTTCCAGAGTGCAAGTGAATCCAATTCATTTTTTTTCTTTCCACCCTGTCCCATTTTTCTTAAAATCTGCACCAACTGAAACCAATTGCACACAAAAAAAAAAAAAAATATTTTTTAACGGAAACGAGATAGATTGCTAGACATTTAAGATGATTTACTATAAATATTTGAGCTTTTATGAAATGAATCATAATTCAAATACTTCCAGACTATGTGGAAGAAAGAAAAGTATGCCAAAAAAGAAGAAAAAGAGCAGAAGTGGTTAACAGTCAGATTAAGAGCAACAAAAGAGTGCATGCAGGCTGACTTAAAATTTGGCCTTTATATGAACTTCAAATACATTATTTCTTCAAAATATCTCTTTAGTAGTATATTTTTGTTGATTATTTTTTTAGCTGAAATAATATTTTTCAATATATCAAGTAAAAGTCCATGTTAGCAATTTGATGTTATGCTCATGACTGATTTTCAAAGACCTAGATTTAAACCTTTGACATAGACAAATAGTCAAAATTACTCAATTTGCCAATCAAAATGGTAACTGTAGAAGTATGAGAAAAAATATATCCCTTTTATTTTGTCTTTCTTCGCTATACCAAATTTTAAAATATTTTTTTTAAACATATATTCCAAAGGAAACATAAAAGTCCATTCCTCCTTATACATTTTTTAGGAGTGATTTTCAAGGAAATGAAGCATACGGCTTTTGAATGAAAAATGTAATTCATGTTGGTTTACAGAGTTTTCATGAGACGATGAAAAGTACTGATTGATTTTGTTGGTTTGGAATTGTCAAAAATTTGTGCGTTAAAAAAAATCTAGCTTGTTCATGTTTCAAATTGATTCAAAAATAGAATGAAGGATAAATATCAATTTAGGATTTTAAGAGTATTCACTTACAAGCTGCCAATCAAGATGTAAAGGGCTATCAAATAATATTGTATTTTTTAATTTTAAAGCATTTCTTTATTTCATAAATATTCAGAATATTCCTGAGTGTTCTTGTAGTAATTACAAACTTTCCAACTTATGATATTTTTTTCTGATTACCTTGCTTATCTTAATACAAATCTTTTTACTTTAATTGCAAAAGCTTTTAGATATTGTTTTCAGTTGATGAAGAGATGTTGGTCTCACTTTGAGAAAAAGAAGGTGGGGGGCGGGTGGCTTTTTTTTTTATGCAAATGCATGTTGGTGTGTTTATTCTGAGAGAAGATGCCAAAGACATTTGAAGGTATTAGAGAATGTTTTAAATTTGCATCTGTGGAAAGAGAATGTTAAATTGTTTAAATTGCTCTTTCTTTCTTTTCTTTTCTTTTTTTTTTTCACAAAACTTCAATAATCTCATGTAATGCCCGTATTGACAGGCCCACAGAAATCCATTGTCTATATGTTTGAAGAAGAGTAGCGATAACTGACTTATGTTAAATGGTGGATGGAGGATTATTTTTTATATTGATTTTCTTATTTTGTTGGAAAATATTTGAAGTGAATTATCAGCGAACTGTCATACTCTATTTTGTTTTATGGCATTTTGCCTTTTTTTTTGTAACATGCTTAGTCTTTTGTCAGTTTCCTTAACAATCAGTAAATTGATAAATTTACTATGGAAATTTTTTTTCCAATAGGACAACCAAAAAGATCTTGAAAATGCGACGGAGCAATTGTCTGAATATTTGGAGAGAGAGATATCATTTGAAGTGCTACATGACATTAAGCAAAAAGTTCAGGACAAGTACAGGTATGTGAATATCTCCTGTGCACCATAGAGCCATTTTTAGAATTCGTTCTCTATACCATATTTATCAGTGAGTACATGTGCCTTTGGTAATTTCCTATTCTAAGTAGATAAATGATACTTAGAAAATAAAATCATATATGAAAAGAATGCATACAAAAATTAAAAGCTCAATGTTTTCAATTTTACTAATAAAAATTCAAATAAACACTAATCTTCACCCCCCCCCCCCCCCTTCTTTTTGTCATTCCCTTAAAGATCTTAGTGTGAATAACAATTCAAAGGTATATACACTGTATATTAAATGTTAAGTTATAAGAAGGTCTTGGAGGGAAATAGCTAAGTCATAATTGTTATGCAGAATGTTTTTATGTTATCTATATTAGGCAACTTTGGTTTTTTTCTATCCTATTTCTCCCAAAATCACTCAATTTTCACTAATGAATTTTGATGAAACAAGGTCAGTGTCCAAACCACAAAAGAAAAAAGAAATGCCAAATTTGCTATAATGCACCAAATCACATTTAAGTCGGTGCTTTCCAATTTTAAAATTGATCGACCCTTCTAGAACTAATTGTTATATTTTATATATAAATATATATTTATAAAAAAAAAATTATTTTTCTTAAATGGAGTGAAAATCTGAAAAAAAAATTAAAAAATTAATTGAAATTTGACCACCTTTAGCATATAGACAAAAGCCTTACAGAAAACATGCTATTCTATGCAGGAAAGTAGTAGTGATTTGATCTGTCAGTGTTTTAAGAACAGCCATCTTTGTAATCTTTTCTTCTGGAGCGACAATTGGAAATTTTAAAGCCACTTCTGCTTCTTTTGCATGCATTGTGTACTTTTATAATGTTTTATATCTAAGATATCCAAAAGATCTTATTGTCAACTAGGAACCTTAGAAACATTCAAGTTTAGCCATTGTATTAACTTGCCACTCTGAATTTGTCTTGCATGAGTCATGCAGATTGTGACTAGATCTACAATAATTGTAAGCTTTAACAATCCAGGGTCACCCAATAAATTTTAAAAAGTTCACGTGGAGAGATAACTGGAAAACAGTTTGCTTAAAAGATTGCATCCAAATTTAGTTTACTTTTTTGCTTGAGATTTTCCTTGATGGCACATGAGAAGATTCCAATATCTAAAGGATCTCTCTAAGAATGTCTCTGGAGATATATGTCTGTTATTTTTGCAAAATTTGCTTTCTTTTAAATTTATATGAATGGCTTTGGAACAGGAACATCTGTTATTATTTGCTTTTCTTTATTGTAGCAGTCTTCCCAACTGTTCATTGTTGTAAAATTTGCTTTTCTTTAGAGCAGCTCTAAGGCTCTGGAGGACATAAGTCTGTTATTTTTATGAAATTTGCGTTACTGCAATAAAATTTTCTTCCCCACCTGTTCATTTAAAGAGGCAATCATGCTTGTAATATATAACATCATTTGAGGTGATAATTTTTCTTGCCTTTCATTGTTCTTTCTTTTAATTTAGTCTTTATTAAATGGCAATTCAGCATTTTTCTACCTGTGAATCTCGACTTTTTTTGTTTTTGTTTTGTTTTATTTATAGAAAAAAGAATATTGATTTCTATCTACTAAGCTCATTTTTTGTTCTTAAGTGGGCAAATAGTTATTTAGCAATTTTTCATTTTTCTTGTATGATATATCTCTCTCTCTCTCTCTCTCTCTCTCTCTCTCTCTCTCTCTCTCTCTCTCTCTCTCTCTCTCTTTTTTTTTTAATTGGCTGCGAATCATTCATTTTTTATGATTTTTAACAATTTTTTGCACTATCTAATAAATGGTAAGGGATTATCTGAAATCAATGAATATCTGATGTGTTGGCACGCTTATTCCACCATAAAATATTTGTAAATCATGACATTAAAGGTATTTACTCTTTTTTTTTATTGATAAGGTACTGTGAAAGCAGAAGGAACGTTTTGCTGGATCATGTTCATGAGGGGTATGAGAAAGATCAGTGGGAGTATCTTGAAATATGAGTTTTTCAAAGTACAGTTTTCATCCTGGAATGGGCACAAGGCTTTCAAGAAACTGTGATGGACAGCAGCTTATGTACACAACTCTTCAATAGGAGAGCAACAAGAGTTAAAAATCTCAATAATTCTGGCTCAAACAATTATTGGACAAATGGTAAAAACGGTGCCTGCTTCCAGTTACATAAACTTGCAAAGAACGTAGGTACTAAGTGAGGTTGCCATGTAGAGAAATAAATATCTACTTGCCTTGGCATTATATATGACCTTGTAAAGCATTCCAAGGGTTATTTCTCTTTGGAATTGAGTTTGTCTGTGTGTATACATATTTGCATTTCACTGTTTAGGTTTTGGAATTCTAGTATTGTATACCTTTTGATTTGTAATTTTGGTAATATAGAAATAGCTGATTTCAGATGATTTTAGAATTGTGCGCATGAAGTCTTATGGGTGTCTCATAATTTCAAAACAGAATATCCCACTGCTTAACTTTATATGTTCATTGTTTTCTTTAGGTTGCTACACATTATTTGAACACAATCCAGATGCTAAATCATGTAGACTTGCTTGTGTAGCTTTTGCTTTGTGATGGGATTCAAGACAGATCAACACTGAATTGTCTATATCATGTTAAAGACTTTCAAATATTATTTCCAGATTATTAATACAGTGTTAAAAAGGTAAATTGCAAATAAAATTGTGATTTTTTTTTTAACTAAAATTAATTTGGTAGGAATTTTTTTTATCTTTGATGACTTAAATCTCTGGAAAAATGAGCATGGTCAAAGATCTGATTTTTATTCTTTACATGGGGAGTGATTACATTAGGAAAGAGTAAATGATTTGTAGCTGATGACGTATACAAAGATAGAGAGTCTTTCCATTGTTCCATAGTGCGGCTGAAAGTCAAATGATTATTCATTTATTTGAGTATGCTAAAAAAGAAAAAGCACTTTACATGACAAACATGAAGTTTTTCAGGTTTCTCTTGTGCACTGCTATTACTTAATACCAGAACAATCCTTTGTCTAAGAGATTTAAACTTTTTAGATGGGATTGGTGCATATGCTTTTGTCCATCCGACTAGGCTCCTGCTTGATTCTTTCCAGTATTAACAATGAATGTATTGCCTTTAAATTGTGAATTGATCAGCGCTGCAATGCCTCATAGACTTATTGTTCTTTTCTCCTCTAACGCCCTTCAAAGATTTTCATTATGAACTTAAGCATTTCATCTTGGTTCAATAAAAACTCCAAAATTTTCAATTTCAGTCAAACGCCATCTTTTTTTCTCTCAAAGGTGCTATTTAATTGAGTTAGACAGATGATTGAATTGAAATCAGGGCAGTTAACAAAGTTTTTTCAAATCAATTGAAAGAAAAGCCTGTTTTTTTTCTATTTTTCATTCCTTATTTCAAGAAATGTTATTTACCTTTCTCTGCTCTTGCTGCTTATAGATGGTCAATAAAGGATCATAACTTAACAGAATTTCTATGTAAATTAAAAACAGAGATATCTTTTTTACATTATGTTGCCATTCAATATGGGGAAATCATCAAAATCTTTGGAAGAGTCACTACAATTTTTTTTTTCCTTCAGATAACCATTCTTTTAATTTAGGGATGTCACTTGCGACGGAAAATATTGAAGAATTGAAGACAGTTTGATAAGGGGGAAAAAAATTGTTTTTCTAGTTTTTCTGAACATAATAAATAATTTCTTGTTTTTATAGTCATTATCTTTTTGATTGCCCTATAACAGACTTACATACCTGGAAATGCGCATTTATGGTGATTTAGTAGAGGTCTTTGCTTGTTTTGCTCTGCTCTGCCTTATCCCTGCTTGAGGCCTGAGATTTTTTTTTCTTCCTTTTTTTTCCAAGCTTCATAAGTTGTAAGAAATTTTGGGCTGGACTTTACAAGCAATATAGCCTGTCCTTTTCTGGGCTTCCCTGTGTTAGATGTTTTTCACAGTGGACAATTTGTACTTTTCACACACTTCTTTGAAAAAAAAAAAAGAATCACAAGTTTGCCTTTTCTGTCAGAAAATTTATGCTGTTATGAGCAAAGCTCTTCATCTTGCAATTTATGATCTTGCTTTTAAGCTTTATAGTACTGTATGCAAGGGAGACATGAGAGGGCGTGTCATTGTATTCTGAGATGCACTTAATGACAGGAAGTAATGAATTTAGATCTAGTCTTTAAAGTAACAAAACATCTGACTCCAGATATAGTGAAAAAAAAAGAAAGTAATCTTGAATGAATGAAGAGATAAATGATTGGTAACAATTATATGAAAGGAACATTTAAAGTCGGTCCTATGTATTGGTATTTTGCAGTTATGATTTTTTTCCGCTTCTCTAATTTTATCTTTCTGATCTTGACATTGTGATCTTGCAGACCTTGCAAAATGAAATGAATAAAAGTGAAGACAGCATTGTATGCTTTTATTTAGAAATGCTGCCATATAAGTGGAAGAAGAATGGATTTTCATAATGAAGTCAGACCAAAGGTGTATAACTAACTCATTGAGTCTTGGGAAATCATTAGGATGCCTTTACATAAGTTTTTCTTTTTCCAAGAATATTAGGTCAAAAACTCTTGGTTACACTAAAAAAAATGAAAGTGCTCATCAATATGCACATATGATGTATGCATCAAAAGTATTTTGTTTTACATTTTTCACATTTATGAATATCTGCGCCTTGCAAATAGTATATAAATTTTAAAAAAATTATACTAGCATATAGTATGGGATGGTGATGATTATTTGATTCTGTCTTGTGAAATACTACACTTACACATTTTTTTTGTATCACCACAAAAATGCAAAGTTAAACGTGTACATAAAGTAACAAACACTATTACTCAAATATTGAAAAAAAAAAAAACTCAAGTAAATATTTTTAAGTGAGCTGATGAATTGCTGTTCATTAAATTAACACGATGATTGAAATAATAAACAATTATTATTTATGAAACGCATGGGGAATGATATAATTTATTCCAAAAAGCCATTTCACCTTGGCTTAAAATCACACTGTGACTCAATCATAATTTCTCTACGTTATTGAACTGTCTGAAAAATTTACTTCATTGGTGAACTGTTATTCAGTATCGTCTGTGATGTTTAGCTCATTTGCACTTGTTGTGCAGCACATTTTGAAGTAAAAAGAAAAATTCTGATGGCAGATTATAAGTATCTAACCACATATGTTTAAAACAATGCAATTCCCTATTATCTGTAAAAAAAACAGTAAACTTTGTTGATTTGGGACCTATTTTAAAAATTGCATTTGAAGTTTGTATTAGACCATATCATTTGAGAGTATCATATGATATCAAATAATTTTCTAACAAGTAGCTTATTTCTTAATAGCCATGGCTTACATGCTATTTCAAAGGAATTTACATTTATAACAAATATATTGTTTACTACTGTCTAAAATTTTAGATCCAATGCCTTTTTTTTTCTTTTTTTTTTTCAATATAATTTTACCATTGAAATTGTGACACACACTCACTGAAATAAAATATTTAAAAATCATATATTTTACTCAGCATAATTTGCAAGTTTGATCTGTTTTCATTTTTTCATTAAACTGTTGGTTGAAAAAACCATTAGAGTGTAGTTTTAAACAAGGTTTCAGTTGTTGACGTTGTCATTTTTACTTTGTACATTTTGTTCAGTACATTTGAAATTGTTATTTGTTATTTTCTGCTTCATTTTTCTTTTTATAAATTCATTTTTGTTCTAGTTTTCTTTAAACTAGCGAGATTGTTATGTTAGCCATCAGGTTGGCTATTTATCAATTTAAAATCAGTGGAAAAGTCAAAATTCTTTTGGTAAATTTTTAAAAGCAATAGAGCTGTGTAACCTTAGAGCCATCCTGTTTGTCAGTCATCTGAAATCATTGTTACATATAAACTTTGGCATCTCCGTGAGTGGCATAATACCAGAAGGATGTTTCAATTTTGGATGTGTCTGTTGCAAATGATTCTGGATTTTTTGTAAATTTTAAGTCATGTTGTGAGACATGTTCTTCACTGCCTGATGGATCACCCTTAGATTGGCTGGCTCAATATATTTGATTGCATGGCATTATCTTTTTAGACTGAATCACTAGTCAGTGTGTCTGAAACTGAATTCTAGCCTGGAATGCAGTAAATACACTACACATCGAATTCAACGAACTAGTTCAGTCATTTTAACAGTTCGTTGAATGCAAGGTTCTTTGGAGCTATGACAAGGCAATGAACTAGGGAAGTAACCAAACAAAGTGAAATAACTACATATCTCCCTTGTTTTTATCAAACTAACCACGTGTCTATAAAGCTATTCTTTACCCTTCCCACCATTGCCCAAGTTACCACCGCTTTGGCTCTTTGATCCTGTATCATAATCTCCCATGCATTTGCTGCCACTCCCTGCCCACTTCACACTCTCTTTTTATTTTTTTCACCTTGTACATCAATGCGTTGATTTCCCGTACCCATAGTATATACTATGGCATAATGGGTGCCCAACACCTATACACTTCAAGCATTTCTTAACAGGTGACAGGGGACTTTTTGATTGAATTTCAAGTACATAGTTTCTGAGCAGAAAAGCATTCTATAGTAGATTTGCCAATACTTGTTCGTTGAACCCAAAGACGGGTCTGAGATTAGTTCGTTTGATGCAAGATATTTTAAGAGAGTCAAAGAAGGAAAAAAAAAACGGGGATTTTACTCTGTTCGTAGAATGCAAGGTGTTCTTTGAATCCGAGTTCGTTGAATTCGAGGTGTACTGTATATAAGCATTTTTAAATCCATGCTCAGGAAAAAGTATAAAATTCAGTCAGAGATGTGTAGGATATCAAATTCTGGAAAAAGCTTTTTATGTAGCATTGTAGAGACAAACATAATGTGCAAAGAGGTGCACTGCTTTGCTCGAATTTATAGGTGCCTATTATTTTTTTTTTATTAAAACTTGCATGATGATTGGCATTAAGGGATCTATAAAAAGATCTTTATTAAAAAGAAAATGCTAAATTCTCTCTTTAGGAAAGAAAATTGACCTAATGCCAATAAACCTCACTCTATATCTAATTGTGAATTAAAAAAGATGCGTAAATTGTTTTTTTATGCCATAAATTATACAGAAAATGGTTAGTATTTGTATTTTGAAGATGTGGGTGATAACATTTTGTTACTGGATGTTACCCACATCTTGCCTTCTCACACGATTAAACTAGCCTAAAGGCCTTCTCTATCTCTCTTTTCTAATACAAAGAGTAAGATAAGTATGAAGAAAAAAGCTAGGATTGAAAGATCATGGTTTGTTGGACATTATAAACATAATCAAGAACATTACAAAAAAAAGTGTTAACATTTAGATAATGAACCTGATGGAAAGTTTAATAATGCCTGTTTTGTAGTTTGAACAAGCCTTCAATTGAAAAATATAATCATCATTCAAAAGTATAATCAAGCTTGAGATACTACATGCATGTCACTTTTGTAAGTGCAAGAGTTGTGTGATTGTTGATAGTAAAAAGAAAATAAATACTGTTTTTTAGATTTGACTATTTAACTGTTTGGTTGGTCCAAAATACAATCCTTAGGAGTGACTAGAGAGTAATATGTTTTTTGCAAAACATAGGTGACTAAAAAAGTCTCATACCTATATTTTGAGTTTATGGTTTAAGATGGTGAAAATTCTACTACATGTATAATGAATTTATATATATTCTGCTTTGTGAGGAGTTTATCAAAATACATGAATTGTTTTGACTGTTTTGAAATATAGAGAATTTTATTTTACTATCTCTAAATTTAATATGAAAAAGTATGGTATGTCCCTTTCAATCGAAATCCAGGATTGAAACATCTGCTAAATTCGAAGAAAAATCACTAGATTTATATTTCCCTCCTTTGCGCTACGTTACCAACAATGAGTACACGATAGTATTTGTGGTGATTTCAGCACTCTAATTCGCAACATCATAAATATTATATGCTTTATCCAAGCCATTAGCTTGTTTAATGAGTGTAGGCTTAGCCTGTGTTCCAATTAGATTGTGTTTTCCACTGCAATGTGTTGGCACTGGATAATTGAGTGTTCAAAACCAAGTTTGGTCTACAGTGAAACTGAAATAGTTGTTTGATTACCGTGGCAAATCTTATTGCATATACCATACACCCAATGTATTATGGGCAAGTGAATGAGTTAGAGCATGGGAAATGGGAAAGAAAAGAAAATATTTGGCTCATCATTTGTCAATGACAGGGGAAATGAACTAACCTTTTTTTCCCGGTTCTTTTCTTATTGTCTGAATCATGTATAAAACTCGATTTTGCTTCAAGGTGTCCAAAGAAGGCTTCACTGATTTTATATTATCATTATTAAACTTTAATTCCTTTGAAATGAAGAAGCATTTCTCAAAAAGAGAATGTGCACAAAGTTTCCTTTAAAAATGATTAGTGAATTTTAATAAAATATTATGTGAAACCAAGGTCGTAGTGTTGAAGCTTTTATTCAAGCAAAAAAATACATGTAGTACTGCAAGGTTAGTGTGTTCATCTCAATTAATGAAATAATATGTGTGCATAGAATATTTTACAATTTTCATTTGTTGGAACCTCATTGAAACATTTCTTATTTTCTTGACTTTATGTCCTTTTTCTAATTCGATAACCTATCCATCAGCTCCTATGTCATAGATTCATAGTGTAAGTTGCTATTTATCTGCAAATGATTTATTTAATTTCATTATGGATTTGCTTTTCTTCCAAATAATTTAATTACTGAGAAATCAAAATTAAAATCAGTTTCATAGGCTATAATTGCTGTATATTATGTGAACTTATAATGTAATTATCCTGCAGTTAACAAAAAAAAAATGTCAAAGTCAATGTTTTGGATTTAATCACTTTGCCCATAGCTTTCTGTTCTCGGTGTATTATTAGCCACAATACAATAACATTCAAGTGGTGTAAATCTCTACTTCTCACATCATCGTGTAAGGAACACGTCCCCATTTTTATTTTTGTCATTCTTACAATTCAACTGAAATTTCTAGTTTATGATGGTGTTGTATCAGTATAAAGTGGATACATTTTTCCCTATTCAAGAATGGAAAAAGTGATGTTTCCTAGGCACTTACATGACACCTCTGGACTCTATACTATTGTCCGTCATCTTTCCCTCTGCTATGTCCAGGGAAACCAGCCTATAAATCATATTTTTTAAAGAATTATGTATTCTTAGTTTTTAAAGTAAGATGTGTGAGTTTTTACAAGCAAAGTTGTTTCTGCACGACACTAGAAATGTATAAGTTGTCTTGGACTCCAACCTAACCCATTATTTGAATGATCATTTCTATGAGTCATTTTCTTTGATTTGTATATATGATGTGACAACTGATATAATAAATTCCTACGAAATTTTCACAATTTTTCTGTGAAAATATTTTTGTTCTGACTCTTTTTTTTCCCTCCTCACTTTTGTCTTTTTGTTTCTATTTCAAAATTTAGTGTCTCACTTGATCAAACTTTCTTCTTATCGGAAACGTTCAGCTGAAAAGTATCTTTAACAACATAAAATACAAATAATCGCATTTGCATTATTTACAAAAAAAAAAAAAAAGCTTGTATTTGTTATAAATGGATATTACCGTATGAACAATTGTGTGAAGCTCTGTTCGTCAGTATCAAATTTCCAAATCCTATCCAGTGTTAAATACCCTCTGGTTGCCTTAAAGTTGGTTATGAACATCTTTTCAATTTGGTCCATAAACTTGTGGCAGATCATTCTTTATTGACTGATGATTGAAGCTGCAGGTTATTTCATTCCTTTATATTCCATTCTCAACAAATGTGCAAGTTATAAATTTTTACATAAAAAACCCACAATCTTAAGATTTGAAGCAAAAATAAAGCACAACTTTTTTCCAAGCTCTGTAAATCTTTATACAGGGCATAATTTAATATGGAAATACATGTGTTGGTAAATGTCATTTGTAACTCATAACGTGGAGACTTTTGTTTGACATAGCTTAAAATTGTAAATGGTAAAATTTAATAAGTTATTGCATCACAATCGCATGGTCGGCACTGATCATGGACGGTTGTTTATTTAATTGTCATCTAGTTAATGAGATTCTAGATAGGCATACAGATCAAAGCTTTTCTGATATAAAAGGTCTAGAACTCTAGATCAATCATTGATAGGTCACGAAGGATGCGCATCAATTTTTACCCCCCCCCCCCCTTTTTTTCCCTTGCAAGAGGAGAGGACGTCTAATGGCTCAGTTGGCAAGGCATTGCAGTGACAATAAGAAGGCCGTCGTTCAATCCCTTGATAGGTCATCCGATGCAAGAGGTAGATAAAGCCAACCACCTCCGTCTTGGCTTATCGGAAAACTATTATCCCTGTGTAAGATTTTTTGGAAAACCAGTCAAAGAACCAAAACATTTTTAGATGTTGGCTTTATAGGACATCAACTTTTTAAAATCGCAATTCGAATTGTGTAACATCACGAGAGTACCTTGGTCCCTCACAAAAAAAAATGAATTATTATTTTGGCAGCTTACGAAACTACATGTATAAGCTAATCAATATTTAGCTACAATTAATACTCATGATAGTGGCGCCGGCAGCTGAAACTACGTCAGACATGGCTGCAGGCTTGAGAACACGTTTTAAATGACGCTCAAAACTTTTTACTTATATTCATTTTACCTTTTATCATACCAAACCATACCCCCGCAGCCTCAAATCCAACCGCGTCTCTTCACTCGAGCGTCTCTGTTCTATGACAACGGGATCAGACCACGGACACTGTGATGGGCAAGCACAACCTAATTATCGGCCGTTCTTCCTTTCAACCTAGAATATGAGTATCAACACCCAACAGGCGATCTCAGAGCTCTGCGAATGCTAGATTAGATTAAGTCACTTCAGCATAAGCGCCCGTGTAATACAGATCATTAATGTTGCATGAATCTTCGCCACCTTCTATAAACACTCTCTCAGCGTCGGGGTGAGTGTGTGTCGCGTGAGACTGACAGCCGGTCCTCTCACACAAAGCAAGCGATGGGAATGGGTGGATAGTGTTTAACTTAATTTCACGATTTTACCCCTTTTTTGTCGTCACACTCTCTAAAATGATTATGGTTAAAATTTCTATATCCGTCTCCTTGTTATCTATATTTGTATACTTTCTTTTTATAGTATTGGTCCGTCTTCGTTTATCTTGCAAATTCGTTGATTTTATGATTTCTATATTTCCTTGCAACCGTATGTCTATTATTATGAATTATAAATCTTCATATGATTCATTTTTTTACATCTAACTACAGTAACTTTATTTTACCTCCTCAACCTTCATCCTATTTTCTCGAATCCAATTTCATCCTCCCTCTTTTCTTTTCTCTCACCCCGATTCAATACTGGTACCTGATTCGACTATTTCTTTAATAGCCCAAATGTCTTACAATCTCTTTTATCAATCTACCTATCTATCTATCTATCTATCTATCTATCTATCTATCTATCTATCTATCTATCTATCTATCTATCTATCTATCTATCTATCTATCTATCTATCTAGCTATTTATCTACTATACTATAAATCTATCTGTCTATCTTTATGTAAATATAAGTATCTACATGTATTTAAGTAGGTATCCATCTATCACTCGATCTCTCTATCTATGTACTTACTTACATATCTTTCTGTCTCTCTGAAAGTATGTCTTTCTCTCTGCTTATCTATCTATCTGAAGATTAATGCGAACAATTAATTGGAATGCTCAATCGTAAGAGCTTATAAATAATATTAAATATTTCCAACCTTAGCTTAGCCTGCGACACTTATGTTTCCCTGTCCTCCGTTCGAAATTCTACGTCTATGAGTACTGGTATAACTCTCACCTATCCCAATGGAGACGAACGGAAAAATAAAGACTTGATTAGATCTACTGCATTTTGTATTCATATCAAATTAAAAACAAAAGCAACCTATTCATTGTGCAGGATTTTAGATAGCTCATCCTGAGACACAAACAAAAGAAAACACAAAATATATTTTTTGCATGAATCCGGTTCAGAACTCTGTCCTTGTCGAACTTTTAGTTTACAAGTTTTCTGTACGTTTTAATCTGCTTTTGGGCACGTTGGAGAGAGAAAGAGAGAGAGAGAGAGAGAGAGAGAGAGAGAGAGAGAGAGAGAGAGAGAGAGAGAGAGAGAGAGAGAGAGAGACAGAGAGAGACAGACAGACAGACAGACAGAGACAGAGACAGACAGACAAAGATACAGAGAGACAGACAGAGAGAGGGAGAGAGAGTAAGAGAGAGAGACAGAGAGAGATAGGCATCATGCCTGTCATCGTTCTTTGTTTACGAAATATTTACCAAAACAAGATTGTACCTTTCAAACATTGAAAATAGATTCATTGTTGAAGGGGAGCTACCGGCCTTGTCAAAGCTCACTAAGATAAAGAGAAGGAAACAGGCAACTGAGTTATCTGCACTCCGTTCCTCTTCTAATGAGACATGCCTACACTCATGTCCATAAGGTAAATATCCCATGTCAGGATCTTTCTTTTTTCTTCTTTATATATATATATATATATATATATATATATATATATATATATATATATATGAATGAATAAACTGTGAAATAGTTAGATTGACAGAATAGTAGATAGATAAATAGATAGATAGATAATTTGAAGATTAATGTGAACAATTAATTAGGGTGCCCAACCGGGGGGAGCTTTTAATAATTTTAAAATAGTTCGAAACACTTGTATACAATGACAGGCCGTTTATGGTAAAATCTTTCATTATTACTCTTATTATTAGATAGATAGATAGATAGATAGATAGATAGATAGATAGATAGATAGATAGATAGATAGATAGATAGACAATTAGATAAATAGATGACAAGGTATGATATAAGGAAGAGAGATAAATTGGGATTACATAAAAAAGTACATATTTTATTCATAGTAGGTAAATAAGTGGATAAACTATAATAAATATAAATTGTATGTCGATATATTTTAAACTACATATAAAATGCTTATTCAATAATGAGAAGAAATGAAAAAGCGGGAAAGAAAGAGAGGGGCAAATAGGTGAGAGTAGGAGAAAGAAAGCGAAGAGAGAGAGAGAGAGAGAGAGAGAGAGTGAGAGAGAGAGAGAGAGAGAGAGAGAGAGAGAGAGAGAGAGAGAGAGAGAGAGAGAGAGAGAGAGAGAGAGAGAGAGAGAATACTATTGATGAAAAAAAAAATAAACCATGGTTTTCATCGGAGCGTTTATACAATTCATCGAAGAGTCTGTACATTCTGGATTATCGTTCCATATCGAAGGTGAGAGAAACCTGTTGCGTTGCCCTATGAAGTGAGTGCCACTAAGTGCTACACCAGGAATCGTTTCTTCCCGTTATCTGATTAGCATTGCAACAGGGACCATCTAGGTGAGGGAATGTTGATGCGGCAAAGGACTGGCACTGTGGCTTTGTATAATCAAATGGCTTGGTGTCGTGACTAACTTAAGGGGAAGAAATGAGAAAACGGTTTTATTGGACAAGGACTAATATTGAATTATGAATTCATATGGGACTTAAGTCAAAAGGATGTTTAAACATCCGATGGTCTAAGCTGTGGTTTCGAATCGTTATTCAACATAAAGTGGCGAGTTTCACTTTTTTATTTATTATAGTATTTAAATTTTTTTTTTTTGACAATTGGGTTTGCCTTGTTATCGACTGTTTGAAATGTTAAAAAAGCCCTAAAAAAAAAGAAAAGGAAAACATATACACTTTTATTACAAAAAGTGAATTTAGTACGATAAAACTCTATTTATACAGCAAATTATCATAAAGGACTAAGAAATATAAATCATATTAGTTCACTGACGTATAAAATCATAAAGTCCCTAGTGGAAAATTTACGTTTGTATTGTTAAAAATATATCAAACAAATGTATAAAAGATAAAAGAGAATTACCAAAAAAAAAAATCAGAACCAGTTCTAACGTTAAATAAAAACAATACGATGGTGAGATGGTATCTCTAAAATTATTATTTAAGAAATTTCAATATACTGGCAAGAGTAAAACCATTTATTTCATGTCTAAGAAGATAAGCTACACACACAAAATACAAAGATTTTTACATATATCAAAGCTAAAAATACTGACAGATATCGCTCTTTTGTTGTATCGTTTCGTACCACCCTAAAAACCGTTATTAAGATCATTGAATTAAATTCAAACAAGAATCGTCGCATTTCTTTCTTCATACTAGCCCTGAGTTCCTAGTTAATTTTCTCCTAGCCACCGTCTTTTTCAGCACAGCAGCGGAAGATTCTAAAGCCTCAACCTATTGTATTTTCTTGCCTCTGTAAGTTCCTGGATGTCTAGGGCCTTTACCGGACATTGGAAACATTCTTAACATGCTAAGGCTTCTCCAAGGGCGCCATTTCCAGCTCAACCTTTCGGCATGGGAAAGGATTCACTCAGGAAGACGAGGTAAGCGTTTCTTTACCAGTTCAATCGAGCGCAGGATATCTTCTAGAGCCAGGTCCTTGTTAGCCGGTTATTTACCTCGACCCCAACAGCAAGAAATGATTAATCCGGAAGAGGTTGCTCTGGGACCAGGAGAGGTTGGCAATGTTACCTTTGAATAACGTAGGTTTTATGGTTATTTTTTGTTTGTTTTGGTTCCTACTTTTTGAATTGTTTTGATAAGCGAAGGAGATATCAGCTGCTGAGAATGTTGATTATATCAATTTACAGAGCTCTATAACTATGCGGAGAGTCAGTAGGAAGAGGAAGAATACCAAGCAACAGCAGAGGCTAAAAGTTTGGAAATAACTTTGTTTCTAAAAACTAAACAAAAATATCTCTCCCAGGACTTATAAGAAGTTGTCCAAAGAAAAAAACTATTCAATTTGGATACATCCAAATAATGCCGAGATCAAAAGACTCACGCCATTGTTTTAAATTTGTTTTAAATTTGATAAAAACTGGCTTGAACTGACTTTAATAAATGATTGGGTAACTGAAATTCATCGCAGTAAATCGAAATGACAATAACAGCAAGCATGATTCTTTTTATTTCTCTTGAAACAAAGAATTACATAAACGTTTCTTAGGGATTAACATTTTATTATAATTGTGCCAAGCCTCTATATTTCTTCAAACCGGGCAATCATTCCCAACTGGACGAAACATATATTTTGAAGCCCATCGCCATTAGATCTTCAAACCCTTACACGGTATGACTAATACTAGTCAATAATATAAGAATTCTTATTGAATGGAAATATGAATATCGATAAAAGTGCCTGTGAAAGACATAAAGGGAGACAGACTGGAAGAAGAGAGAGTGAAAAAACATGGACGAGAGGAAAAAAAGGAGAGAGAGAGAGAGAGAGAGAGAGAGAGAGAGAGAGAGAGAGAGAGAGAGAGAGAGAGAGAGAGAGAGAGAGAGAGAGAGAGAGATAAATAAAATACAGACAGATGTATAAGGAGCATGCAAAAAGGATTGGTTAGTAATCAGCAAGTGATGATCAACTGGTCAGATACGCTGATCATAATTATCAATATCTTCTCGGGCACATCTATACGTGTTCTGTAAATGAGAGGTTAAAAAAAAAAACACAGAATAATGTAAAATCGAACCTTCTGAATCATTAGGTCCAATGAGTCTATGACATCACCCCCCCCCCTCTATCTTTTCTTACATTATATTTCTCTCTTCTTCACTGCTCCACACCTACGCTTACCGTCAGTTCTACCATCCTCACAACTTTTTCTAAGACTTTTTACATGAACGCTCAAATAATTTCACCTTTCCTCCCTACGCTCACCCTTCCGCGTCCACCTCAAAATTATGTCGATGAGGGGACAGCTAACATTTGTCCTTACGTCAGACTGTCCAGATCTTGCTGCCCTCTGAGACTTTCTTCGGCCCCTCCCACTAAATCAATGATCATGTAAGAGAAGCGGAGAAAACCGAAACTGATGTCTCTTCTACAGAGGCTGACTCAAAACAAGTCTACACTCTGCGCACAGTCAAGTCTCTCGCAAACTTTAAGCGCCCACGTTGGAATAGCGGATGGTGGTGCTCCCCTCTTGTTCCAAAAAGTGTGAAAACCACGGGGCCTAGTCTAGCTCTTCTCGGGAGAAGAAATGAGAGAAAGAGAGCAAAATACGGTAACACTGAGCACGCGCACGCGCGGAACGGGGAAAATATTGCGAACTTTATGTCGAACGATTGTATTACCGGTATTGTTTCTGATGTTTTGTTTCAGTGCTGGATTTCAAATGAACGATAAAAAAAGTGCGCAAGTTTATTTTCCATGTGATTTTTCATTTAGAAAGTCTTTTCATCAAATGCTTTTGTTAATGAGGCCAAGATATAAACGAATTGTGCCATGGATGATTTTTATTTCGTTACGATAAGCAAGAATAGAGACAAATAGATCCGTTGGTATTTATCAGTCTATAACATCGTGTGCAATTATGTTTATTCGTTTAAGTAAATGAAGTTTATATCAATGGTTATCTGTTTTGTTTGATTCAACCCATATTTTAATGAAACAGTTTTTGCCTCCCAATAAGCTTTTTTTTTTTCTTAATTCAAGAGCAATGCGTTAAGACAAAAGCTAAATCAAAACGAAACTTAAACAAGAAAAACAGTTTTAAAAAGTCCAATATTCTTCGTGATTATTCCATTGCTATTGCATAATGAATTATTGATCAATATTCGATGGTAGATCAAACCTCACATTTGTTTTAAAGAAATCATTTCCATGGACAGTTGGTGTCTGACAGCTTATTCACATCTACATAAAAGGAAACAGTATCGGGTACGTTCGAAACATTTTTAAGTGTTGTTAGGGAAAAATATTTTATCATCTAAATTGCATATAAATTTATTTCAATCTATAGTTACAATCACTGACACTAGAAGCATCTAAACTTTTAAACGATTATAACTGTCAATCAATAGGCTTTCATTAACAGCACGAGACGATTATATTTCACCTGAAGAGAGTATTATAGCGGTATGTAACCAATGTTCCATTCAAAAACTTGTAAGTAATTTCTTGTCTGAACAAAAGCTTAATTTAACCTCCAAGTAAAGATGTTTTTCTTTAAAATAAAATTTTAGTTTCCATCAAAGTAACCAATATTTTTTTTTCTCGTGCGAGGGTAATGAGACTAAGTAAAACAATCATGCAGGACATATACCTTGAAACGTACCCTGTAAGCTGGTATGCTCAAGCCAAAAATTGAAAATTGTGTTTCATTGCTGAAAATTTTTTTTACCAAGTATTATGTTTAAAATAACTAGATTGAAATAAATAAAAAAAAACAGACAAACGAGGAAAGAAAAAAATGCGTTATTTAATATTATTCCCGACAAGATTCATAATGGTAGGTTCACTCATCTAATAAAAAAACATCGCAAAAATATCAGTGATGAAGGCGAAAATATTATATTTCCTTGTATTTACAAGGATATAAAGATATTGTATCAATGATAATAGAAATCATGACAATAATACTATTATAAAACTTAGTGATCATGAACATTAAAATAATAATAATGATAATAGTAATAATAATAATAATAATAATAATAATAATAATAATAATAATAATAATAATAATAATAATAATAATAATAATAATAATAATAATAATAATAATAATTAATAATAAACTTATAATTACAATAATGATATTATAACAATAACAATCATATTAATAATAATGATGATGATGATGATGACGATGATGATTTTGATAATGATGGTGATGGTGATGATGATAATAATAATAATAATAATAATAACAACAACAGCAACAACAACAACAATAACAGTAACAATAGATACAATAATAGGTATGATAACTGTCCATTATAAATTTAGTTAAATCTTAATGATATATATATATATATATATATATATATATATATATATATATATATATAGTACTGATAATTGTAAACCAAAGAAAATAACAACATGAAAAAATGGCAATGTCGCAAAAGTTATCAGTATCGATAAATCTGACAATAATGAGGGCAATTATTTAGAAGAACACTGCGACCAGCAACACAAACTAGTAATAGTTATGAGAATTCACGATCAGTAACAATGACATGATAAATATGGTTATCCTATTTTGAGCATCAGCATCAGAAGCAATTTCATTATCATATTCAAAATCACAACATAAGTGAAATAAAAGAAAAATCTTAAACTTTAAATCATTTACGTAAATTGTTTGACAATATCCATTGATTTCAAGGTAACATTTTCCTGATCTAACAATTCAAATGAGCTCTTGCCTGGATCCCCAGACCCAGCTGTAACTTTTTTTATACATAAAAAAACATAAACTATTAGATAAAAAAAACCCTAAACATTAGCTTCATCAATATTATCTTTACTTTCATTGTCTTTGCAATGACATTGGCATTAAGCAAAGCAACCAAAAGAATGGCGTAATATCCAAATGATAACGTAAGTTTTTTTTTTTCTGACATCAGGAAAAGTTCAATAGATATAAACCTATGTACACTCAAGATTTAATTTTCCTCAAGACAACTTCAATGAATAAGGAAAAAAAGTTTAGATCACATGATGAATCAACAATACTCAAAGAATTTCTCGCTTTTATAATTTTTGGAAATTATACCCTAAAACATCAAACAGTACCAAATGAGAAACGCTACGATTACTTGCAGCTATCGCAATTCGATTTCTTACTCTAAGACCTATTCGTAACAAAAGATATCAATAATCAACCGCTTTAGCAAAAAACTAGGATAAGTTATTCCTTAATTGAATCTTTTAATATTAAGAGTCAGAAAGTCAAATTTCCTTTGAAAAATGAGTAATGTCAACGACAGTGATCAACGTTGAGAATGATCCCAATTTTTCTAGAAATGTGATACAATTTAGTTTCTCGGTGGTTGAGATAATGTTAACACCGAGCAGACTGTTCTAGATAACAAAGAAGATTAAATGTAACAGGAGCCGTTTCCACCAAGCCAATTTCCTAAAAAGATTTAAGGCCAACGCTTCTGAAAGCTGCCAAATGCTAACCTTTTCAAGAGTTTGAAAGGACATAATGTCAAAAGCAGTGTTTATAATACAAAATCGGTATGAAGCATGAATAGAATGCATTCTGTATTTTAATGATCATAATAATTTTAAGGGATTGTGGTTATAGCGCGAAAAATAAAATTATATGGATTCATTCGACATTTTGAACAGGCAAAGCCACTACGATCAGCATAGGCCTGAAATTATTACATTTCTTAACTTATCAAAAGATAAAAACGAAGATTATAATGCTACTGAGAATTATGATGACGAAAATAACAGGAAAGGTAATGTGCTTATTAGGATGTTGGAGACAAATCGATATATATATATATATATATATATATATATATATATATATATATATATATATATATATATATGTATGTATATGCATCAGTAATTATGCCTTTTATTTTTAAATGTATGGGTGTTGAGAATCATGGAGCATCAGACCCAATAATAGTTGACTTGTGCACATGCTATTTTCCTCAGAGTACAATAGAGAAGAACTCATAAATTAAAGATTTAACTGCTTGTGAATGATTAAAAATACTTATTGATACAAACGTGTTTGTGTCGTCCCATAAAGAAAGCATTAGAGACTTGAAACTGAAACAGATCCTCTTTAAAAATGGACTGAACGATTCGCTTTTTACAGTTTTGTTGAAAGAAAAACAATATACACTGTGAGATCATTCAAAGGATTAGCAAACGATCCTATGTCAAGAGCAAGCATGTTTGGGCTTCTTTTTGCACTAATGTCTCTCCAGACAGGTAAGTGCTCTTCTTTACTCATGCAAGCCCAGATAATATATGGTATTTTTATTTACAGTTTACAAAGACTAGTGAATAATGTAACAATAATCGCGAAATGTATATGGATGAAATCACCAATACCCTCTTTGTTGTTCTTTTGCACCATGCATTTTTTTTATTCTGTTTTGTACACATTGATGTATCGCTTTCTATGTGAATTTATCAACCACGAAATCAATTTTCAACTTTGGCATTCTCTACAAAGCACATGTGTAACAAGGCCTAAACATTGTAGAAAGGGCATTGTCATCATGACATGTTGATTATATTATATTTCTTCTTTACGCTCTGAGGCTAGTTTCATATCAATCAACCAATGACATAAAGATGGCTGCGATGATCAGTTATTCTCACATTTAGAACAGTTGCACAAATATGCACAACAGACTCGCATCTTATTTAAAATGGACAAAATTGCTATGGAGTAATGTTAGTTTAGTTGATTTGTTTAATAAAAACTATATAAATTCCCTTTAATTTAAGGTGAAAAGTTCTTATCCAATGCAAGGAGGTTTGATAATCTCTGAGAGTCATGAGTGGTCTTGAAAAATGCTTTTTTTTTTTTTAAATATGAAGCAGTTTTTTTAGGAGTCTTGTATTGTTGTTACTGAGGTTTTACTTGATTAATGCTTTCCACGAGCTTACAATACAACCCGATCTTTTTTGACGTAAAGATTATTTACTTTAGAAACTCAAACGACAACAGCAATTTTAAGATGTCTGATTAGAACAACAAATTGTTTAGCCTTCATCACAACAGGAGATTCAGCCGAGGCACTAAAGCTCGGGTTCTTGGCTTTTCGATGACCTTTAACCGAACATACCTACGAGAACGTGCTGTCTGCGTGAGCAATACCATTCTCATTTTTCCAAGACATTGTATGAGAGGCGAGGCATTTTGTTTATTAGTGCAACTTCTTAAACTATCACCTATGCCAAATCAACCGCAGTTTCATTCTCTCCGATACAGCTTAATATTCTGTTGGAAAAGCTTTGAACTTGAGATGCAAGAAGGCATTGTACATAGCAAATCTTTATGTGTTTTTAAAAAAATTTTTCAAGATATTCCAGGAAGAAAAAATTGGGAAAGGTTATTTTTATCCACTCATCTATTTTTGTGTTATTCGAAATTTTTTCTTTGTTCAAATGAAGCCGTCGAAGAGATAATTTAGGTATTTGTGATATTTTAAAATGTTCGCCTTTTCCCGGAACAAAAACAGAAAAAAAAATGCTGAACAGGACTGGTGGCCTCCTGAGCACAGCTCTCAACTTAGACCGATGTTTGAATAAAGCGCAAGATTTTTACGATTCATCATAGCCAATGCAAAGAGCCGTGGCTTATGATTGTTTGAGGCATTTTTTACCTGCGTGTATGCTTAAGGCTAGTCCACATAAGAAACCAAGGAAGTTCAATGCTTAGGATTAGGGTAAGAATTCCAAAGACGTCTCTGCCATTTACCGAGAAGAAGAACTTTATCTCAAATTTTTCCAATATGATTTGATTGTTACAACATTAAGAGTTTTGAGAAAACTGAAGAGAAAAAAAGGTACTGATTTTTTAAACTAAATTGAAGTATTTGAATATGAGCATTTTGACAATCTTAAGGACTACCTATGGAAATTAAAAAGTGATTGGTGTAAACTTGTACGCTGCAAACTCTTCGGACATGGACAAACATACATCAAAACAAAACTTCAAACAATAGCACAAAAGGTTATTTTCTTCTCGATTTGCTTTCATTCTTTACTTCTACGCTATCATGCGATACATGCATGGTACCTTTCAGCTCCCCCATTATCTTCCTAGAAGTTTCTCCGTTTTCATGCGGTCCATTTTTATAAATTTCTACTTTTCAAATATTTTCATATCACGTTTACTCTTCAGCTTTTGGACAATGTATCGTAAAATACCCATTCTTTATTTATTTCTGTCTTTCTCTCGCAATCACTCCATCTCTTTATCTTTCTCGCAGTCCCTTTCCTCATCTGTGAGTCTCTTTGTCCAAATCTGTCGGTTTGTGTCCCTATCCCCCTCCCTCTTCTCCACTCTCCCTCTCCTATCTCTCCATAGGATAGGTATTTTATTTGTTATAAGCTTAGAAGAGGCATCTTATTCGCAGATTAAGTGAAGAGATCTTCTGACATAAAACCAACCTGAAGAGATATTGTATTGCTCCATGTGGTATTATTAAGCGAGCATTTTGGACTGTTGTAATGCATAGTTGTTAATTGGTATGTCAGTAATTATAATGTTGTGTTTTTGCACTGGTAAAATCAAAGGAAAATCTCTGTTAGGGAACCAAATTTATAAGAACAAATTTTTAGTTTGAAGCAGGATAGAACACCCTGAAGAGATAAAAAAAAGGGAAGAAAGTTATAACAAATTTTTTTCAAAAGATGACATTAGTTGTTCTTTTTTTTTTTCAAATTAACTTACCTCACTTCATGAATTCTGATATTTAGCTTGCTCTTCGTTCTTTATTTCCTTTCTCGGTGAGAATTCCAGGGGCACCTTGGCTCTTCCTACTTGTTTCAACAAAACACCCAAAAATTTTACGTGATTATTCTGTTGATCACAATGAGTTCTAATAGTGGCTCTCAAATCTGCGTAGTTATGTCTTCCTCTTTTCAGCAAGATTTTTGTAAGCAATGTAGGCCTAGATGACCCAATAAACAACCCACATCGTTGCGACCTCGTTTCCTGTCCTCTTTCATCTTGCAAATAGCAAAACATCCACCAAACACAACACTACCCGCTGAAGACCGTCCTCAGCACCGCTCGCCTATCACAGGCGATTAGACAGAATCTACTGGCTCGTATATCTTGAGTTTTAATTTTATGAACTAAATTCTTCAGTTTTTTTTTTTTCTGCCCCCCAATCCCGATTTGCTTTGATTGTTCTAAGCCTACAAGTACCTATGCAGTAATAATTGTTCTGTATGTACAACTAGGCGCCCCCCTTTATCCTTCTGATTTTAAGACCTGTGCCACCCCTGGAGTGGATTACCTGTACCTGGTTAGGGCACAAAGTAGATCTACTAACTACAAAGATAAGTAGGTGAGAACTGTGAACGGCTGGGAGAATGGTTTCTAGTAGCACTTACTTACTTAATGGATATGTACCTCTCACCTGCTCAACAAATTGCAGCGTTTAGGACAGCAGTGAACCCAGGGGCCTCCCGATTGTCTGCTTAGTGCCCCATCCAATCAGTTATGTCCTAGATCTAACTGAGATGTAGAGTCCACCAAGTTCCGGAAGAAAAAGGAAAAGTAATCGGGTAAAATGATGGATTGAGTGGGCTTGTGCGAAGGGATGGGCAAGAGCTATCGCTTCAACGGATTGTTTGTAATTCGGAAAGAATCCTCTGGTACCGCTTAATAAAGAATCAAATATAATAACCGAATAAGTATGAGTGTATAGTCTTGCTAGAAAATGTTAATAAATAACTGGTGTAGTGGCAAAACGAATCGAAGAGCGATTCGCTAGCATGTGATCCTTCAATAATTATATTCATTTATTTTACACAAGGTTTAATGCCATTTAAAGCAGTGATTTTTACATAATGCAACGTCTCCTATCTGTCTGTCAAAGTTTTACACGCGAAAACTACTGTAGTATCGATTGAACTTTCATCAGTATCAAATGATTATAGGACAAAAGGGTTTATTTCATATAATAATTCCACATAAGTCAATTTACAAAATTCCTCTGAAACAAAGTTATAATCAATATGCACAAAATTCAAAAGGTAATTACAAATTGGTGAAAACACTAGAACAAGCAATGCAACTGAAAGAAGCTGAGGTACCACGCTTTCTTTGGGTTCTAGATTGTGAAGACTATCTATCCCTCTGTAAAATCATCTATCTATCTATTAAGCTTTCTGTCTATATATCTAGGTATCTACCCATCTATCAATCTATTAATTTCTATCTATCTATTTATCTATCTATCTATCAACCAGTCGATCTATTTATTTCTAGTTGAATTAGTGTCAAAGTAAAAAACTTCAATATGATAGACCTACAATATTGTTATCCTTGCCAAGCAAAGAAAGCCCAAAATACACACTGTCGAAGATGAAATCATGGCTTTTACATTTGACAGGCGTGCATACGAAATAAAAACTGTCAAAATGCGTAAAGAAAACTTATATGCCTCTGCAAAAGCGTAAATAATTATTTTACCGATCACTGAAACAACGTAAAGAAAAAATTAAACCAGTTTTACTCGCGCTTTATGATTAATGAGAATTATTCACACGAACAAAGCTGAGTGTTGATTAGTCTTAGTTTATCTGAGTTTCCCATACATCACATCACTGAAGACATTATTTTGGAAGATTACAATTCTACAGAAAAGAAAATATGCGCGTTGAAAGCAATTTCATCAGTAGGGTAAAAACAAACCTTAATTCATCCTCTTATTTCATCCCAGTTTTAAAATTTTACGAACCTTTTTCTTATAGCCGCTTCAAATTCTTCGGACACCCAAATTATTTGTCAGCTCAAGTTTCAGACCGCTCTCTAGTTTATAAGTATAGTTCACCTAATCCCTCAGATTTTAACTTTTACATTTGTTTAAAATAAATACTACAAACTAGTCAAATATTCTTATCATATTCTATTAGTGGAGTAAGACGTTAAAATAGTGCTATGTTTTATGAAGCTTTTATTATATTCTTTTCAACGACCTATTACTATTACTATTACTGTTACTGCTACTGCTGTTGCTGCTGCTGCTGGGTCCGGTGCTGCTGCTGCTCCTCCTCCTCCTCCTCCTCCTCCTCCTCCTACTACTACTACTACTACTACTACTACTACTACTACTACTACTACTACTACTACTACTACTACTACTACTACTACTACTACTACTATCATAACTCTGAATAGAATTTTCGTGTTCTACTTTTGTTTCCTCCATCATTACCAATAATAACAATCTACCACTGAAACTACGATCAACATAACCTTATCCATTTATTTTTTCTTAATCTCACGAGGGCGCTTTTTTCACTGAATTTAAGTCATTTTATTTGGCATTACTTTTCTATGTATTTCGGTCCCCGATCATGTGCAACACAAATAATTGTCAGACTATAAATTAAACCCATAATTTTTCACATGGAATATTAGCAAGTTATGTTATCAATAGAATGCCTCAAATTTTCAACCATTTTGTGGAATGCTTGTAAAGTAATGGTGACGTATTAAGCCTCGTATTTTTGGAAATTATTTAATGTCAAAATTATGTATGCATCTAAGAGGAGAATCACTGTCTATTCTACCTATTCTTGTCTTTTTTTACTTTTTTTTATCCTATTCCGTTTTGTCTCATTAGATCCAGGGTTTTGCTTCTTCTCCCTCTCTCTCTATGTATTTCTCTCTCTTTCTCTATCCTTCTCTCTCTCTCTCTCTCTCTCTCTCTCTCTCTCTCTCTCTCTTTCTGAGTATGTTTGATGGTCCTCATAGAATCACCTAAAACTTTTTTAAACAGATTATTTTCAGAAAGATCAATCATTTTTAAGAATCCAAAAAACTTTATTAACAAAAACAAACTACAAACCACTCAGCCAATAGCAGGAACAGAGGATAGAAACTGTAAGGAATGCGGAAAGAGAAAGCGATAAAAGAGAGAAGTTGGCTCATACATGTTCACTTCGTGCACTTAAAGTTGATAGACGAATTTATTTTGTCATCACAGAGAAAAAAGAAAAACTATTTCATCACTTATTGGCTGGATAAGATAATCATCGTCGTGATATGAGTTTTATAAATGTATGATGCAAAAATTAGAAGTTGATATAAAAAATTTCAGTTTGTTGTCTAAAGATGATGAAATTTCAATTATTCCAAAGTATCAATTCAAAATCTCAGTTTCAGCCTATTCCACTCAGTGGTCTGAGCTATCAATATCACAGTGGTGAATATAAAACCTCGATTTGAAGCAATTCAGATGATTCCAAGTTTATCGAATATCATCTTTAATGCTAGAGAAGATTAGGAATTTGTTAATCAGCGTCGCCATCTCTTGTTTTTGATTTTTCAAACCCTGTCTTACTTATTAAATGTTGAAAAAATGGCTAACAAGTAAATCCTCATTTAATTATATGTACGAGAACAACAGTGTCAAAAAATATTAAACAAAACAAAGGACTAAATTCTATCAAAACGATGTTCGACGATCATTTTTTCATTAAGAAACATTCTGATTCAACCAAATATAATATATTTAGACTTTCAGTTTAACAGTGTTCCATAATCATAGTTCTTCATTCTAATGATTTTATGTCCCCTTAGTCATCCCCTCAGTTTAATGTAGGCAGAATGATTGTTTTTAAAACCTTTGACCCAAACAAGTAACCGATGAAATTAATCTACGATGCATTATATTCTCTCGGGGAAATGCTAGCCAATACGCTGATCTTGAGATGCACCTCAAAGTATGACAATTTGATTGCAATCATAGTCTGAAATGGTAACTATCAAGTCACTGAAAAACATCGAAGGTTTCTATGGAACTTTGTGAAATGAGCACGACCTTGTCAGTTTCAAATTGTATAAATTCTAAAGAGATAAAAACTGTGTGAAACGAGCAACGCTCTGAACCCCTTCAGTTCTATTCTTCAGCTTTGCAATAGTCGACAAAGCCGCCACATCTCTTAATTGGATAATACCACAAATTTGGCCGCAAGCTCTAATCCTCGAGCAGCGCCGTAAATGAAATTACAACTGCATTATTTTCTGTGAAAACTTTTGTTAATCTAAAAGAATTTGTCCAAAACTTTTATCAAGCTCGAGGGTAAGTCTCGCTGCTACTTTAAAAGCTGATAGAAATGAATGAAATTTCCAAGCAAACAAACGCGAGCTAGAGCAGGGGGAAAACGATTTCATCTCGATCTTGAGTAATTCAATTTGAGAGAAGCCGAGGCAAAGAGTGGAGAAATAGAGTCAAAATATTATGGCTTCACGAAGTATCCTTTTTCTCTCTGTCTGTCTATGATGTGGTCCTTTTCAAGTCCGTTGCAAGTATTTGGTCAAGTAGTTACAAGGGCTTGAAGGCAAACGCTTGGGCAAATCGTCAGGGTCGTATCCTGAAAATGTTTGAGTTCTTCGATTCTTGGAAAGGGAAAAATACGATTCTTGTGCTCGATAAAAATTAGAGCGTGCGTTCGCATGTGCAACATTAGAGGAAGAGGCAGCTCTTCTTCCCGAAATGTTAGTAAAAA
This sequence comes from Elysia crispata, assembly GCA_033675545.1. Taxonomy (NCBI): domain Eukaryota; kingdom Metazoa; phylum Mollusca; class Gastropoda; family Plakobranchidae; genus Elysia; species Elysia crispata. The sequence goes on along the minus strand of JAWDGP010004413.1, from coordinate 189,856 downwards.
AGAAAAACTCCCGTGGACGGTTTGATCCTATGTAAACGTTCGGCTGGCAGCTTACAGCCTAGCGGCCCTGGTATGCAGGCTAGAAACGCTGTCTGCTCCATCCTTTCTCTGGTATCTCTTCTAGAACATTTTCTGATCCTTTCTCCTATCTTTACTCATTAAAAAAACTTGCAGTAGTGAGACAAAGACAGAAAGAGTGTGAGAGAGACAGAGACAGTCAGACATACAGACATACAGCTTTACAAACTTCATAAAATTCTAGGAATCCTCAAGCTAGTGCTCAAATGAAAGAAATCAGAACTGTGTGTGGAACAAATTCAATCTTCTTGTGTTTGCTTTCATAACCTGATCGCTTTACAAACTGCGGACAATGCATTGAATCTGATATCTCTATATCTTCCTCACTCTCAAGCCAGCTAGCTTCAAGGCAAGATCGTCATCTTCGCTGAGAAGGATTGCATGATCCACACATACATGCTATAAATCCCTTTTTCTTGCAGTGACATAATTTTTTTTCCTTTTATGATGCAGTGAAGAGAATGATGTGTAGGTATAGGAGTCGGATTGTACTTCTTGCATTTTGTACGAGGGTGTTGTGTGAGCTTTTAAGCTTTGATATGATTATTACACTCTCGCAGTGTATCGAGAGGGACCAGGGGGGCTGGGGGCGCACAGAATCTGCGGACATTGAACATTAAAACTTAATGATCTATAGGAATGAGGGATTTAATGACAGTTAAACTTTAACACAATGTTATGAAAGAAGAATATACAAAAAAGTGCAACACCCCCCCCCAAAAAAAAAAAAAAAAAAAAAAAAAAAGCTTAACATTTTTTAAATATTCATGGCAACATTCTATTAAAAAAACATTTTCCCGTATCATGAATCTTGTATGTGAACTACTTTTCGAAGTTAAGAAAGTGATAGGTGATTTTTAATTCTAAATATTTTTAGCCAATGACCATGATTATAGATTAGAAAAAAAGTTTTGTTTTTTTTTTTAATACTCACATATGCATAGTTATTATGAATAATTAAATTTCCTGGAAGAGTGTCTCAAGCATACTCTCCTTGGTATTCTAAAAAAAAGAAATCCCATAACACAGGGAACTTAAAAGAAAAGAAAAAGCAATTCATCAACAATGGTCTTGTATTATCATGGACTAAGATTTATATGAAGAAAATCTTTAGAAAATTGTAGACTGTAAAATTTTCAACTTTCATGGATTTAAGCAGAACATATGTAACAATCTCCTTTATATTTATAGTTAACGTTTCAATGTACACTAAATGTTTCTGCTACGTCGTTTTTCAATTAATGAAACAAGGAAAATAAAAAGTCTTTGACGTTTTGCCTCCCGTTTGGATTTATTAAGAATGTTTATTTGAAAATATGTTTGTTTTATGTATTTCTAAATTCTGGTATTTTTTTTTAGTTTTTGTTTTTGTTTTGTTGGGACGAGGGAGGGGGTGTTAGATGATTAAGATTAAAAAAGGTCGATTTCTCCAACTCCTTTTATATTGGCAGACCAACGTTTCATAGTTTTAGAGGAATAAAAACCTTTAACAAATCTTTGAACAATATCAGCAGAACGCTTACTCGAGAGAGATGGCAAGCAGTGGAATATGGCCGAAAAAACGAGCCATAATAACAGAAAGAAAATTGAAAACAAAGAGAAAAATTGGGAGAGTGCGATCTAGCGATTCATCCAAGTTCTCCGAAGTGTGAGACCGAGAAAAGCCTCTGAAAATTGGACAGAACACATCATGAAATTAGAAGGGAGAGTTTATCAATTAGTGCGCTGGTCAGTCATCAACCCGGGGATGTTGAGGTCTGTTGACTTAAGAGTTTCCTCCCTTGGCTGAGGAAATCTCCTGGATGGTTGAGTTGGCGGACGAGCTCCGATTTGCTCCTCGATATCCACCAGATCGATTAGGAAAACTCGAGACGTCCTCCAACCAGTCATTTGTAGGGAGGTTCTCGGACCCTCCTTTCCCTCCTCCTCCTCCTTCTTCCCCCCTTAAGAAAGTATTTACACAGACGATCCATAGCTATGTGCAAGAGGAAAAGCGAAAACGCTCAGTCCCGATAACTCCATCTCCAAAATCTATCCGGGATAATCGCATCTCCGAGATAACTATGTAAAAATATAAAAGTAGAGATTAAAATTTTAAATTATTGCGCTATGTGCGTTTTGTACATCTTAATAACTGCAATATGAAAAAAAATTTCCTATTTCCAATGCTTATCCCATGATTAGGCCTTAATTTTTAAATACAAAATATGAGATGGGATTAGGATGAAGCAATTTTTCTTTCTTTCTTTTTTTTTTTTTTTCATAACTTTTCCTCATTTGAAATTTCTTTTCAAGCAAAAAAAAATTCCCTAGAATATTTTCGAATCATCTTTAAGTTTCAATCCCGCTGCAATACGTTTATTCTCTTGGCAATAGGCAGTATAGATTAAAAATGTATTCGATCAAACCTAGCCTCGCTTGAAAAAAAAAATGAAAAGAAAGGAAAAATTAAAAGAAACAAAAATATCATTTGAGATATCTAAAACTTTGCATATTTAATTATAGGAACATTAAAATTTGTTTTTGACCTAATTAAACTCATTACGGTGGAAAATATCAGTGAATCATTTAAAAACACTATTGATTTAAACATATAATTACATTTATATTTATATTTCAGATTGGGCTCTAGTAAAGTAATAAACACAATAAAATAACGAGTGCTTCCTTCAGTGTCGATAAACATGAAATATCATGTGCAGCGCCCCTTTGAAGTTAACATCTCTCTCTGTCCTGGAAAATTTATAATCTTGATCAGCCGCCCAAGCACAGGACGTCGGACACGAGTTGTAAACAGAAAGGGAGTTACGGGCCCTGGTTACAAGGCCCTTGTCAACAGAGCAGCTACATGATACGGCCAATACCCGTAACTGGCGACGGGCACCAGTCTGATAACTCTACATTAGAGCTTAATTTATAGCCACACGTGTTTAATAACATCATAAATAAACAAATATCGAAAATGTTTCCTGCCGAAACCATATCGCGCTGAACATAGCTTTTTTCTGTTCTCGTATGATCAAACCTCGATTTTTTTACCTATGTAAAGTTAGGTTGATGAGTGTTGGAAGGTATATCGTTTTTATAAGATTTTAAGGCTACACTCTATTCCCATAAGAATATCACTGTGAATTCGGAATATTCAAAACATGAGGAGAATGACAAGGATGAGGATAATGACGGTAATTACGATAGCATGGTTATGGTGATAATGATGTTGATAACGGCGGAGAATATATATATATATATATATATATATATATATATATATATATATATATATATATATGCCCATCGATGACTTCATAACTAATAACAGTGATGAAGGTGTTTATAATGCTGACCCCGTTGACAATAATATTGGTGTGGTAATTATAATTTATAATGATAAAGCATAAACATGAATGGAAAAAAGGGAAGCTTGTTATCTTTAAATGTGATTACGACATTATTCCTCTTATAAAAGTGTAGCTGACCTTTCGAGCAAACTCTTTATGTCCCATTTCTTCTTTGCATTGACTATCTCTAAAGAGCAGTCAGCACAGACACTCAACCTTATCCTTTATAATATTATTTTCCTAACAAGAAGGGATAGATCAAATGGCTAACGCCTTAAAATTATCGTGTTGTTACTCAGAGACCTCCTGCGCCCCGTGCATTTGTGTCAGTCAACTGGCCACTAAACACCGCTGTTTGCCACCACGAATTCCTGGTGATTAGTGAGCAGGACCATAGGTTACGGCACCCGTCTGGCATTAATTATTCAGGGCAGGGAAAGGCGACACCCGACGGGACTCGCCCTGGTCGAGGAAACGTGTCAATATAACCATCATGTTCATCACCTTAAAGAAAGGAAAAGTAAAATCGGAAAGAGAGAAAAGAGAGGGGTTTAGAGAGTAGGAAATAAATAATAATTATGAGAAAAGAAAGGTAAAAAAAAAAAAAAAAGCAAAAAAACGAACACGATAAATGTAAGATCAATATTAGACTGGGCCATAAAGAGATAAAGATTTTTACAAAAAATATTAATGTATATAAAACAATATGCCATTTCAATGAGAATATGAAGTGAGGAATAAAATTGAATAAAAATAAAACCGCAGTGAAAGGGTAGAATTGGCAATAACATACAAATTTTGATGTCCGGAAAAGGACAGTAAAGATCAGGGAAACTAAGAACGAGATATTACGGAAGATTTAAGAGATTGGTAAAATCCTCGTTTTGAAGAGAGGGAGGGAATGTTACGAAAGTAAACTGTTATTCTTGAATTTGTCAAACAAAGACATTTTACTAGTGAAAATAAGCTTGAGGCGGACGTGGGGTTAAAGAACAAACTTGCCAATACATTGACATTGTGAAAACCAATCCATTGTCGTCGCAAGGAAAACATTAACAGTTTTATGCAGTCGAAAGATTATAATTACTTGAACAAAGGACTGTTGGCACATGAACTCGTTCATAGAGGCTTATGTGTTTTTACCTTTTGGTCTAGACCTTATTTGAGGCGCACTATTTCGTTGAAAAATTTGTGAAGTATTTTTGGTTTCTTCAATTTATGATAAAAAAAAAGAACGCAAACGAAAAATAAAAACATCTCGCTTTTAAATGTTTTTTCAAAGATAAACCATCAAAATTATTTTAATTTGCTACGGATTTTTTTTATTTAAAAGTTTATTCACTTACCTGTACGCTTTTTCAACTATTAAGGTGTGGTCCTAGTCTCTTTTTCTTATCAACAAGTTTCACTTTAGGGGTGGTAGGAAGAGCCTAAAATATGAGCTTCTTTATCCATCCGTCACTAGTAGTTTGTATGGACTCTCTCCTATGACAATTTTTTGAAATTACTTTGCTTTTAATTTTACAATACGACCGAGTATACCTTTGTATTCTTTACAAACTTTCATTAGAGGAAAAATATTTCCTGTCGAAGGAGAAAAACAGTACTTAAATTTTTTTTACATTTGGAAAGTTTGTCTTAAACCAAAAGGAATGGTTGGCCGAACCTGAACTGATGGGACTCTTCTGTTTGATTTTTCAACTGTCACACTTGAACATCGCACAATAGCAACAATGGAGTCTCCTCTCTTCCCCCTCACCCACAAAACTTAAAAAAAAATAAATAAACACAAACATTAGAAAAAGAAAACAAGAAGAATAGTTCAGAATAATCTTACTTTGGGAAATGTTTGACGTTAAACATTAATGAAATCAACACCTCAGAGGGTTTTAATTTACAAACAACTCTGAAAAATGTAGAAAACTCAAGAACGTTTAGAATTTCTTATTAACAATGTAAATATCACTTTCACTATTTCCACACTTGAAAACTTTAAGTTGTCAAAAGAAATGAATTGGAAAATATTCAAAGAAGAGAGGAAAGCCATAGTTTTTCATGATTGTCCAAAAGTTAACAGAACATCAGTAACAAGTTATTTTAAAGCTAATTTGCTCTATTCATTGAACTATGTGATGATAAATGAGACAATAAACAACACCAACTAATAAATTATATCAATTGCAAGCAACAGTAAAACTATAACAACATCAATAGTCACCGTGAAATAACTAGCTGCTTAAAGCATAATTTTATGCTGATAATGCAATCTACCCACAAAGAGGTGTGGGCCACAAAGTCGCCCAGTACCAGCTAGTCCAGATAGCAGGGATAATACACCGGAGTCTCGGGCACACACACACACACACACACACACACCACGTCCAGATAATGTTGATATCGAGGTAAACGCTCCATTTGGTTTATATCACTGGAACTGACCGCCAGTCCCGTTCTCATGAACCTGGGCGAGACTTTGGGCAACGATCTCCTCGGATCGTTTAGTACATCTCGAAAACGGTTGAACTAATTGGATGCGAAACTAATGTCGAGTGTTAACAATGTCTTGAACCAAATGTATCCACACCTAGTCACTATTCACATGTTTGGTATGGCTCGAGTATGTCGATTACGTTGAAAAGCAGCCTGCAAATACATGCCTCGAAGGCAAGAGCAGGAGGACGGTGTCTGTTATCTTGTTGAGGTGGAGAGAGAAGGGGAAAGGCATAGATATATAGATAGATTGATAGATACAATACATACATTTTGTAGAAATATAGTTGAGAATTCAAGTTAAAAATTATGTTGTACAAACATGGAGAGAGATTGAGTGAGTAATAAAGATATTTTGTAAAACTATGGAGCGAAAGAGAAAGATAAAAACATAGAAAGAAAGAGATTTTGAAGAAATTAAAATGGAAAGAGTATGAGAGAAAAAGAAAGGAAGAGATATAGGCAGACAGACAGATATTAGGAGAGAGTGATAACAGAGGAACACGCAGGTAGACGTCTCTGAGATAATTGAATGACACCAGAAAGAAAAAGAAAGTAAAGACATGGGATAAACTAAACAATTCTAAACATTTCAACAGTTTAGATGGCCAGAGAAGTGGGAAAAGCACCTGCGGGTGCACTATGGCATTGCTGTAGGTCCCTTCTAACAAGGCAGGATGTAGAGAGAAACAGTTCCATCCCTCTTGAAACTGTCTAATTCCATCTGCGCTCTCAAACTTACCTAGGAGATCTTTTACTACCGAAATGTAACTGATAGCGACACATGGAGATATTTTCTTTCCCCTTTTTTTTGGAGGAGAAGTGTCTGGTGTAGGTAAAAATAAAGCATGGCACAGCACTTCATTTCTCTAATTAAGCTTTGATTCGCGTGTAACCACATCTTACTCCTTCCCTTCTTTGCTGATTTCTTCTGCAAATGGGTGAGATATAGACATTACTAGAGAATTTTTACAATAAATGTGTTCTAGATAATCGGTCTGCTTGAAATGAATTGGTGCTCCTCGCATTGAAAAAGGTCTTTGGTGGGGTTTCAAAGAGTTTGTAATATATTTATTTATATCCCTACGGACAAGAACGTTTTTTTTATTATTTGAACTTGAGAAACGGTTTCGCACATAAATTGATATGTCTGCTGTTAAAAAGTATACCAGTAACTTATAATTGTCAAGATATTATTCAATTGGTTTGTTTTCTGAGATATGTTTCCTATTGAAATAAATTCTATTCATCACACAACTTAAAACTTTTTTGTGTTCGATGAAGTTGTAACTACTACTTTGATCTTGCTTGACGCCAGTAGCAATGATGATATCGTCATTGTGAATGTTTATAATGGTTTTCAATTTTGTTGGCGAATTTTGATGACTCTCATCATCATGATCATCATGATCATCGTCATCACCTAATTCTTTTCCTTTCACTACAATTCCTATCCATTCATTTGACTGCTGCTGTTCTCCCCCCCCCCCACCTCTGTTTTCTACATCAACCTCAGGCACATTACCTCATTGGGATTATGGCACTTTACTTTGTCCATCTGTATATTCTTTTTCTGTCTATTTAACTTTGCATCTCCTTCAGAGTTTGTCTTTATATGTGCCTGTCTGTTTAGCTACCTTTCAATTTCTCCCCTTCCATCTCTTTAATCGATCCAATTTATTTCCGAAGCGATTTCTGTTCCCAAACCATGCGCGATATAACATTGCGTTAACTGTTTTCAATAACCTCCAGCTTGAATTAAGTTGTATAAAGATCAAGTAGTCTGCACCACAGCCTAATCTCTCTTTTAATAGCAGGATTTTGAGAACGATTGAAAGGCCATGTTCAACTTTGTGCCAACTTGATATAAGAACATTTCGTTTTCATTTAGACCGATTCAATAGATTTTCCTTTCTCGACCATAATTAAATCAATATCCTTTTCAGATTTTTTTTTTTCTGCAAAGATATTCAGATACAATAATTTACAGCTTTTACTTAAAGTAGTAGTAGCCTTCACTTTTTAGATCTAAGAATAATTCTCTCTTTGTATTTATTTTTAACTATTGCAAGGCTGGCTTAGCGAAAAAAAAAAATCGCCATTCCCATTTGGGACTTAAAGATCTTTGTCCTTTTAAGTCTCATTTCATCTTTTATAACAGCAAATTCTAGGCATTTAACTGCTTTTATCTCGATATAGAGATTTCGACCTTTAAAATATTTTTACAATACAATTGTACATGATCATTACATGATTTTTTTAATGAAAATTTGCGTAGATATTGATATTCATGTCCCCTGTCAAGTTTGTTAAAGACGCTTCAGCAGTTCATAATAAACTGTACAATAAGTATTATAATTTAGTATCCCATTCATCTACTTATATTTTCTAACCAGTAATTGTTATTACTGAAAAGACTTGTTCTCACTTATGACTGAGTGCAGATCTATCATTTCTTGTAACGGGCGTTCGAAGACAAAAATTGCCCGCATCAAAGTTCAACTTCACAAGCGTATTCAACTTTAAATCCTCTCTCTCTCTCTCTCTCTCTCTCTCTCTCTCTCTCTCTCTCTCTCTCTCTCTCTCTCTCTCTCTCTCTCTCTCCCCCTCTCTCTCTCACACACACACACGCACACTCATTCACACACCGTATACTCTCCATATATCTTGCCACCTTTTGCTCTGTATACCTTTTAGGTTCATGACTAATTGCTTATTTTATTTACTTAAAAAAACTGTTTACCTCTGTCCCTGTGCCTGCCTGTCTCTCTTTGTGTCTATGTGTCTATGTGTCTGTCTGTCTATCTCTCTCTCTATCTCTGTCTCTGTCTCTGTCTGTCTCTGTATGTCTCTGTCTGTCTCTCTATGTCTCTGTCTGTCTGTCTGTCTGACTCTCTGCCTCTGTTTCTGTCTCTGTCTCTGTCTCTGTCTCTGTCTCTGTCTCTGTCTCTGTCTCTCTGTCTCTCTGTCTCTCTGTCTCTCTCTGTCTCTCTGTCTCTGTCTCTGTCTCTCTCTCTCTCTCTCTCTCTCTCTCTCTCTCTCTCTCTCTCTCTCTCTCTCTCTCTCTCTCTCTCTCTTAAATCGTTTATATTTCTTTCCATATATGATTCTATCTCCCAGTCGATCCATCTGTATATTTCTCTTTGTGATATCCTACCTATTAATGTATGCATTTTTTATGTATGTATGTATGTATGTATGTATGTATGTATGTATGTATGTATGTATGCATGCGTGTGTGTATTTGTATATATATATATATATATATATATATATATATATAGAGAGAGAGAGAGAGAGAGAGAGAGAGAGAAAGAGAGAGAGAGAGGTAAATAGATAGATAGATAGATATATCTTTTTTTCCTATAATTAAATAAACATTTATATTTCTTATTTTTCCTTTTGTTTGTCAGTCCATTCAGCTTTACTCTTTTTTTTTACTCATTCCCATTTCCAATCTCTATTTCCTCATTTTCTGGCACTTTCCCGACTTTATCACTTACTAGGTATCGTCTCATACTCACTCTCGACCACTTCACTGTTTAAGCGAACTGGCCGCGGAACATAGCGATCCGTTTGCTTTGCTTTATTAATATTGACGAATGTGCTTCTTAATGCTCATATCTGTTTGGAGTAGGATTTCAAACCCATCTTCCAAAGCCAAAACCACCCCCTAAAAATACTTAAAACCGGTAAGAGGAAATGAAAATCCACGGCAGTGGTTTAAAGGAGGTAGCGGAGGAGAGGTATTGCTTGAAAGGGAAACATGAAATAATTTGATAAACTGACCAAAGAAAGAGAGAGAGAGAGAGAGAGAGAGAGAGAGAGAGAGAGAGAGAGAGAGAGAGAGAGTGAGTGAGTGAGAGAGAGAAAGAAAAGAGAGAGAGAGAGAGAGAGAGAGAGAGAAGAATGAAAAAACAGAGGAAGATTCATATTATGATTAAGAGTGAGAGAAAGTAAGAGCAGTATAGGAAAATGAAGTAAGGATTAAAAGAGAAACATACAAGAACAGAGATACAAAGAGGAAAGGGTGGAGACTAAGAGAAGACAAAGGCAAATAGCGAAAGACACAAGAATCTAGGGAGCGAGATAAAAATGAAGGGGAAAGGGAAAGCAGAAGGAGGCGGGAGCAAACAGTATGAAAAGTAGATAAAAATTTAATATATAAGCAAGAGAAGACTGAAAGCACCAATAAAACTATGTTTATTAAATGGCTAAATAAAAATATCGATTTATATATGCTAATTAATGGCACGTGCAGTTAGAAATAGTTGTTTTTAGCGTAACAATAGATTATCCCTATTTAAACGAGATCGTAAAAGAAATTTCTCATTTACATAAGCTTTTTCAACCACACAATTTGTTGCTGTTTTTTTTTTTGCTTAATGAAAACAAATTGACTCATAAAATAATTACAGTGCAATGCAGTTACTAGTGTGCGATACTTAACAAATTAAAGAGGATAAGCAAATAATCATACCTACAAGAAATTGTTACCTGATTAGACATGGCTCACATTTTCAGAGAAACATTAATGACCGTAGGTTGAGGTGGCGAATCTTTACAGTAATGTTGGTTTTGCCTCACGAATCAGGTTTTACCGTTTACCTTTGTTATTATCACCTGAACCCGAACAGTAGTCATAACATATGTTCGCACCGGGTAACCCCCTCACAATCACTGACAGAGTATTGGATGGAACTGAGAGTCAGTGAAGACAGAGTGACAGACGGAACTAAGATCTGAGGATAAACATGCACATCGCGAAAACACTTTTTTACATAAACTTTTTAAAAAGAAATTAAAAAGCATAAGACATAATCAACGCTTGCCAAAAAGAGCATGGGAGATGGATTAACACAGGGGCATGTATCTTTTTTTTTTGTTGTTGTTATTTTGAATAGAAGGGAAGAAACGAACAGGAAATGTGAAGAGCAGAAGAGAATTAGATAAATAGATTAAAAGAGACAAAGACACACGGTAAGAGAGAGAGGGAGACAGACGAGAGAGAGAGAGAGAGAGAGAGAGAGAGAGAGAGAGAGAGAGAGAGAGAGAGAGGCAGATAGAGAAAGGGAGAGAAAGAGCGGTAGAAAGAGAGGAAGAGGGAAAGTGATAGAGATAGATTTGGAATGGCACATAGACGCTTAACTGGGTGTAGAGCATTTTTCAAAGCATGTTAAGCGATGTGGGAAATAGTTCCATTTCTTGATGAGGATAAAAAAAAATACTTGAGCAGCAAAAAATTATTGAGATGGTCTGAGAGAGGTTTTGATTTTTAGGAGGGAGGGACACAGCGCGCAATAAAGTAGATCTCTGACAGGCATTACTGTGAAAAGGCTCAACTAAAATGACATGCACGTACATAAATATAACTCCTGCCTCTATCTCTCTTTCCCTGCCCTATATCTGTCCATCTGCCTGTCTGTATGTCTTTCTGTTTATTCCTTTTCTTTCTGTTACGCTTTCTCTGTCTATGTATCAATCACAGTCTCTCTTTTCTCCTCCAAATCCTCTTTTATTTCTTCCCCCCCCCCCTCTGCCTCTACTCACCAACTGAAGGAGGACAATATGGACTTCATGACCGCAGTCATGTTCTGAGGTTAGCAAATATTTTTTTTTGAAAAATGGGCTATAAGTATAAGTGATCATGAAAATTTGCGCGTTTGAAGAACCTGATACACAACTTTTTTTTAGAAAGCACGTCGCTTAAGCTCGGGACTTGCCAGGTATCATTGAGTTTTATTCTTTATTTCGTATAAAATTATAATTAAAAAAAAACGATAAAAAAAACCATAAGACAACACTGATTTGATATCATCAGGCCTCTAAATTGCCAAAACAATGATACAGTATGAAGTAGGAATGAATATATTTATGTGTGCAAATAAAACTTTATAGAAAGATAGCATGGCTAGTTGGGATGAGTCTCTTCAATCATGGGGACTTTTATCGCAACTTCTTTGTATATCACCGTTGGCGAATCAGGGGCCGGATTCTATCAATTCTACGTTGCCTCTTTTTTTCTGGCTTTTTATAGACTTTTTTTAAAATTCATCAATCAATTCATTAACTTATTATTTTTTTTTGGTAAATGTTCCTCCTGTTGATAAAGAAATTTAAAAACTACAAAAAAATCGGACTTAGCAAAAGGCTTATATCTTATCTTTAATATCCTCCCCACTTCAAGGTATATGCCATATGCACTTGTTCTATGATCCAAACTGAAGGTTTTGTATCAAACCAGGACTGGGATTTAAAAAAAAAATCAGCTTTAAATTCAATAACATGGAAAAGCAGCATAACACCATTTTCCTTTTCTTTACAAAATATTATTTGTTGTTGTTTTTCATCTCATTTTCAGACAGCTAGTTGGTTAACTATTAGTTGTTTTTTTTTAAATTACTAAAAAATAAAAGGTCTATTACAGTTACCCCAATTTCTGTGCTTAATCAACCAAACATAAATTCGAAAACCACCCGAATAAAGCATTACAGAAAAAATACACATGCAGATCGTATTGATATAGTTTGATTTTCTGAGCTATTAGCTACAAATTTCATCGTTTATCGCAGCAAACCAAATCTTTGTCTTGAGCTGAGCTTGAAGACGTCTTCAGCTTTTCCCGTACTGGCGTAAAATTCGAAAATACATGAGCGGGCCACAAGGTGACATTTTGTAGGTTATAACCTTTTCAAGTGGCCTCAAAACCACACGCACAGCTGAGCGCATCGTATAATGTACTTCTTCAGGTCATAGTTATGTAATATGATAAAGCTAATTTAAAAAAAATCCAACTTATTCACAGTTCGACCATTAGGAATATAGAATTATCAACTATTCATGACTTTAAGCTATCAAGTGTTTCGCAACATCGAAATTTCGTAGGTAATCATGATATTAAATGTTTTCAAAGATTAGGGGAAAGGGATTTTTAAATTTTTGTTTCTCTCGAGGTCCATTCCTGTTAAGAACTTAATTTCATTTTTACGTCACGGTTATTCAATACTTTCTCTTAAGAACTATCGAAGTATTAGAACAGCGTAACAATATTCTATCTTTGTGCAAGCGAGTCTTCTCGACTGACGTTCTGTGAGCCGGCTTCGTTCTATAATTTAGCAGCCTGTGGTAAAACCACCACTTTATGTTATGGGAAAGGACTTTTCATAACAGAATCGAGCCAAACAATGTTGGGCTTTTGAGTTACAGTGCCCAGTCTGACAGAGGGCTTTCAGGTTGTGCTTTAGCATTCATCCAATTTAGTTTCTTTTCTAAACGCTCCATATTCAACCGCACACTATCCATAGCCTTTTACCGGTATAGAGCTAAAAGAATCTGAGGCTTTCCTTACCATACACGAATTGCTTTCTCACTAAGTATAGAGAAAAAATAGACCAAGTAAATAAAACCCACTTAAAATTCCCCACATCTTTTTTTTCACTTTATTCAGATACCCTTTATGTCAACTCTGACCTCCACAAGTTGAAATCAAATCATCATTCTGATGCACAAGCAAATTGCATGAATTCATCTTTATCCCACCCACATTCAACTGTAAGGAAAATACGATTCTCTTCTTAATTAAACAAATAAAACTTAGTGTCAAGAATGAAGATGGAATTTAAAAAAAAGCGCAAGCGTCTGCGTTTCCCCTCAGGCTTTAAATTCATGCTTTTAATTTTAGTAAAGACATGTCTGAATTACACAGGTTTCCAAGACGATGTGCGATGTATGTATGTGGTGATACAAGAGAACATAATGGAGAAAAAAGAGTCTCGGTAATGTGAGAACCTGAAAATTACAGAAAAAAAACCCCGAAAAATTATAAGTGATTATTGAAAAAATGGCGCAACCACTTTTGTCTCTATTTAAACGCATCTTGCACATTCTCGAAAGAAGCAAGGCATCATCCATGTCCGAAACCATGTCCTCCAGGTTTGATTCTCCTGTATCATTTCCATACGAAGGAAACCATGGACTGTTATAGCAGCTGCTGGTAGTTACCTATCACGCTGTTCTTTGCTTTTTTCGTTTGGGGCTTTGTTAATGCTAGCTGCTGCAAGTGTCGAGGAAACAGTCCTGCGGGCAAACTGATTACTTTAACATAGACAATGCGAGTATAATAAAAAAAAAAAAAAAAAAGCATTGTTACTGGCTGTAACTTAACAAACAGTTCTCGCATTAACAATGCCAGAGACTTTGATTTTATTCTTAGTTTCTCAGTGGACCAGATGCTTTTGTAATGTAATTGAAAATTTACAGAAGCGAGGTACTCTTCCTGTACAGTGGTAGATGGGGCAAGGAAACAACGTTGCTCTGACATTACTCCTGTGCAGAAGCAACAATTCGCCATTATGTCGAACCTTGTCCTATTACCAGGTAAACTTCACTTCAAAGAGATTCTACAACGTATTCAAAGCCTGTTTTAAAGTTTAAGATGTGCCAGTATTTTTATGATCATTCTCTGACGCAAGTGCCTGAGACTCATGTCACGTTCTGTCTTCTCACCATCTTTGAATTTCATCACCATAAACAAAATTTTATTCTTGTAACTCTTGTAACTGTACTTGCATTGTGCAATGAGCTGTGTCAAAAAGATATTTTTGAGACCGGTGAGCTTACTGAGTGAAAAAGAACAAAAACAACACAACAACCAGCAACCAGAGTGAAGGCAGACAATTACAAATAGAGGAACAATGTTTGACTAATCTTTAATTATGGATTTTCGGCAGAGTGCATCGTTCGAACATAATTTTTGTCTTTCAAAGAGGGTTAGATAGGTTAACTACGAATAATATGCGGTTAGTATCGGTAATGTTAAATAAAAATAAATAAAATCTTTATTGAACCTTAACATCCAAAAATTACATTTTGCCTTCGAGATTTATAAAGTAATTGGGCTCCAGACAAAAGCTACGAGAGCATAATATTCTTTTTTAATTTTCAAATGGTTTCTTTTTTATTATTTGATTTGTGTTGGGAGGAGAATAGCCTTACTTTCACTTATTTCAATGACATGGCAATCAGGTTTGTTGATAGCGAAAGAAAAGATGAATTAAAAACTTTTGCATTTTTGGAAGAAAAGGCTTCGATCCTTTTCAATAATAACTGCTGTCATCATGGAATGACTAACTAAAAAATAAACCCCCAAAAGCAGCAACACCATGCGCTCTTCCCAACAGGGCCGCTAATTAAGTTAGTGGGCGGAGCTGATCACAAATCATTCTGCGCCTGTTAGAGCGCCCGTCTACACCCGAAAACTCTCCCTCTCCACCCCCTCTCCCTTTCTTTCTTATGTTCACTTGTCTTCTCCTGTTTGTATCAAATGGCAAGAATCAGGCAGTTAAAGCTTGATCGAATTACAGAGCCGGACAACCAAACAACCCTAGGAAATCAGTACCCAGAGTGATGTCCCTTGTCTCGTCTGCCTGACCTTTGCCACTTCCGTTCTAAGGTTAACCTGAAACGAACAAAGACTGGGCATCTGAACCGGTAGAGATTTAGGTACCAATATGTAACTCAGTTTAAGCAATATAGTGCTTTAACAAAGCGATGAGATGATATCAAGGTGATTGCACATAATCACTTTAGTTTTCATAATATATTAACTGACGCAAATTCACGAGGAAAGAGATTGAATGGGTCAGATCATTTACTTATTCGCTTTAAACAACAATATAAAAATGAGTGACGGTTATTAATTTAAAGAATAGGTCGTCTCTTTCATGTTCACAATTTCCGAAGAAAATGAACGATCATCTCTTATAATGTGAGCCACTTTAAGATGTCCAAGGGCTCCAATATAAGAAAAATAGCACTGAATTATATATTAGTTGCAGTAAAAAAAAAAAAAAGAAGGGTTTCCTTATCCTTTCCTTAGTATATTTGTCTTTCTAAGACATTCTGAGAGGAGAATATGAAATAAATCTTTAAAAAAAATTAAATCTGCGTGAAACCTCAGATACAGTCACAGTAATGCTCTTGCAATTCTGATCACCGTCGACTAGGGGATTAGATTATAATGTCTAGTACAGACATGTGAATTTCTGCAGTTCCCTACTTGTAAAGAAATGTTATGTCATTTTAGAAACCTCTATGATTACTCTTAGGACTACATGGCTAAAAGTACGCATTAAAAAGTTGATATATGATATATACATAGATACACGCATATATCGCATGCGACTCCTAAAAGGTTTTCATAAACTTTCGACTACACGTAAGTACTTTAATATTTCACTGTAATCAAAATCTATTATACCACTAAATATTTCTTATAATCTTATTCCGAGTATGAGTTTTGTGTATGAATTTCACCTAAAATCAACAGAGAACTTATAGAATACGTGGTCTAGACCGACTTCCAACAAATCATGGCTGACTATCGAACTCAGGAAACGACAAGCACGACGTGACGACGTTAAACAGAACTGCACGACCGAGGCGGAGGATTTTGATAATTGGTTTATGGAGTCTCCGTCCTGGCCAGCCGGTGAACGGTGTTGGCAGGCGGAGAGTTAACGACTTATGACGTGTACGCAGACCTGGTGATTTCTCAGAGTTGTCGGCGGCGATGGCTGCATATATGCGTCTAAAAGAGAGAAAAAAGAGAGGGAGAGAGAGAGAAAGAGAAAGACAGATAGACAGACAGACAGACAAACAAACAAAGAGAGAGACAGAAAGAGGGAGGGAGAAAAAGGAGACAGGGAAAAAGGAGGGGAAGACAGATAGATAGATAAGGTGGAAGAGGAAAAGATAAAGAGATGAAAAGACAAAGGAAGAGAGAAATAATGATGTAAAGACAATAGAAGCGTAAGAAAAATAAGGCACATATTCCTAAGAATAATAAAATATGCTATTCGAATGAGAATTGAGACCCAATAAGTCGAGCAAACAAACACCTAGAGAAGAATAATGGGACTTTCAGAAGATGCAATGTTGATAAAAACGATGAATAAAGCGAGTAAAATGCAACATAGAACGCGTTTGTAAAGGAAACACGAGACGGCTTAGGAATAGTCAAAACAAGAAGAAAGCTTATCAGGAGGGCGATAAAGCACGTCCATAAAACGCCAGAGATGTTGTAAGCAGGGAATAGGTGGCGACGTCGGTTGCGCGTGTTATTTTAATTCTCTCACAACAGGGAACACAAGCTTCAAAAATAGAGCGTGGAAATACAATAATGCCGGCTAGGGAGCCAATGGCGATATGTGCATTCGAACATTTTTCAGACTTTTTCGCGCGTAGTGCTGACATTCGTTTCTCATAGTATGAGTAATTGCAAAAAAAAAGGAGAAAAAAAGGGTAAATAAGAAAGCCGAAGATCATTACTCAATAAAGCATAGTTTGATCTGCCAAATACAAGGAATCTGCAGGGTGAAGAACAAGCTGAAAATTTCATTTGTAGGCCGTTTACAATTTTTGGAAGCAGATTATATAGTTTATTTTTAGAAGTTTCTTTATGACTTGACTGCGTGAGGGCGAAAAAGGGGAATGAGAGGAGGGGGGGGGATGGTGTAACCTAATGGAGAGAATTCAACTTATCCGCTCATATTGTTTCCTGAAAAGTCCGTTACAGAGCCTATAGCATTGCACATTTTTTTTTCCTACGGGGTCTTTCGAAAAACCGCGTGATCTGTAAAAATTGTCTTTTTAAAGAAAAAAAATTTTTTTAAGCAAAAGCTTTCTGTACTTTCTGAAATTAAAATGGCAAATTTTCATAAGAATGTCCGAAATGTACTTTCAAATAACGATAAAAGTCTCAAGCTACTTATCAACTCAACAATTTGATGATGTTCTGTACACATAAACCTAAATACGGCTTTTTCATATAAGTTGAAAAAATCCAATATTTTTTTACATCACAATCCGTTACAAAGATACTTTTCTAACATGGAAAAAGAAATATTCATTGTAATTCATTTTTCTGGGCGTTTTACTTTAATTTAACATGTGACAATTTCATTATGCGTTTCAACCCTAAATTTACTAGAACGATTCTTCTAGTTTTTCTCTCTCTTCCCCTCTCTCTTTCTCTCTCTCCCTCTCTCTATCTTTCTCTCTATCTATCTATCTATCTATCTATCTCTTTCCCTGCCTCTCTCTGTCTCTGTCTCCATTTCTTTGTGCTATCACTGCTTTGTCAATGTCGATGCTAAAACGCACTCGAACATTAGTATTCTCAAGCAATGTTCACAAGCTGATCCTGCCGAAGACAGGCCCGTTACATTCACATTGTGCAAAGAAAATTCAAATTAAAGTGAACTTCCTTTAATTTTTGTTAACATGCTTTTCATCCGCACCTTTCCTGTTCTATTGACAAGAATAAATAAATGTTATCCTTCTACTTACGTATTGTGTTTTAGCATCCTATCCTTTTCTCTCCTTCCACCCAATTTGTTCTCCTCAACTTCATGTTTTTCTTCATTTCACCCGCTCCGTTCCACCTCTATGTAACTGTACTCTTTTCGCCCACCCCAACTCTCTTTTTCCTTGTCTTGACTCAACTTTGGCTTCCGCCAAAGAATGGGCACGTGTCCAGAGCAAGAATTTGGCAGTTAAGGACTGGTACCAGAAATCTGTTGCGTGGATACGACTTAGGGGCTGGAATTTTCCTTTCTCTATATTAATGGAATCTAAGGGATGGAGTGAGTCAGTGATTAAATGGGTAGCCACATCAACTGAAGAAAATGAGAGAGAGAGAGAGAGAGAGAGAGAGAGAGAGAGAGAGAGAGAGAGAGAGAGAGAGAGAGAGAGAGAGAGAGAGAGAGCGACAAAGAGACAGACAGACAGAAAGCATACAGAGACAGAGACAGACAGAGAAAGAAATGCATGATGAGAGGATATGAGAGAGGAAATAGTATGCATTACCTCCTGTAGCATAATAAACAACGACGTGCTGCTTTTAAAGATTAAGAATGATGTTACGTGTATATAAAAAGATTGGGCAAATACGAAATCAATAAAAGTTTGCTAATGTATTGGAAAGCAAAATTATGTTTTTCGAAGCATGATAAGACATTCATCTGAAATATTATGAAAATACTGAACTTTCATCTGATCCCTTATATTTTTCCCTTCCTCTTGCCTTCTCCTCTCTCTCTCTCTCTCTCTCTCTCTCTCTCTCTCTCTCTCTCTCTCTCTCTCTCTCTCTCTCTCTCTCTCTCTCTCTCTCTCTCTCTTTTCCGTACCTTTTTCTTCAAAATATGACGAGATAACTATTCAAAAGAATTCTTAACAACACAAAAGACCTAAAAAAAAGTCACGCAAAATGTCAAGAAAGCGATGACTCCAGCCAATACGAAAAGAAGTGGCACTTTGCTCGTTTGCCGACTTTGGTCGAGGGATAACTGTCCCTGGGCTTAAAAGCTCCTGGAACAGCGGATGATAATTATTTCTAGTGCATCCACTCAGATCCTGGTGCTTATACCGTGATTGTCTGGGAAAACAATCCCTTGATTGGTGTGTTTAACCTGCAGAGCCCTCTTGATGGTGTGCGGATTACTTCACTCAAGAGAAAATAATGTTTTTTTCCAAGGAAATATGGGAGAAGGATGGTGATGGTGATGGTTCTTTTTTTTTTTTTTTTAAAAGGAGAAAAATAAAACAATACTATTAAAGTTAGCATTAAGTTCCATGGTATTAGTTGAAGTACAAAATGAGCTTCAGTTGAGAGGTTAATCTCAGAACGTAAAAAAATGGCAGCGATTTTAGGCGCTGGAAGATAGAATGTACAGAGGTCCTTGTTGGGGTGGCAACCGAGTATCATTAAAAAAAAGAAACCACAATAAAACAAAATTAATGTTTGTGAATGCAAAAGATAAGGTATAAAAGGGGCATATGTGAAAATATATAATTTTTTCCCATTTATTTACTGTTTTGCAATGATATTTACACACAAAGATTAAAAACATATATATTTATGTATGTGTTGCGTGTGTTCATTCATTGAATTATTTATCTATGTTATAATTTTTATTTGAAAGTCGACAGTCGGTAAGGTTCCACCAAAACGTACTGAATCTCAAATTCTAACGTATATCACACCATAATATGTAACGTTGAAATCCGAGCGTAAATTTACATATTTTTTTTTAATGGAGACCGAATAAAAGTGTCCATAAGTATTTTCCTCTGAAGGAAACCAAAACAAAATGTAAAATAAATAAATATGATTTTATTAAATAGAAACCGGCAAGAGATTTAAATACGCGGTTTTCTTCCCACATAGCCTGCCTTTACCAGGAAACAGAGTTGGGATTAAGATCGGGGAGGGATTCCAATAAGATTCCGATATCACTAAGAACAATGCCCATTTTTGTCAAATCCCTTGCTTGGTTTAGGCCACACAAAAGAGAGCAGTTTCTATGTCCGTCCCGTGGACTGACAACAGAGTTGATGGCTGATGCTGGAGGTGCTGTCCGCCGAAAAGCTCAAATCCGCTTCCGGCTTCAAGGGGTTAGCTCTCCGGGGTCAACCATTTTGATTGCCCGCACCCGTTGTCCTAGTGCGGCAGGCAAAATTGCATCGCGGTTTAGATTCTGCTTCGTCTTCTTCCTCACCATCATACGCCAAAGAGTTCTGGCAAAGAATCCAGTTGGTCCAAGTCATTCGTTCATTGATTTATAGCCCCAGGTCTCTTTACACGGGCAGTCGCTAAATGAGGCGCTGAAATTATCGGATCGTCTCCTTCTCTCCTCAATGGCGATTACCCTCTGTTTGCATTACCAATCATCGACAGCTCATCATGAGCTAGAATGATATAGGGGGTTTGTACCGATTGTTACCGACAACTTGGAAAGACAGAGGATGGGTTCTCCTTAGTAGGTTTGTCATACAATGATTTACAGTTCTGCGCAGGTTATATGTCGCAAACGAAAAAGAGGTAACAATAAAGAGGTAAGTCGCATCCATAGACAGCAAGATAGATATTAACAGAATATCAGCATATATGGTAAATATTTAATGAAAAGGAAGGATGACACATAGACTGATCGGTCGGCAGATATATAAAAGGGCACACAGGAATCTGATATGTAAACTTACTGGAAAATACAAGTTAATAAATAGTCCAAACACGGTGCTGAGATTTAATGATATTCAGATAATGACTTACGAATAAACAGAAACATTTGAGAAAGCATGAAAGGACATGAAGAATAAAATACAGATATTAATTTTTTAAATAAAGAATTGAGCCGTTGCTTAATTCAGCCTCAATAACACTAACATTATGTCTGAAGCGTGTGTAAACTAAAAGCTACCGGAGCATTTCAGCACTCACTTACACAGTCTTCCTCACCAGATTGCAGTATGCACAGACTGCCATCAAGCAGATCATTACTAAACTTGAGACATAACTGACTTGCACGGTCCGTAAAGGCATGTCCGACTAATGGCGTCGCCCACTAAGAACATGTGCATCCTGGTTTTTTTTCGTCTCTTAAGTTCTTGAGAGGTATGCGATTTCATCAGTGTCTACATTTTACACGGTGCTGCAATATCCATCTGTTCTAATGCCTGTCTTCCATGCCGAAAAGAATGTTTTCCGTCAGATCTAGTGAAAATGGATTGAAAGATTTAAAACGCTGTTCTATTGCGTGACAACCAGAAGAAACTATAATTCACTTGTTTTTTTAAACAACGTTAAAACTTCACACTGTGAGTTACTCCTAGTCTCTTAATTCTTTGTCTTTATTTTAGTCAATACCGCAATATTATTCTCTCCTCCTTGTGAAGAAATCGCGCGCGCAACTGTTTCCCTGTTTGAAAAAAAACCGCTTTTCAAAATCTTTTTGACTTTTTACAAAAATGTGCACAATATTTTTACAAAAATGTGCACAATATTTGATATTTGAATCAAAATATCAACAAACAAAATGTTGCTTTACGAAAACTTTGATAATTTACTAATTACAAAAGTTATCATATTGTAATGCTTTTATAACAATTACTTTTATCATTATCTTGCTGCTTGTTTATTACATTTGCCAAAACTTAACCAGCAATATAAATTTCGTCCAGATTTTTGTTACTCTTAAAAAAAAGAAAGCGATGATGAGATAAAATTGATTAAAAACAACGCAAAGGATGTTTAAACAAAGCATTAAACAAAGGACAACAAAAAATGTAGTTAACCCCAAAACACTTTTCCCAAATCCAGAATGTTACTTTGCATAAAATTGAGGCCATAATTTGAAACAACATGGCTGACTTAAGAATAGTTAGCTAATTTTATAAAAATCCCAATCTGTTTATAGATCCACTATGACTTTCATTCTGATATAAGTACAAGTGTAATGTAATCCTCTATGAATTCTCACTAGGCAATGTAACTTTAGGCTCTGTTCGAACTTTTGAAGTTTTTAAGCCATGAGAAGGGTCTTGGAATAGAATAGGAAAATGCAGAATTAGCATTTTTTTCAAACCAATATTCTGTTTTCGCTATTTACTC
>JAWDGP010004413.1:140000-165000 GCA_033675545.1 Elysia crispata | reverse complement strand
ATGATGATATCATGGCCTATAGCATTATATAGGGTTGTAAGTAGATGATTACATAACGAAACCCTCATTTAAACTTTTTTTTTTGCATTAAGGAGAAAAACAGGCAACTATTTTGATGCATTTATGACCACCCTGATACTGCTAAGTAGCATTACTGCCTGCTTAATGAATTACTGGCACCCCAAGTAGCCTGAGGCTAATCAAATGTTTGTATCGTTCACAAATGAGACAAAATGCCTTGCATTTTCTACCCCCTACCTTTTTACCGCCATGGGCGATTCATTTGCCTGTTTAATTGCTTAATTCTGTGCCGTGCGCTGTGAAACTTAATGTTTTCACTGGGAGGCTCTTCAAGTGCTCAACTAGGAAATTAGGATGTCAAAATTTTACCCTCCTGTTTTGTTTTTTTTTAAAAAAGGAAAAGATTGCTACTTTTTCTCTCTTCTTTTCTTCTCTTGCGCTATGAATGTTGAATACATACTATACAAAAACATGTCGACCAACCAATGTGGAAAGCTTTTCATTGGTGAAATCGATATTAGATTTAGAGCAACAGACAATTAGGAGAAAAAAAAAACCAGTGCTTAGAGCGACAAATATTATAGAGCGTGCACTGATTGACTTATAATACAACAGTTTTAGATGCTTTCAAATGCGGACTCGCCATTATCGGAATATCTCATGTAAAACTTTACTTGCAAACAGCATAAATCGCACCATGGTCGGACAAGCCGTTTTCTTTTTTGTCGTCAAAATAATTTTCACTTAAAGAATGCTGCCTGTATATTTCCCATTTCTACACCCGTAATCCAACTAAGTTTGAAAACATTATGTGAAAAGAAAATACTCGACAAAATCAGAATCAGGAATAAAAATGGAGATGAGAATTACGGAAACGTTGTTAAAGATAACTCAAAAATTAATTAAAAAAAAAAACCAAACCAACAAAACAGCAGTATTTGTGATTGATACTGAGGGGGCGGGAACTGTGTGAATGCATGGTTGTATGTGAATGCATGGTTGTATGTGAATGCATGGTTGTATGTGAATGCATGGTTGTATGTGAATGAATGGTAGGGACGAGAGAAGGGATCGACGAAAGAGAGAGCAAGAGCAAAGAGAAAAAAGAAAGAAGAAAAAATATAGAGAGAAAGTGAAAGAAGAGAGAAAGGGAAAAAAGGTTTTTATGCAGAAACACATACATACATACACATATAATATATACATATACATACACACACACATATATATAGTTTGAAGATAAGTTGGAATAATTGATAAGAGTGCTCAACTGTGGGAGCATTTCATAGATATAGAAGATTTTACCATGAAGAGAATTTAAAGTAAGATCTTCTATATCTATCTATCTATCTATCTATCTATATATATATATCTATATATATATATGTATATCTTCATGATTATAAAAGGAAGAAGAGGGAGAGAGAAGAGAGAGAGAGAGAGAGAGAGAGAGAGAGAGAGAGAGAGAGAGAGAGAGAGAGAGAGAGAGAGAGGGAGGGAGACCATTACGTCAAAGATAAATAGAAAGAAACTTTGACGCAAGGTTGATTTTTTTTCTTTTGTATTTCTGACTTTGCTTTACATCAGCAGTGAGAAGGGAAAAGGCGTACTGGAAATGAAGGAAGAGGATAGAAGTAACTTGAGGAAAGAAATAAAAAAAAAGAAAAGAAAAACCGCAGGCAAATCAGTATTCGCGTTAATCGCTCAATTAATAAATCTCTAGCAAAACTTTCTTCCGACAACGTCAACTTCAACAGTCTGTGTCAGCAGTTGGCTTGTGAAAATATTAGAAGGATCCATTCATTCCTGGCGACATCATTACCAGCTCTTGCTCCTCTACCGTGTGGTTGAGCGAAGCCGCTGAAATCAAGAACTAATTTGTCCAATGTGTGGAGATAATAAGAAGACGCAAGAAAAACCAACAGATTATTTTTAAAGAATAACGGTTTTTTTTTTCAAGCATCACCGATTATTTGTTTTCGTGGTGGTTGGCATTGAGAATGCACAAATATTTTGATGATCATCTCTCTCTCTCTCTCTCTCTCTCTCTCTCTCTCTCTCTCTCTCTCTCTCTCTCTCTCTCTCTCTCTCTCTCTCTCTCTCTCTCTCTCTCTGTCTCTGTCTCTGTCTCTGTCTCTCTCTCTCTCTCTCTCTCTCTCTCTCTCTCTCTCTCTCTCTCTCTCTCTCTCTCTCTTTACATTTTTGTTTCTTTCACTTTCACTCCTCATTTTATTTATAAAAAAAAAAAACATCTCTATTTATCTATGCAGTTTCTGCCTCTTCTTTTTTGTTTTGTTGCATTGTTTGTTTGGTTGGTTGGTTGATCGTTTTTATTTTACCTTGCATTACCTCTCTTTCAGCTTGGCTTGGTGTTGGTGATATTTTAATGTAATCCTTTTTTTACCCTCTTGATTCATACTAATGCCATACTATCAAACGTTGTATCTATCTATCTATCACTCTATCTATCTGCCTTTCTATCTATCTTTTTTCCATGTGTCGTCCCGTTTACACGTGTATCAAAATATCGATGAAAATGATCTTTCCATTTACATAGTTATGTAATCATTAATGATTATTATCCGCAGATTGATCGCAACGTTTGAAGTGAATAATATAATTATTTTTAAGAGGGCAGAATTGGTACAAAATTAGACGAAATGATATGTTTTTATGTCGTAAGTATTTTAAGAACCCTTCTTTTCAGTCGCAATGATCTCAATAATTACACAACTTTTATTCTTAAAAAAGCTGTAGAACATAACATAATATTTCTTTAGAAAAATATTTTACAGCGCACTTTAAAGTCGTTTATTTTAATGGTGATTACTTCCTCTTTTAACTTGAACTGTATTTGACTTTAGAGAATCTGTATTCCATTCCATCTAGAATATAACTTTTGAAGTGTTTTTTTTAGCTTGTAGCGAAAGAAATGTCAAACATTTTCTTCTTTAAAGTTACACTTACAGAGAGGTTTTTTCAAAGATAACTCTTTACAGTATGATTAACGCTGTGGTGCTTTATTATTTTTCTGCTATATCGATAACTGTATTTCCCAGCTGCTCAGCAAAACATTAGCTCTTGGTCTGTTCATAAATGAAATGGTGCATCACGCGAAAAACACACGCTATTGTACCTGCATAATGTGTAGGACCACTCAGGTGAAGCGAATTTGATATATTACAGAGTTATCTAGCTCTAGATTTTCAAATCTTTAATTTGAATCCTACTGGTATGTCAACATAGTAGGCGTAAGTATTGTTGAATGAAGTAGCTTGTATTTTGTTTATGGCTGAGAAATAAAGCCTTCTTCAATTATTGGAATGTACCAAAAGAATCGGTTCAATTTTACTGAAGCTATCGCGCAAAGCGTCTTTTCTATTTTTCAAACTGTAAATTCTCAATCGACCTAAGGTTTCAATAAAAGTCTTGTTTTTAAATCGAAATGCTAGGCCTGTATCTAAGACAGAATCTTATTTGTAAAGTTCAGTAGTATTGTAGTTGCAAGACTACAATGTGACCCAGATTCTTAACCAACCAATGATGCTTTTAATCTCGGAACTAAAGTGTAAAGACCAATGTCGTAAAGAGAAAAACACACACACACACACACACACACACAAATAAATCGTTACAGACGTTATGTTGCTTTGAATCTGTCCTTTAATATTCTCTAGATTTGGAATGGATCAATCTTTTGAGATGGTTTTTTTTAACCTTTAAGGCGTTTTAATACGATATTTTTCCACCCCGAGCAGCTGCGTAACTTATTATATCTGCTAGCGGTCGGTAAGCACAATCAACTGGTGGCTTATCTTGACGCCGAGAATGTGCAGCGGACGCAGCATGGTCTATCATGCTCATCTTGTTTTGGCTACAGACCTCTCACACTTTGCAACTCATCACTATCCATCAGCTGCAGCTGTGACCATTTTCACCGGCGCGATACATTGTACCTACAAGCCATGCATCGGACTTGCATTATAAGCACAGAATCATACCTGTCAGGGTGAACAATGTCAAACACAATCATTGTGAAGCTTGAAAGCAGGTATTCTCCACACTTGGCAGCCTTGCTCGCTACTTGGCTCCATCTGCTTGAATTATGTGTAGATTTAAGAATCTAAATGTTTTACACAGCTGATCAGTTACAGAAACTAATTTTTCACGGTATGATTAGCTGTTGATTTAAGACATTCCTTTGAAAAGAACGTCAATGAGGAAGCATGTATTTCGAAAACAGGTTCTTTGGAGAAATTGTGCAAAAGTCCAAACACTAGAATTCTTCTTAAGAATGCTCATTTAAGAAAAATTAGTAGAGCCCCAAACATTTTATGCAACATTGGGAAGAAACGTAAGATAATAATGGGTCAGTTTATTGGAATTATTCTTCTATAAAATCGACATACCTAGATCAATTTAGATATACATCTTGATACGAGCATGAAATTGGTTTAGTTTTGTCTTTTTTTTTAACCCAAGTTTGATTTTAACTCTATTTCTTTTTTAAACTCTAAGTCGTCTCTTTGATTTTGCACATGTTACGATGCGTTCGGTTCATCTCATGTCCTCCATACAAACAGAATTACATGTTAAGTAATAATTTCAAAAGCTGTTTTTTTTTTCTGCTGTACGATTTGCCCTCCATTGCTCTTTTTTAAGAAATGCTTTTAGTCTTGTAGGTTAACATTTACGGTATAATGGTGACAATCGATGGTGACAATGATTTACATGGTATGCATATTCCATACCCTAGAGCAATAACCTCTCTTCACGGTAAAAACTTGGAACCAAGATTCGATAGAAATACCTTGCTGAGAGGAAAAAAAAAAAGAAAAAGAATCGAGTCAGTAGACACATAAATACATTATAATTGACAAAGGGGGACAGCATGTACCAAAAGTTAAATTTAATTCTGATAGAAGAGCTCTCGGAGAGGAAAGAGCGCAGATTTCCTTATCACCGCAATTCTGAGTTTTCCCTCTCATCTCTCACAGGTTAGAAACACTACACACACCAAGGTTTTAGTATAAACACGTCAAAACCTCTCAACGAAGATGAAGCCAATAAAAGCATAAGCAGCAAGAGTAGAAGTTGCTGTTTTATGACTGAGAATTTTCCTTTGCTGCTCTTTGGCATAAATAAGATTATTTCATGTCTCATTGTGAGGTCTGCGTAGTTTGGGTTCGTGGTGTAATTGAGTTTCTATACGAATTGTTCTTGTTTTTGTTTTGTTACTTTTTGCTCTTTATTTTCGATTTTTGGAGGCAGCAACGCGTTTTTCTTTCAAAGAAGTAAAATCCCAGCCTGCATTTAGATTGAAAAACGCAAAGATGTGGTTGAAATTACCTCCATGTTTAATCCATGTGCGCAAACAATGGCCATTTTAGGGCTTGTAACAAAAATGAGAATCTTATTTAAGAAAGTTTGCCATATGAAGCGCGTTTTTAGGCAGTTTCAACGAGATCCAACAATGTCAAGAATATGTGATATCACAACGTTCAAATCCAAATTACCTCATTCAAAATTTTTACAAAAAGATTAACCCATTAGTTTTGTGTTTTATCATCATTGTCTCGTTTTGTGACAAAAGCTTCGTTTTATAACCTACATTATTATTGTTTATCTTAGATCTTGATTTCTTAGCTTTATTGCGCCCAAATCAAGGTGAATGATCTCCAACCGATCAACTATACGCAATAACTTGATTTACTGCGCGAGATGTAAACAAATGTGAACAAGTCAACCGGAACGATTATTTTCATCTCATGTGCTAATACTGCATGACGAAAGTGCATTTCTTGGACTATTTTATCTATTAATTTTTTTCTTATAATCTCGTATAATATCACACAAAAAAGTGTTTCCATAAACCAAGAAGCAATCAACCATCTTAAAAGTTGGCAAAAAAATAATAGGCAGTCTGTACTCTGGATGGGAGAAAAATACGCACACTCACCTGTTAATCCGAATGCTTATAAGTACTTGAAACTTTTCCCCTTCCTCTCCCTCATCCCCTCTCCTTTTCGCTCAAGTTTTATCAACCTTGATTCAAACATGAGATACAATTTATTGTAGACTATAAAAATTTCCTTTCATCTTAAGGAGTTTGATTTCTATATAGTTGTTTTGTCTGTTTCATGATGTGGCCAAAAAAAAAAAACCCCAAAAAAACAAAAACAAAGACAAAACAAAAATAAATAAAGAAATTAATTAAGTTTTAAAAAAAAAATAAAACTCTTGCATTTCATGCCTTGGCAAAATTGGATTCCTTTCACCCACATGTATTAGATCTATGCAAAATATGGATGAACGACAAAACAATGTCTAGTATTAGCAAAAACATGACAAAAAAAAAAGAAAAAAACTTGCATAAATGGAATAAAAGCAGGAGGGTTTGTATACATCCCAAAAAGTACCTTTTTCCCATCTCCATTTGGATGCTAAAAAAAAGCATTTATTTTGAGTGTGTTCTGACTATAAAATATAATTATATAATACAGCATCTTACAGATCTTTAATATGGCGTCGGATATAAAGAGCCATTTAAATGTAGTTTCATTTCTAACGTGTAATTACCTCTTAGACTTAAGAGCAGACGGTCGATAAAATTGTTTCTTTTCTTTTTTTTAAACCTGTCAAATTATTTATTTACAGCCCTCTCTTATGAAAAAGTAAGAATATTTGAACGAAAACAAACCTCTACAAAAATAACGGTAGCATAGGGATGGGATGACGCTCAGCTTTTATCAGGTTCCTCAAGATGTTTTTGATAATTGATAATTATATCCTTGAAAAAGCTAGAAGCAGACCAAAACAAAGCCTTGTGCAAAAATAAGCATGGATGGTTGGTCTTAGCACCATAACGAGTTGTTTGCACCTCTTGCTATTGCGGCTTAATTCTAAGCGCTGCTATTAAACTGTTTTGGCAGGAAAAAGCCACACTTTAGCGTCGAAGCCCAATTAGTCTATACTGCTCGCAGCAAAATTCGCAGTAGAACAAGAGCTAGTTTTAATGTGTCAGGGTGGGAGAGAAGGAAGTTACGACTGGATTTCCAAACAGATTACAGGAGGCTTCGTTCGTTTTGGTGTGGAGAGGCTGCTCTCGTTTTCATTTTCACTTTTCTTAGTCTTTTTTTTTTTTTGTGCTTCAAGTTTATTAACGGCAAAATTTGGTTGCTCGTTTTTTGTATCCCAAGTAAAGATCTTCAGGCCACTAGCAATATAGCTGAAAGTACTAGTGCTACTACTACTGCTACTACTACTACTACTACTACTACTACTACTACTACTACTACTACTACTACTACTACTACTACTACTACTACTACTACTGCTGTTGCTACTAGTACTACTACTAGTACTACTACTACTACTACTACTACTACTACTACTACTACTACTACTACTACTACCACTACTACTACTACTGCTGCTCCTACTAGTACTACTACTAGTACTACTACTACTACTACTACTACTACTACTACTACTACTACTACTACTACTACTACTACTACTACTACTACTACTACTACTAACGCTGCCGCTGCTGCTGCTACAAGTCTTCCTCCTCTTCCTCCTCCTCCTCCTCCTCCTCCTCCTCCTCCTCCTACTACTACTACTACTACTACTACTACTACTACTACTACTACTACTACTACTACTACTACTACTACTACTACTACTACTACTACTACTACTACTACTACTACTACTACTACTACTACTACTACTACTACTCTACTACTTCTATCTAAAATTTTCAATAATTTTTTTTAAACGAGGTCAGTTTCCGAAATCGTAATCTTTACCACTCTATTTGGGTTGCTCCCAAAATATTTTATCTTATTTTCTTTCTTTCTTTGGCATTGCTGTTCTTTGCATATCTTAAAGAGAACTTGTTACTGAGGTCTATTCCTCATTAATGTCAGCCATGATTATTACATAGGTTTGAGCTTTGTTGCCTCAAAATAAAAGCTTATTTTAAGTTTGTGTTTGGTTTATGACGCTTACAAAGATTATTTCTATAAAAATTAAAGCGTAACAAATTGAGCAACAATTCAGCTTACCTGAAAAATCTGTTTGGCTGCATGCCGCGAAAAAATTTAGGGTATTATTTCCAATTTAAGAATTTTGTCTGGAAAAAAACAGCTTCAAGATTGAGACACAAGTATTAACATAGTTTTAACTATATCATGTAGAGTGTCGCAAAATGCGAGTTTCCTAAAGGTGTCATCTGCTGTATACATAACAATTATCTGATATATTTTATAGACGTTATGTGTAGAAACGCACTCCATGAGAAATTGTATAAACGAAAAGAAAACAAATTCTGATTGATACGGTTCAAATCTAATCAATAACCCTAAAACACTGCATTGAGTAGCCTCCGAGTGATCTTGCACAAACCCAGATACAAGGACATACAAGAACTGTTTTAAAAAAGGATACATTTTGAAACGTCTGAAAGGGACGCTGGGGCGTCTGGCGAGAAATCAGGGAAGGTATTGATAGTAAGCATTGTCTGTGTCACGAATACTTAAAGTGGGATTTTTTTGGTTAAAGACACTTCGTAAGTTTGTATCATGTCCTTTCTTAAACTTTTATTTCTTTAACTCTACATGAAGCACGTGTTGTATTCGCCTATTGGAGTACAAGCAGATTTTGCTATGGAGAATTTTATTTAACAGAGGACGCCATATCAATACAGAAACGCCCAGACGTGTGTAGATCGTGTGTTGATTAACCAAGCTGTTGCTTATGTTGTAAGATATCATAATCTTGCTAACGAGTGAGTTCGGTCGTTATCTCCATTGATTATTTCATTGCATCTCTCCGGTTTTGACATATTTTTTATGGCAACTGCATTAATCTCTTATTTTTTCCCACAAACTCAAAGAACAAACTTGTCAAAAGAAACTCTCTTTCTGGCATTGATATATCACTTAAATAAAGGATTTGTGGACTTGATTCCAGCCAGATGCTAGGAATAAAACATAATTATCATTTTTTCCCCGTTCATCTGGTACAGTTTAACAGAAATCTACATATTATTTGACTTTTTTTTTCATTTTCTTGTTTTATATTTGATCTTACCTCGTTGTTATCAAATGGGGGAAGAAAACACCTGAACCTTTTCTAATTGTGTCCTTTTTTGGATCTAGAATCTAGTCTTATAAGAGTACAATGCAACTTCGTCTTCCCAACTCACCGCATGGAAATCGTTATATCCTTCCTCTCTCTTTATTGTTACTTGTCAACACCCACAAGCAAATTTTATAAAAGAAAGCCGACCCTTTTCTTAGATAGACTACTCAAGGATTTGAAAAAAAAAAACAAACGCTCTATTGCTAAAGAAGTGGATTCTCTATAACTTTCCTCAGTGTTCTTGTTCTTTTTCTTCCTCCCAAGCGAGAAAAACGCAAGAGCCTTTCTACTTCTAATATAACTATTGTTAATCCCACCATTTTTTTCTCCTACGCTACAAACAGGATCAAATTGGGAACACTAGAGAAGGAAAATAAAACATCTGTGAGAAAACAATCTCTGACTATGAGAAACATACTAAATCATTCCGAACTGTGGTGTTTTGAAACAGTAAACGGGGCAATGAAAGTTCCCCTCGGGAGAATGCTGGCAGGCGTTTTTGTTGGATAGGTTTAATTCAGAGGGACATCTTTTGTAGTGCCAGTCATTCTGCACTTGTGAGGTCTACGGTTTATCTAGTCTTGTTAATCTCTATTTTATGATCAGGAATCTCCTCCACATGTGCTCAGACATCATACTCTATTCCATAAAACTATACTGATGAGAGAAAGTTAAAGAATTCTGTAATTGAATGGCAAAAAATGAAAGGCAGGTTAGGATGCAAAAAGATATAAAGTTGGGTAATCATTGCTCATAGTGTGAGAAATGCCATTACATCTCCTAATGTTTCAATTAACGTTTATGTTTTTTGACGGCTGAATCTGTTTTGCACTTCAGATGTTATTATAAAACGCCAAATTAATTTTTTCATGAAATGAAAAGAATGGTTTTAAGTTTATTTTTTTTTTTTACTTTTGGAAGTTTGAAATAGCAACATTAATCAATTTTCAAGGTAAACAACTTAATATTATCTTTCAAGCTAGTAAATTACTTTGGCTGTTACTTATATAAGTTACCTGTGCGCGTTCTATAATTATCTTCCTCTAGCAATTTTGACTGTAAATCATGATTAGTTACAGTTGTTTATTTTTAAATACTTCACGTAATTCTAAAAGTAAAGTTTATGCGTCCCATGACACATTATAGGTTCCCAGTTAAGAAAAATCTGAAAAACACTTAAAATTCTGTATGATTTTTCGTGTTTCATTGTTTATGGGTTGTTTTTTTTTTTGGTATAAAAACTCAAGAAAACCGCAATTTGGATTATATAAAGGTAATCGTACTGGCCACCGCTAAGATATCAAAAGGATGGACATTTTTCATCCTTTAAATTTTTTCCAACAGCATGCATAGACCTTAAATTTAAAGCTAAACGAGTTTCTCATGTTTATAGCATGATTCAAATGTATATGTTATCTCTGCTTTTCATTTATATATATATATATATATATATATATATATATATATATATATTGTCTACTATCTCAGCTCGAATGAGGATTAAAATCTAGCTTCTTTTTATAAGAAACGAACTAAATAAATTGATACAACTAAGTTGATTCTAGAAACATAAAAAACGACATATGTTGATAAAAAAAATTGAGATTAGATTTGCATACTCACTCGATCTGAAAAATTATAAGCTAAATCTACACAATATTTTCGGCCATGAAGTAGTGTCTTTTTTTGTTTAGACATATAAGTTAAATATTTATTAGTGCACAGTTCTAATCGAAACAAAACAGGCATATATTTTGGTCATTGCTATTGTTTTGAAAGCAAAGAGCGATACGCAAAACACTCTGCAGCTTGTAATGTATTGCTCCCTTACAAGTGTAATACGCTCAGAGAAAAGGAAAAGATCTGGGGGAAGTGTGGTCAGAGAGTGTATGTAGTTAGTGCTGCGATATAATACATAGTCATTTTTTTTTGCCTCGTTTTATACGATTATGCTTTCTTCTGCCTGTCTGTATATCTGTCTGCCTCTATGTCTGCCTGCCTGAATGTTTGTCTCTCTCTTTCTTTTTTTTATTTTTACACCTTTATAATAAGATTTATGGCCTCTTTTTCTCTTCCTCAATACTACAATTCTCTCTACTCCTAGCCCTTTTTCATTAGTATTCCATATCCCTACTGGTTTCAAGGTACATAATGCATTCTTTATTTTACTCCTAGATGCTTTTTTTAGGGATTATCTGATTAAAACAGAAGCTAAAAAACTGTTGCCACCACTTGTTGCGGTATGCATTCAAACCACAAAATCTGAACGGAAGATAAACATTTTATTAATAAATTTCTAAAACATAAGAAAGGAAAGTCACTTGCTTCACACCATATAATTTGACCTCATCTTAGTTTCTTGAAAAACGTGCGACTATTAGCAATCATCTGCAGACTTTTTTTTTTAAACTTTTTTCAGGGGATGTCAGTAACTTTACTCTCTCAATGCATTCAGAAGTACGAACAGATGCACTTTACTCTAATTACTGTTTTTAATTATGATATTCTGAAGACTTTCCTGTGTCAATAACTGATTTTCAAGAAGAGTTCTATGAGCGCAGCACAGCTGAAGATCAGTGAGAGTTTCCGTTTATACAACATACCAATTATGCTTTACAGAATCCTTAAACTCCACGACATGAGCTGATTTACTTACTTTTATTTCCAAACTCTAAATTCATCAAATTAATCATATAGTAATCGTCTAACCTGGCGCCAAAGATCAACAAATGTTATTTTTTTAATATTATCTCATAAAGTCCTTAAGTTATTACATTAATATTTGCTTGTTAGTATTCTTATACATAAATTTATATTAAACATATGTAAAAAAGTTCTTGTGAATATTATTGCTTGAGAGTATAACAGTTTTCTCATCCAACAGGTGGTTATTCTTTATTCAAGTAACGTTTCTTCAGTCCTTTTTTTAATTACCGTTTCTCTTTTTGTAATTATTTATTTCACTTCCATATTTCCACATGCGCTTTTAAATTCGGTTGAATTTCATATTCGCCGCACACAAGGTTTCTTGTCGATGTATGCCATTACTTTTGGTGTCAATTAATTACTTCTTTAGGATTAAGAATGTATATGAAGCGATGGTTAGGAGAGTCATCATCTGAAGATTAGGTTCCGCGTTTAGATTATATGACCTTCATGTGTCGAGGAAACGAAAGACTACGTTACTTAAGATTTTTCTCGGCAAATTTTAAAGTGTTCTTTACCGCTTTTATATGTTAATTTCACACTTCTAGTTAAATATTTTCAAGATATTATATCGAAGTATTGTCTGTTCCCTTCTTCACTATCTTTGCCATCATAACATTATAATGCCTTTACAATGTTACATGACAAAAAGCATAATTTTCCATTTTGTTGCTTTAAACTTTTCTCAAATCATTATAGCTGAATACTGTCTTGTCTGACGTGAGAACTGAGCAAAAGTACAAGTCTTGACAACAATTCACAAACCTGTTTGCGCA
This sequence comes from Elysia crispata, assembly GCA_033675545.1. Taxonomy (NCBI): domain Eukaryota; kingdom Metazoa; phylum Mollusca; class Gastropoda; family Plakobranchidae; genus Elysia; species Elysia crispata. The sequence continues at coordinate 152,347 of JAWDGP010004413.1, read as the reverse complement.
AGAACAATTGCATCCTCGAAGGCTTTGGATCCATCCATTAAATTTGTTTACTTGTTTCTAACTTTATTTTGTGAGCTTGTTTCAGAGTCATTTATTTTATCTTCTACTTCAAATGAAATATAGCTTTCCCTATTCTTGTTGAGGCTTTTTTATTGCTTAAATGAGAATCTGTGCTCCAGTAATATTGATTCGACTTGCGTTTAGCATCAAATGTTACACATGTAGTAGAGCAGGATTCACAATCAAAGGCATGTTTAGCTGTTGCAAACTTTCGTCTTTATATCGAGGTTCTATTTACAAAGCAGGCTTTTTTTTCTAATGTTAACGGGAATTTTTTTACCATTGGCATTGTTATCCCGGCTGTTAGCAACATCTTGTATACAACAAGACAAGCGACATGAAAATCAAACGTATTTGGGTAACAACGCGTGTAAGATATCCCAATGGCGGAATTGATCGCGCAAAGAAAAACATGGTAATAAAAGCTAATTCACTGTGCCTGTAGTTAAATTCCTTGTGGTTATGTAATAAGCGATCACAAATTCGTCTATGTCAGACTCATAAATTTAAGTATAGTAGATTGACTGTGTTTTAACCAAGCCGTGATCACTTCTATGTCTCATATACATAGCTTACATTACTTTTCATTGAATAGTTTCGCCTTCTTATCGCCACAAAAAATATAATAAAGAAGATTAAATATTAAGTAGTTGTAAAAGGCCAAAGAAATTAGCATATCGTAAATAGATATATACTTTTGATAACTCACAACTTATCCTCACAGTACGCATACACGGACATAGTATATATATATATATATGTATATTTTTTTTCCCTTCGGTATTATATAGTCTTTAACGGACAAAAAGAAGTCAAAAAAAAAAAACAAAAAAAAAACAATCACAAGGACACCTGTGTTTTTGTCTTCGCAATGTCACGTAATCCACAACATAAACCGGAGAGGTATTTGGCTTGTCTGGCATGACACTAAGAATGTTAAGGTAATCACCTGGTATTGATTAAGAGGTAAGTTGGATGTTCCTTTCAATAAAAGGCTCTTGCCTTGGGAATTCGGCATGTCTAGTTAGTCTACAGGCTGTAGGCGCCTTGTAAGGTACATAAATAGCTTGCAGAGCTTCTATCTCCCTTTCCTTCCTTTTCGCTTCTTTACTTTCTGCGCTGTTTTCAAATTGTTTTCCTCTCTTTTTTTACTCATCTCTTCACTAATTTTATAAAAGTTTTCACTAGACTTTACTGATTTTCAATATGACACAAACAGTAAAAAAGATTAGCTCCATCTCGGATTAAAGATAGCTAGACCTAGAACACCGAACCAGTGTATGTAATAAAATATTTATAATAATAATCTCCAAATTTAACGTATAGCTGCAAGAATGTGTTCCTCTTAGTTTAGCAAAATATATTAACTTAATCCACACTCATTTTCGCAAAAATGTTAATAATGAGAAGACTTTGAGTATTAAGTACAGAAAGGTGCTTAGTATCTAGAATAATTTCTCGATTTAATGGGCTGTAAAGTTTTCTTTAAAGTGGCTAAAATACCGTCAATCTCGTTAATTTAAAGCAACTTCAAAAAACTGCTCTTCTGTGTTTACCTCACATCCTATGGAATACATAATGAAATTTAGGACTAGATCAGTATCGTTGTATAAAAAAATATATATATATATACTGCATCATTGGAACATTGTATCTTTTATCACATTAAAGCTCAATCATTTATTCTTTTCCGATTCATATAACTTGTATGTTTTTTTAAAAGATATTGCACGAAAAAAATTATCTTACGTATTGAGCTTAGCCTAAATATTACTCTCAAAGGATGCGAATCTCAAAGGGGACCCATCTAACGTATAGGCAGATAGCACTTTATCTTTTAAGGCAAGGATAGGATAAAACGCTAGATCATTTTTTTCAAATCTGAAGATCATTGTAATAAGAAACTTATTGTGCTACAAAGTTTTGTATCCCGGAACAGCGGGATAGTAAATTTCCTTGGCCCTGACGCCTTGCATTAGTACTAAAGGACAGTCTTTGCCATAGACCTCAGACTTTTTAAGATAGTTCGAGATGATATAGCCTCTTGGTGTCATCTAAATGAAGCACTACGTTGAACATCCGTCATTTTGGGCTCCAATAATTTGTTTTAACCCCTCATGCCAACCCATTTCTTCCTCCGTAATTGAGGGATATTCAAGATCCTTCAAGTATCCCTCGTTCTACGTTATCTGCTGATTCCTGTTATGGAATTGTGTTTGCCACGATATTTGAACAAGTTCAATGATGGCTTCACGCGAGAGAGAAAGGTATCTTCTGTGAATATATTTAAAGGCGAACAATGAACGGTAACATAATGTCTCGCTTATAGTCTAGGCACCTTGATCTTTTTTAATATAATTTTGGTACTCACAATAACACAGTGCGATTTTTTAGATAACAGAAAAATATATTTGTTTATGGTATCTAATCGCATTAGAAGGAATTCTTGAATTTGAATCAGAAAAAAATTCAGTCAGCTCGACTCTAACTGCTGGCGTACTACGATCTGTTAGTTTTCTTTCTGCACTTCGTGTTTAATACAATAGCACCCTATTGCGCCCTTGTATATAAACATTCGATGGTTTGCACAGGGCACTAGGAATAGCCTGCGCTCGTTATAAAGTATGTTATAATTAGTGATAAGTTCCTCGGTATTGCTTAGGTCAGGTCCTAGGATCCTAAGAATTCAAAGCAGCTTTATAACAGTCATTGAAAGGTTGCTTCTAATACTGATGACAACGAAATTAACTTTTTGGCATGTGCGCTATTTTTCATTATTAAAGATAACTATCTGCAATCAGGTTTTATCCTCTCCCGCATTCCGGCTTACAAAGGCAGCAATATCATCTGTGCTGTGCCAGCAACTTATGATGTCGCTTGACTTCAAACTACTAAACTCATGTACTTTCAACTTTTAAAAAAAAAAATTTAAAAAAAAAAAACAAAACAAAAAAATCTTCATTCTGTTGGCATTTCCTGTGCCCTTTTTATGTCTAAAGATAAGGATTTCATTGACATTACTACACGCCTTTGATCGGGGCATTGACTGCAATTGATTGCAAAAATACAACTATAGCATTCCGGTGTCTGTCCGTTTTATAGTCTGAATGCGTGAGGTCTAAGACTTCTGACTCTCCTCCATCTAATAAGTCGTTATCGTGCTTGATTCATCTAGTGATCAGATTTATTGCAGCTGGCACAGGCATTGTGCATAATCAAAACTTAATTTATTTTCATATTTTTTTTTAATCTAGTGGGTAAGATAGAAATAGGTTTGTGAAGAATAACGGTTGCCAGGTTTTGTTTAAAAAAAAAGGAATAGCATTTTCGAAGTTTATTATTTCTGTTTATCTTACTTTCGGAGCATACTAAGAAATATTTAATGAATATTTTATAGGAAATTTAAAACTATAACATGAGAATAGAAACATAATTATCGTTATATATAAGACTAAGAATTGAAATAATATTAGATTTTAATTTTTTCTTTGAATACCTTTTTTAACATTGTAGAATCTGGCAATGCAATGCTTGATTTTAGCTACTGGTAGCACACATACGACTGTATAGACTTGTCTGTCCTGACAACAATACTATATGAAAGTCTCGATACCACAGCCGGGATTCGTAAACTGAATTTTGATTATGATTGCATCAATGTAATTCTGTTTATTCCTATTAATGTAGTACTATTTTTATCAACATACTTTGGCTCTAAAAATGTGTTTCATATCTCTGGATTAAGGTGGAGTCATAACTTTATTATAACGATTTCATTTTCCCTTCTAGGTTAGAAAAGCTTTACGGTAAAGAAAGATATCCAAAGTTAAGAAAGTTGGAGGTTATTTTCAAATAAAAACATATGCTAAGAAAATATTTGGTACTTGGGATTAAAATTGGTTTAAAATTATTTGTTTATTAGAAATAAAATTGTTTAGAATAAAAATGTCTCTTATGACTTGTAATGTACTGAAATTTGGAAACTTACACATATTTATGACTTATGTCTTCCACCCAAGATCTTGATCGCATACAACACGGCCTCGTGAAGGACGTATCAGTAACATTTATAGCTAAATTTGACCAGAGACATTTAGTCCCAGCATTGCTTGCATGTTTGAACGGTTTTACGACTTACTTTGCATAATTCTTGGGTTGTCTCTCATTGTGCGTAAACACATAGCATTTTTAAATAAAAATATAAAAATTAGATCACAACTCTTGAAACACTACATAAAAGGCGAAACGTTTCTATTTTAAATAAGATTGTTTTTACTTAGTTCGTTGTCCTTGAGTTCAAGTTGGTGACTGTTTCATATTTTTTTAGCATTTTCAAATATTTTATGAACTCAATTCTGCTCTCAGTCCACCGACACTCTGCACAATTTAAGTAAAGTGTTCAATTTTTAATTACTACTTTAATTTTTTAGCATGGCAGCACATTTATAATGAACAACAAGAGTTTAAATATTTCGCTACATTTTTCACAGTACAAACTTTTTTCATTCAAAATAAAAGTAATGTGTGCTTCTAGTTGTAATATTTTCGTAATTCTGCAGCCTGTAGTTTCTCTAAAAATGAAACAACGATAAAATATTTTCAGGCTCTATGGGGTTGAAAAAGGATATTTTGTACCAAAAAAAAAAAAAAGAAAAAGGAAAAAAAAACTGTCGCTACATAGCGTTTTCTTTTTAATGCATTTGTTACAAGATTGATACTCCTGAGAAAAAGTAAAACAACAAACAAAACAAAAAACAAAAGCCGTGAGCTGCAAAAAGCTATGGTTTGTTTATATATTTAGCAAGAATGTCTCAAGCCTAGACTGTTTATTATTTAGTTTAACGTCTTTCTTTTCTAATCTAGCTTTAGTTTTCATTTTTCTTATTCTTTCTTTCTTTTTTCTTGTGTTTTGTTTTCGTTTCACTGTTGTTCTAACGAATAGGAAGGAAACAACTTGTAAAGTAAACTTCTGCATTTCTCACCGTTAGCAGCCATACTGTTTAAAAAATTATTAACAAGTAAAAATGTTAAACACCTCTGAAGACCTTATTAAGGCGTGGCTTATCCTGGTGCCGTGTGTGTATATATATATATATATATATATATATATGCGTGTGTGTGTGTGTGGGTCAAAGAACGAAAAGCAAATCGGATTTGCTTTTCATTCTTTGACTTCCATACACTAATAAACATACCGAACATCTTTGAACAATATTTTCAGCACATTAATATTGCTTGCAAAATTAAAACATTATTCAAACAACTTAAATGCTTAATGCATAAAAAATACTTTAAGCAAAACAAAAGCCCCCGACTGTTTTAACCTAGTTTTTTTCAGTTCTCTTCTTTCTGTCTTTAAAACAAATCAGAAACACCGATGCGCTAAAGCTCTAGTAATGAAATCAGCATCTGCAGCAATAAATTGGAGCTCTTACCAGATACAATCACAGATGTACCGGTAGAGCGCTTTAGCTCAGATAAAAGCTAACCTCCGAACCTCGTCCTCCTACACATAGTTATTTGAATCAAGATCTAAAGAACGTGGAGGAGACAAACGGTGCAGAGCAGTGTTGTTAAAGTTTTTTTTTTCTTCTATTTTCGATGACCTGAAGATGGACGTTGTAGTTGATCCTATTTCTTTGTTTTCCTTTTTGTTGTCATTGTGCTTCGATATTGTTGGTACACTTTCAGACCGAGGAAAATTAAAACGCCCGTAGTGTTAATCACAAAAACACGCATCTTGGCCGCTTCTTGTCTAGGTGATGCCAGAAGGTAAATTTTATTGATTCTTTTGCCGACGCACTGAAGAAAGAATGTAGAAACCAAAGTTTGCTCCATCAAAAATTTTTTTCCAGATATTTTCCTTAATATTTTTCTAGTTAGTGTGGGGCAAATTGTGTATTTCCTATATCAAAGATCACGTCGTTTACAAGAGAAGTTTAAGAGTCGAATCTGGTGCAGCTAAAAATCTCTTTGATGCATGATCCTCTGTAAGCAACACAGCCTTACGGTGTAGACCAAGCCAAGTCTCTTAACGTTTAAAACAGGTCTCTTACTTATGTGGTCTCAATTGTTTACAGAACTCCACAATCATGCATCAACATTGCTATGATTTCATTTTAAGTGGAGTTGAAAGATGATTTCAGAAAAAAGCAGGTGAATACTAACTAAATGTTGAGTAAGCTGAAAGTATATATAAGTGAAAAAGTTATCAAGGAAATTTTTTTAAAAATCGATTGTTGGGAGTGAGGCTATGCAGAAAAAAATAACACAAATAACAAGTTTAACAGTGCTTACGTGATCGACAGTTTAACTCATTAAAAAAATGAAAATGTGTAGATCTCTACTTTAAAGGGTTTCAAATTTTGGTGTGAAATAAAACCTTGTGGACTATCTCTCATAGTGTAGTACACCTCGTGACTCCCAGCCAGTCCCTTTCTCATTTTATTTCTACCTACTCCCCCCCCCACCCCCTCTATCCCCCCATCCCGGCCACCACTACCAAGTTTCTCTCTCTCTCTCTCTCTCTCTCTCTCTCTCTCTCTCTCTCTCTCTCTCTCTCTCTCTCTCTCTCTCTCTCTCTCTCTCTCTCTCTTCCTTTTTCTTCTTCTCTCTTTTATCCTTTCTCTGCAGTAAAACAAACTTAAGCTTAACAAAAATTTAAACAAAACAAAACTTGCTCCAAAGCAGCAATGTGGATCGTACTCTGAATTAACACCTAGCCTTTTCTGTCTGATTTTTTTCTGCGTTTATATCTTTACTGTCATTTAAGAATTAGATAGACTTGATAAAAAGCTTCAGAAGTTGAAACCCAATATACGTAAAATAAAATTCATTCTTTTCACTGCATATCACTAAGTGTGAGATTAGTACGAGCTTTTGAATATGGGTGTGTAAAGAATGAAGGAAAAGGGCGGAAATAAAATACTTCAGAGTATTGCATTTAATATTTGAAATCAAAACACATTACATTTTTCATTACTTTCCCAAATAAGAGATCAAAATTTAAGAGATCCTCACATATTTATGACTTGTTAAATTTACTCCCACACAATCATGTAGCCACAAAAATCCTTAGTTGACGTTCCTTTTAGGCATTATTTAAATAAATTGACATTAACCATCACTCTGTCAGCCATTGTCAAGCTGCAGATACTTTTTGTGTTGTTGGACTTCCGTTTCCGTGGAGTTTGATCATCGAAATATTATCCAACTAAACCGCACCCTGTTGATTCTTTGTTTTCAAGAGAGAAAAGAGGAAAAAAAAAAAAAAAAAAAACGAAAACAGGAAGGATTAGACGGATTTAGTAGAGGCTTAAAATATGTCGGGCAAGACGATTCGCGTGTGAAACCTAGCACCCTTTTCGTAATATAATTATATAAACTTGAATCGTTCACTAAGCGTAAGATCGTGAAGGATTTTCAAAGGCGACGGAATGAACCGTTAGGTCATGGTATAATTATTGTAAAAATTTGGATAACTTAAGAAGACGGTGAAAAAGTGTGGCGTGCCTAACAGGAAAGTGAGGCCGGGTTTTGCTTTAGCTGACGAAATCCTGGTATACGAATGAGGATTTTGCTGTGATAAATTTCAACCGCACTTCAGATCGTTTAGTATTTACATGAGCTAGTCAGGTTTATTATACATCAAGTGTTGAAGAAAACTCGGTACTCTGAAAACTTTTGTTAGTTTCACAAATAATATTATTAAGGTGAGGAGAAAACTTGCATTACCATAGAGGAGGGGACATGAACTGATTATATAAAATAATTCTCGTTTGGTTTGTGAAACATCAACAAAGGAGTCCGATTCCAGAAACAAATCTTTTAATGAGACATTGATCCATCTAAAATACATAATAGGAGAGGGGAATCAAGTAAAGGAGATAGATAGATAGATAGATAGATAGAGAGAGAGAGAGAGAGAGAGAGAGAGAGAGAAAGAGCGAGAGAGAAAGAGCAAAGAGAGAGATAGAGAAAGAGAGAGAACAAGAGCAGAGAGACACAAAAGACTGATAGATGGATAGATAGCTAGAATGATAGATAGATGATAGAAAGAGAGAAAGAAAAGAGAGAGAGAGAGAGAGAGAGAGAGAGAGAGAGAGAGAGAGAGAGAGAGAGAGAGAGAGAGAGAGAGAGAGAGACCGTTGTGACAGAAATACTTGAAAATCAGAAAAATAATGAATGGTGTTTGGGATGTTTAAGAAGAATTTGTCGTTGTGTGTGACTGTCATAATGTTTTAACAAAATCCTTTTTTGAGACTTAAAGATCCAATATCATTTTTATTGCCCATCTTAAACAAATCACTTTGATCCACATTTATTATTAAGACGGTCTGCAATCAGATATGTGATGAAAAATTACTTTTGTTTCTTGTGATCTAAATCAAGTTAACAAATATAGCATTAAATTTCTAGGTTTTTTTCCTAGCCTTTGATGATTCTGTTTCTTTTATTTTTCAATTTATAAAACACTTTATATGTTTAGTTTTGGTTGGCGCTTTACTCGGGGGTAATCTGTACCTCCCAACCTTACTTGCGCACCAATCTTTTGTTTTTTATGTTTCCATTTTTAGTACCTTCCTTTCTGCCTACAGTGTAAGCCATCATTTCCTTCTTCACAATATTATTCTTTAGCTGGAAAAGCAAGGAAACACATAGTACACTGCCAATAGTTTTTATCCTCTCGTGAATTAAAAAATCATTAAAAAGTCATCACAGATTCTCATAGTATGCACTAGAAGATCAGTGAGCAAAATGCAGTAGTTTGTTCAGCGCGACTTTGAAATTTTTTGGTGGTTTTTTTTTTTAACTGTGAATCATGATAAAAGGAGTTGTTGTTTTTTCTTTTCTTGGTGTGCCATTGTTCCTGAATAATTGTCTTCTTCCTGTAATATTAAAGGTTTGATTAATATCAAATCGGTATTTTAAAGGTTACCTTAAAAACTGTTGCTATTTCATATTTGCAAGGATGATTTTAGACAATAAAAACTTCCAGAATTGCTGACTATTAATGTAGCAATCTTTGAGTTCATGATTACTTTCATGGACACAAGCAGTAAACAATTTTAACATGATCGATTCGCAATCAAAGTAATTATTAAGCTATCTACAAAATATCTCCTGTCTAAAGACCAATGCTTACGCTTAGCGTAGAAAATTTTTTATTCGTCACGGAAAGCGTATAGCACATGTTTTCTTACGCAGTTTGCCAAAAAGTCTTTTGACTGCGCATATTTTGAGGGTGGTGGTTGGGAGGGAGGGCTGGGGGGGGGGGGGGGGTGGACTCAACACAAGAAGCGATAATGATGAGGGCATAAAACTCACAAGCATATTATGAATCTTCTTCCAGTTTCAGCTCCATTTACAAATGCATTGTTCTTCGAACTCAACTTGCCCCTGAAAAACTAAAAAAAGGATAAAGAGTGAAGAAAATGATAAAAGAAATACTATAAAAACATTGAAACTTCTCTACGAATCTATCCCTTTGTTATGCTGTGGGCGCCGAGAGGAAACTCTATCCTCTTGCTCTTAAGGAATGACAATTACTGTGTGAATACAGTTACAGTAAACTAATGTAATACGCTTTGTGTGTAATAAGCTTAGTCAGTGCCCCTCTCCACAGTTCTCAATCCTTTCACCTTTCATCACTTGTCCATCGCTGCACGCGCATCCTTCCTTGCTATTTATTATGCTACATAGTTTCCTCGCGCAAAGCACTGAGACCGGCTTTAGCAACGGAGCAGCCAGCATTATAGCATGCCATACCACTGTCTCCACAACTGTATTGTTTTTGTTTCTTACGTTCTATATCCAGTCAAAGGTAAACGTCGACAAATTGGTCTTGCAGATAAAGATCGCGATCTAGAGGGAAAGGGAGGAAGATGAGCGTCTGTCTAAGAAACGAGCACAAAAGCTGAACCCATATACATAGAATATAGAACTGCGAGTTTCTCTTGTCGCCTGACAGCCCGTAGATCATGTTGCTTACCTGTGCGCTTATGGTGAAAGTCGATATTTGAGTGAAAAAAAAAAGAAAAAAGAAAAACAAAATTAGTGAAGAGGATAAAAAAAACGGAGAGAACAAAAATACGATGAGATAAGTTTAAAAGAAAATAAATTATGATAACACTTTTGAATTATTTTGGTCAAGTTTATCCAAAGCGGAAATGACGGCAACTTTTCTCTTGAGCTCTTTTCTCAGTTAGGATATCTTTTAAAACTTATTAGTTGAGTATTTTTTAATGTCTCCAGTAGTTTCTGGAACGATGATTTAAAGGGCCCGAAGCCACACGAAAATATGCACAGATTATTCGGCGTATTCAAGCCACGCAAGTTGCCAGATTCGGGTTCTCCGTTTCCAGCTTTGCTGATAAAGACCAAGATATTTACGCCATTGACGAATTGAATCAGCAAGCTAGGGCTTTCTATCAGATACGGGATTGACGGTAGGTTTGAGAAAGAAATAATTTGCAAGGACCATACGCCGCGAGTTCAAGACTCCCAACCACTGTCTAGTTTTGTGGCTGTTGTCTCATCTTCAAGTTCAGGATCTCATTTGATATGCAGAAAAGGAGTAAGATTACTAAAAGTCTTGCTTTAGGCTAGTCCTATCAAACAATCAATGTTCCATGCGCAGGTTTTCAGGTGAAAGGTTTTCACCGTATTACTCACCTGTGGCGCTGCGGAACCCTCGCATGGAGTGAACAAAATGTAATATTCACGGTCTATCTGACTTGCCGTTTTCACCGAAAGATTCAGTTAGGAAGAGTTCCATTGCACTTGTCAAAGTTGTCTCTTTCTTTGCCATTAGAACTAATAAGGACCTCTAGCTTAACTACATTTTATGTATATTTTTGTAACCTTAAAGATGATTGCGAGTGATATATATATATATATATATATATATATATATATATATATATATATATATATTCAAAAAAACAGAACATACATGGTTAGAACTAAGAAAAGGTATAGAGAAGAGACATAAAGGTAGAGGGAACAAAATGGGAGGACACCATCATCATCATCATCATCATCATCATCATCATCATCATCTTCATCAACTCCATTGTGCTCTGTTTCAACTTCAACGATATTTGGTCACAGATATCCTTGTGTTTATCTTTCCCGTTACCACCAACAAAGGTAACCATCATTAGAACCATTTCACGTTCACTACCACCAAATAAAAGGAAAGGATAAAAAAGAAAAGGACCTTGTCTCAGAACCATTTAAAACATATCTTTAAACAGATTCAACCTCTTAAACAATATCTAATTCTGGAGTTGATGAAAACGAACTAAAAGAGTAAAAAAAGCTGAATTCAGCAACAATCCGGAGGATCTTCGGGCGAGCAGCTAAGTATAGAGATCTGCATTTGAAAATTTGTATACATGTATAATTTTGAGATCATGCACTGATACTTGTGGAATCTTTCAGAGATTAAGGTGAGAGCTGAAATAAACAGACTATTAAACTGCGTAACTAACCCACACCGGTGCAAGTATCACGTTGAGGGTCTCGCCGTCTTCAGTCTGCATTGTTTGATAGATCACTAAGATGTCTTTCTTCCATTGGCGAAATGTGTCAACACCAAACCGGGAACATTAGTAGCTGTGGGAAAGAACGTGCAAGCAAACATCGACAAGGGCCACCCGTCACGAGTTCGAAACTCATAAATGCCTACTCGTATGAAGAAAGGCGATGAATTAGAGAGCACCACGAGAGACAGAATATCGAAACCAAACCTATAAACAAAGAGTGGTGTCTTTTAAATATCTCTTTTTAAAAATAATTATTTGAATAGCTTTAGATTCTAAGAACACTACCTTTGTAATAGATGGATATACTGAAAGACAAGTAAATAAAATGTTATATACGTACATAAATACATATATAGAAAGATGGATACATAATCCGATAGATTGATGGATGGATGTAAAGATCTATCATATGTCGGATAGATGGATATTTAAATCGAGTCTACGACTGTAATAATTCTGTTGTGACAATTTCAGAGATAAAAATTAGAAATACACGAAGCGATGTCAGCGATCGATGTAGCTTTGTTTGAGAAAAAAATGCAGAAGCAAAAAGAAAAGGAAGGCAGCTTTCGAATGATTAAAAATAATAGACAGCAGTGTGGAGGATGAAGGATAAAAACCCTAAGACATTCGGCTCCTTGGAATTTAATCTGTCTTGATGCGGGCCATGAAGTATGGGCTCAAACATCATCATGCGTGAGTGCGAAATCTTGTAGCGGAGACCCTCAACCTCTCCGA
>JAWDGP010004413.1:105000-135000 GCA_033675545.1 Elysia crispata | reverse complement strand
AAGTACAATTCCCAGTTTCACGATTTAACGCATTATTGTCTCGCTTCTTAGGCTGAACTATCATTTGTTTTCGTAACATGTGACAATTGCCTACTCCGCTTGCCCTGGTCATAAAAAAAATGAAACGAGTGTAGGATTGTTCGACGTGTAAGAGATAAAAATTATGAGTTAAATTTTGAATTTTGACAAGTGTAATTATTATATAAAAATCAAACGGAGCACTACATTAGCTGGGTTTAGAAATAATTTAAAACAAACCTATTTTATATCGCTTTCTTATGACCTAACATTGCCTGAGATAGTTAATTTTTGTATACGCATTTTGAAGGTTCGTATTCAAAGAAAGCTTTTAAGAGGTGAAAAAATGTGTAACGAGTTCTCCCCAATTGGTAATAATAACAAAGAACAAAAAGCGGCATGTAGTAAGCACAATATATGAAGCGCAGTTTATTTCAGGTGGAATTATTAATCAGAAATATGGAAATAAAACTGGTTATAATCGTGTCATAAAGATAACTTGTCTGCACTTTTGCGCATATCTACTTCACAATGTAGATGTATCTTCAAACTGAATCCCCATGCCATATAATTGCATGTAACGCGATGACAGGATATTCTATATCGGCTAAATAATCAACTTTGCTTCCAACCTAGAACACATCTCTAGATTCTGTAAAGATGGATGCCGTAAACAGAATATCACGGCGGTTGCCTACAACGCTCTGGCCTGGATGACAGACATTCATCCATCATCGCAGCCCATGTACAAACAAAATACAGCAGCTCTTGACTTGAAAGTCGTCATAATTATTTGAAATGAAAAAAAGTAGAAATCGTCGATAGAAAAAGAGAGAGAAAGACAGACAGACAGACGGATAGACGGACAGACAGGCAGAGAGCGCGAAGAAGCACGTTGTTTGGGTAAAGCAGAACATGGATCTTATCTTTTTCACAATACATTTGAAGCAGTTTGCACCATGGGAATAAAAAAACACAGATAGAAAACTATATGTATTTAATCATGTTTCTGTGATTAATCTTTGCTTTTTTGCTTTTCTTTATTTTATTTTTAGGGGGATGACACGGAGGGCTCGATTCTCAGAAAGCTTATTAGTCGTTTTTTTAAACAGTATTTTTTATAATCAACATGTCTGTGAATGGCGCCAATGATAAAGCTGTAGTTATCCTTGATGATGATGATGATGATGATGATGATGATGATGATGATGATTTTAGCACCATTTTAAATGTGCTAAAAATCTTATGACATTAATGCTTGACTTGAAAGCTGACGTCTAACAATGCCAATCCTAATGACTATTGATGGGGATATTCTAATAGACCAATGAGGACGAAAGATTTTTTAAATACTTTTTTTTTTTTTTCATTTCATTCCTGTTCCACAGTAAAAGATCCATAAATAATGCTCTTACCTACTTAATTTTTTTTTTCATACCAATGTTTTTTTCCTTTTCAAAGCTTGATAGAAAGATGATTATACAGACAGACATATAGATAGATAGATAGGTAGATAGATAGATAGATAGATAGATAGATAGATAGATAGATAGATAGATAGATAGATAGATAGATAGATAGACTCACTTTTTTGGATCGTGTAAATGATATTTTCGACGCGACAAACATTTCATTAAAGAGTGTTGGTAAAATTTGAAACTGATGATCTCTGAACTTTCTTTCCTGAGATTAGAGTTAGTTTCAACTGTAACTAAAATCAAATGATAAACCCAATACCTTATAGTTACAACTTGCTATCACGTTTTAAAATTATTTCGAAATATGAATATAATAGAGAAAGAGACGAGGAGATAGACAGCAAATTAATATATATAAATATATATATATAATGTTTAATCTCACAAAAATGTGACGCACTTACGAACCCGAGTAAACTTAAGACTCATGAGAGCCTATGGATTTTTTTTCAGACTTGTTAAAAAAATAATCGTACCTCATTGATAGATGTGCTGTAATTTGTCCGCAAGATCTTAAATAAATGTAAAATTCCTTACTGAAAGGCTCAAAACCTTTACATGGTTGAAATATGAAACGTTCCAAAATGTCATACGCATGTATTTATGTCAAAACTTCTTTGAATCTTCATTTTAAACATCACGAGGTGTTGTAGACAAGATAGTTTTAAAAGAGGGATGTATTGCATAAACGACTAACAAATAAAGTGTGTTATTAGCTTTGGAATATCACGTTTGAGTGTAAATTTAAGTATTAGTCATTGGATAAGGGAAAACAAACTTTTCTACTTCCTTTCTTTAAGCTCGAAAGACAACTACAACTCTTATCGTAAGCCAAACTCCATTTTAAACATAAGACATATGTTTTTTTTTTTTAAACCAAAACAAGATTTCAGGGTTTAGAAGTAAAAAAAAAGTAAAATATTGATCTTTTTTGTTATAATAAAAATATTTTTAAAGTTGGCTTCTCATGTCTCCTACAAAATGGTTTCAGTCAGGCAGGGTAGAGATAAAAGAAAATGTTTTAAATTGACTGCAGTTGATCACATAGCTCGAGTAAGCGCCCGAAGATTCTAGGGTGAGAGCTATGAGATTCAAGAACCTCAACGAAATAAGGTAGAAAGCGAGTTGAGTGAAAGTATTCATTCTTGCGTTTGTAAGTCACGTAAGATAATCAAATGAAGTTACAGCACAGCGCATTGATAACGAATATCACTAATGGAACTTTCGGCAAAAACGAAAAAAAAAAAAGTGAAGGACTTCAGCGAAACAAAAATACTTTAGCAAGGGAAAAATCAACCTTTAATCTACACGTCTAATTTATTATCAAATACAAAATTCCCACTATTTTGTCAGCATAGTTTTCGTTTTTATTGTTATAAATATCTACTGCTGCATAGATTTTCTTGTCAATGTCGCTTTAAGCAACGAACATTCTGTACAACACCAACTCTCGTAGCTAAAGATATAAATAAGAGCTCAAAGTACCCTGTGTGAACAAAAAACCGCTTATTTATTCTTTTCAATGGCCTCCAAGTTTACAAGATTTCTCTGTGCACGTCGCTCGACTTACAAAAACAATACTTCACCCTGAAATTTCTCACGCTCGATCATAGTACATAGAATACGAACGTACGCTTCAGAATTGGTAAAAGCTGAGGAAGGGGAATAATAACATTCTTAAAAAATATTCTATACGTTAGACATATTTTTTTTTAATCTCTAGAGACCTACATCACATTTGCGAATCCCTCGGGTTCTTAAAAGATTTTTTTAAGAAGTTGGAGCGGATCTTGAGGAGTGAAGAATACCTTGGATTTTTTTTTTAATCGAAGACCCTCGTTGAAAAATAGCAAATCTGTTACCTGTTGTACGATTAGGTTTAAAGCTTATTTTTTTTCCCTTTCATAAAAGGAGGAAATATTGATTCCAGATCTAATTATTTAGATCCCCAACCAAGCCTAAGATACTATTGGTGTTTTACCATGTTTTAATTTAAATCTTTCGCTTCCAATGTCTTTTATATTTCTCTCTCTCCTTCTAGATCAATATCTATCGTACTCTTCATGACTTTAAAAATTCCCGTCTTTATCGTTTTCATCATCTGCCAGACCTTATTGTTTATATTACAGCGACTGCAGCCATTCTGTATGTTGACCAGCCAGCGTGTCAGTCATCTTAGAATCTTGTTCCGTGCATCTTACTGAGCCCGCCTGTTACCCCTCTGTCAATGTGCCCGTCTTTATACCTTTCTTTCTTTCTTTCCCTTCGTCTGTCATACTTACCATCCCTCTTGCGGTATCATTGCTTCTAACAGCAGTCGGAAAGAACTGGCATCCAATTGAATTTGAACGTGTCGAAAGGGTCATATAAAATACAATTCAAAATCTGACATGAAAGAAAAGAAAACGATTTATGTTAATTAAATTTTTTTCATACTTATCCTTTTTTATTCACCGAAATTTTTTAGAGGCACAAGCTTGTGTTCATTCATTTACCAAACTTCTGCCTTGCAGTACTTTAATTCCAAATAAAGTTGTTTTCTGCATTTTCCTCTCTAAGTCTCCTATTCTGTGTATGTGTTTTGTTTCTCTCTCTCTCTTCCTCTGTCTTTCTCTCCCCCCCCCCTCTCTATCTATCTATCTCTATCTCTCTCACTCACCTTCCCTTTCCCGCTTTTCTCTCTCTCTCTATGATATATATTTTTTTAGATTTAAAGTTATCTAACCTCAAAGGTCAATTGTTATATATTTTGTACGGATGTTTTTCACGCTTTGATTACATTCTTTATTCTCTCCTTTATATTAATTATGTGTTGTTTATTTGGGATAAAGCTGAAGTGACTGGAAACTTGTCTTCCACACTTCGCAACCATTCACTTCGCTTATTTTGAGTTTCACTCTTTACCTGAATTAAAAAAAGAAAAGATGGTTTAGTCCTTGATGAAATGATGCGAGAAAAATCTTTACAACCCTTTCAACACTGTATCACCGGGTCTTCAAAATCCTCTGTAAATTGGGAACATGAGAATACTGGGTTTAAAGGGAGAATGCGTTTGAGTCAGGTAAAAACGAAGAATGGGTTGAAAAAGGAAAAGATGCTATAAGGCATAGTGGGTGAAGACTTTCCTATATTCAAGCGTGAAACTGGTTAGGTAAGGGCAAAATCAGCGGACTGTTTGCGGGTAAAGCATTCGAGAATTCTGCACCTGAAGCTCATATTGTGTATACCTTGAATGTTTCCTGCAATCGATTCGTGCACAAATGTACAATGAAGGCAGGGGAAACGGGCATTGACTAAATGGCGTGTATAATTATCATAAAGTTCTTTTTTAAAAGAAACTATGAAATAAAAAGCATTTTTGCTTACAGTATGAAACAGAAAACAAGAAAACCACTAAAAGCCTCACCCGCTTCATGACCAAGTGTTGCTTCATTTGCTTTGCAAGAAGTTATCTCTGGAAGATGAACGAAGTAATCCCACAAAACTTCTGTGAGGGAAAGGAAATAAATTCATTAAATATCACAAATCTCTATAAACATAACAAGAGAGAAATGTATATACAGCATGGCAACCTAGCCCCTCACCACATTAGCGATATCAAAACATACCGGTCAGTTTCCTGTCATTTCTCAGTGGGCCTCATTTATTTGTGTAAGCCTTAAAGCTGTTCCTGATGTTTTTTACGGGCCAAGTCAAATGCACGTTCTCCTCTCCATTTCGCACCTGGTAAGTATTTTAGCCTTCATATAAATAGATCTGTAAGACTAAAAGAAATGGTTAGTGTTGGGAAATGGACGAAAGTACCACGCCCTTGAACTGTGCCAAAACTCACAAATGCCGGAAGAAGCCAGATTTAAAACCTCTGTGAAGAGGCAATGATGTGGCCAAGCAGGCCATTGCTTTGTTTCGAACGCAAAGAAAGCTGAATCAGTTTCTTAGCTTTATAGTAGAGCTGGATCTGCACTTGAAGCTTTTATCTGTGGCAAAGGATGGGCTGTTATCACTCACATAATCCTTACCTATTAATTTTAAAGGTCTTCCTTCATCAGAGGAGTATTAGATGTACCGTAAGGCACTGCTGATTGCAACAGAAAGGATTTTCTCTTTTTTAAACTTCTCATCAATTTGCTAAATTTGATCTACATGACTGTTTGACTCCTCAATAGAATCAGTTTCAATTTATCATTATGAAACCTTTAAAACTAGTTTTTTTGTTTTTTTTTTTCCTCATTGGTGCACAGCAGATTATATCATTAAACATTTCAATGTTCTATAATTCTAACTGCTTATCAACTCTTCTATCAATAAATCAGATTATCTATCCAACGATCTATCTTTCTATCTCCCTCTGCATTTATAGACCTATCTATTGTTTGTCTGCAATCTATGCATGTACCTGTCTAAATATTTATTTTTAAGTTTATCTCTCTATTTATTCAAAACTTCCCAATAACTTTTGTGTGTTTCTTTCACTTTTTCTATCTTTTCATCCATTAGTAAATATACCCTGTTGAATCTTCACAAGTTGGCAGGTAAAGATAAACCTGGCTGCTTGGTATCGATATTATACTTTTTACATGAATTTAAATAAAAGTTGTTTATTTCAAGAATATTGTAATTGGTGAAATGTAAATTTTTCAGCCATCAGAAATAACACTCTTAAATTTTTTTTTAAAAAGGAGAAATCTGAATACGCTCACTGAACATGACGGGACAATTAATTGTACTATATCGCTTACTGTTTTGTACCACACTGCAGGAAGTAAAAATCTATTTGCCATTGGAGTTAAGAAATGTTCAAATGAAGGAAGAGCAAGGAGGGAAATCATAAAATAGATGTAACAGGTTCACCAAAGACCTCTTTGGCGCTTGTATTATGAAGAGCAAGGCAAACGAGATCCAAGTATTTCCTGTAGATAAGGCTGAGCACTAAAGAAAAACCTTGCCTAAATGTCAAACAAACGGCTGCGTTTTTCCCCTCTTTACGTAACGTTGCGAGTTAGGGTACGTTTCCTCTTATAGTTTCCTTTGAACATCTGCAAGTAATAGGACTTGGGCGTTCTTGATCGATTGTGTTGCCACAGTGAATTATTCCTTTTAAATCGTTTGTGCCATTGCAAGAGTAAAACTTATTTATTTCCCTAAATATGGACGTGGTAAAAGTTCCATCAACATACGGTTTTGGTCTAATCATTTTATAATTACGATTTAAAATCTACGAAATGAAAAATGATTACAATTATTACATTATCCTTCATTCAAAAATAAAATAAAGAAGCTATATAAGCATTGCTTTGTTGGTTTTTCATACGCACCTATACTTTTACTTGAAAGCTAAAGCAGATTGGCAACTATTTGGAATTAATCAAAATTTTCTCTAGCTCTTCTCCTCCTCCCTCTCTCTTCCTCTCTCTCTTTCTCTGCTCTTCTCTCTCTCTCTCTCTCTCTCTCTCTCTCTCTCTCTCTCTCTCTCTCTCTCTCTCTCTCTCTCTCACCCCCCGCTTTAGCCTCTCTCCTCGTGTTTCTACACTTATACAGTATAAACTTTTATTATAATTTCATTTATTCATTCGATTAAATTGTGTCGATCAGTATCTTTTATTGTTAAAAAAAGGTAATCAGAAATGAACTTTTAGAATAAATTCAAGATAAAGACTTAGGGGAATTTGAAAAAGAAAAAAAATGAGGCTGATATTAAGCACTCGTGAGTTAAACTGAAGCCAGGATGGCGTGTTTACTTTGTGTGACTAACACGGCGTTCAGCAAGCAAGACTATGGGTTCCTCAAGACCAACTAAACACTTTTCTTTATATTTCAATCATTTTGCTCCCACAAAGTCAATAGTGAAAGAGCAAAGGTTTCTTACTTTGGTGGTAATTTTTTTTATTTCATTACATTATTTGGTTACTCAGGAATACTTTGTAATAATTGTAAGAATATGGTACTTTGTCGGAAAGCAATCAGGTTTTTAGAAGGAAACCTCTCTGTGAACATAAGCAAAATGTTTACCATCACTTTGATCCTAACAATCTTTAGCATCAGTAATTAATAAAGACAACTACCAACAATGATAAAATACAAAGCAGTGGCTTTTCCATAGTAAAGGACGTTACAATAAGCATTTAGTATTTATTTTAAATCAGAACGAAGTGTTCAAATGTTTTGTCTTCTGCAGTTATATTTTTCAAATAGACAAAATGCCCGGAAAGTCACATAAATAGTAAAGAAAACATAGTAATGAGATTGAAAATTATGAAGCCATGATAAATGCATTAATTTTTTATAAATATATAGACTGTAAACAGCTAATAACTTTATAACTTTTGTTTTCAAAATCTGAAAATTTTGGCTAAAATTTGCCTCTATAAATAAAAAAAAAGTATATGTAAACAGAGCGCTAACAAAAATTAAAGGAAGGACATCATCAAAGCAGACATTGTTAAAATGACCACGGAAAAGGGTATAAGCTCATTGTAGTTTCAACCATTGTTAATGTCTCGACTATTTCAAATAATGCATATTCATTGCAATCCAAATGTAAAATCACGATTACGTAAAAAAAAAATCAAAGGCCATATTGATAATAAAAGCTCCACCGAGTTCTGTATTTGCCTTTGCACGCCTCTTAGAATATGGGAGAGAACATATGTTTTCAACATCATATTCTGCTTGAATGAGGAGTTACATATAGATAGTCGGGGTTATAATCATTCTTGACTCAACTTCGTTTGCTTTTTATATTTAAAACGTCTTGAAATTACCAGAGGTTTCAACTGCATGTATTATAATCTTGTATTCAGATTATGATCAACCACTAAAAATGTGTCTGCTATTTGTTGTGCTTTCATGCAAAATTCGAGAGGAATCTCAAAAGCGCTAGATCTAACACCAACTATTGATCCAAATTTAACTGCAGGCGTTATGTGGATTTTAAAAAGTAGAGTGACTTTTTCTTTTACAAAGGAGCAATAGACTAGTGTATCTTTCTCTATTGGATTCAGCTGGTCAAAAAGCACACTATACTCTGGAGACCATGTGACCCAAAGAAAGAAAGCTAAATTTTGTCACCATAGTCTTGAGGGAGAGCATTACTTCGACACCACTGGCTCTAACTCTGTCTAATTAGATTGCCTGTCTTAACGGAATGCTTTACATTTTACATTTCTTACCATTTTGCTTTCTTTCACTCTCTATCTAACATCGTCTTAACTCTCTCTTTAAGTCTGTTTGTATCCGCTTTTACTTCTTTTACATCTCTCTCACTCTTCTTTCTCCTTCTCCTTTCTCCCTATCTTGTTTCTTTCTTTTACCTCCCCTTCCTCTGAGTCCGCTCACTTTAGATACTTAAATCTGCTGAATATCCCTAAAACCGTTCTATAAATCCTCTTTGTTTTTGGAGCTATACGTAAAATATTAGCCTATCAACAATATTTCACCGCTTTTTTTCCCTCACCTCCACCTCATCTCTTCTTACAAATCCTCAAATTTATCGACCCTTCCCTCTCATATCAACGATCTTGATTCTTTGTCTTTGGTTTTTTTGTTACTGGATCTTAATTCTCTTTAAACTACCCATTCACCCTCTTTCAATCATGGACCTTCCTCCATACATTGTGGAGATACTTAGCTTTACTCTTGCAACCATCCGCTTCTAATAGGCCAATACAACTGCAGCTAGTCGGGCCATATGACGTTGATGCATGCATGCTGATAATCATCAGACATTCTGACTCAGTCCAGCAAATCTGATTCAACCTTTGACCTCATAATTCTGCCTTTTTCCCTTTTTCATTTTGCCTTTCGCTCAGAGCGAGCTTTTCTCGTCGTTTCTATAATGTTTGTTTTATTTAAACAGCGTTCGTTGAATGTGGAAATCATAATAAAATAGGACTAACGACAATGTTTGCATATCATCTGGTTGGATTTTGTAGAAGAATGCCTAGACAATGCGACTTGCAATTTGAGATACAACGTCAAGCATCATAAAGTTAAGTGTATTAAACTTGAAATTTGCAGCAGAATATAATTTGCACGTATCGTTTGTTTACTTTTTTTTCTTCGCTAAAACTGATTCTTGAATTCAGACGAATAGGTTAGTTATAGCACTAAGCAAAAGGTGAAAACCATTTTTAACGCATCTGCCTGGACCACATCTCCGAAGTACAGATTAAGTCAGAAAAAGAAAACCTTTGAATATTAAGGGGCAACAGCAATGAGAAAATGTTTCAATTGTACCAATTAGTTGTTATAAGATATAGCTCATCTCGACGCTCAAATCAAAGGCTGTCTACTCCAGTGACTTGGTCTGCACTTTAAGGACGCCTAAACCTTAAACCTGGAATACTCAATTTTTAAAAGGAAATTTTGATGACTTTGCTAGACATACGACATCGGGTAGTAATAAAGAAGATTTCTATGATTGACGGCAATATGGGACGCGAAGATATAGACATCATGGGCTTTTCAACTTCTGCGAGCAATAGTGTGTTTACTGAGGAATTTAAACGGCCCAAAAGCTTTGAAGCTAGTACCCGTGTTCAGAGTTGAACAAATTTAACACAGGAAAATCGAACACATGGTAAGGCAAATAAAGAAAAAAAAAAGATATTGAACAATAATTTATCACCCAGGAAGTTTGTTTTCGTTTTTGCTTTGCAAAGTACATTATTTGCAATAGGTCGTATAGCAGCTATGGAATCGACTTCTCTTTTGCTAGAATTTGCATTTATTAGCTCTAATTTATGATTGCGACAGGCAAATAATCCAAAATTTCAATAATATTCTCTTTCTCTTCAGTATTCCCCTTATTCAATCTAAATGCACCCCCGCCCCCTTTTTTAAATTTTTCCTCGCTTAGTAAAAGAAAAATGAATAAAATTATTAATACTTGTGGAAATTGCTTCCCCTCTAGTGTGTCTTCATTTCAAAGTGGCCTCCCTGAAACATAGTACTGATTGTTCGTTAGTGGCTGTATTTTGATGGCGTGCGTGCTCAGAATTCGTATTTATAAAGTGGAAAAGCGTTGCTTCTATCATAGGTTTGAAAGGCTGCAATAAATTCGTCTCACAAAAAACATTGTTTCAATAACATTTTTTAAATTGATTATTTCTGTTATCCACAAGATGTGATAACAAAAGATCTCTTTTCATCTCGATCTTCTATGAATTACTATTTTCAGATTAACACAACTGATTTCCCCTTTGTGACTTTGTACTCATGTCAAGTAGTTTTGATCGTTTACAAAACTTTTATGGCAAACTCAAATGTTCCCATTTTTTCTAATATCTGCTTCTGACTCTTTTGTTTAATTGTCTGTGCCTCTGAATACAACAATACACCAGTGCCAATGGAATGTTTTGTTATAGAGTATGGCTGCATTTCTAAGAGTAAGACCTGCAAATAAGTATCTGATTACATTCTTAAATTGTATAATGCGAATAATTTTCTTAAAAATGACTTCCTTGCAATAAAACTTGATATAGATCGGGCGCTAGATACAATCTATTGCCTATTTTGTATTTCCATATTTTTCTTAGTTATTACATACGCCATCATAAAATAGTACCTAAGAATATCGTTTTGGAGCTGCTAATTCATCTAGTATCTGTGCATTTTTTAAATTTACCCTCCATTTTTTTCTAAATGTTTGTTTAGATACTTGAAAATCTTTCTTATTTGCCTGTTAAGACACTTGAATCCATACCTACAATAATTATCAAAGTACTAAGCACTCGAGTGCAACTATCCGTTTGATTTATCGGAACTTTTTCTTTCTCTTATATGAAAGCCAAGGTTGAATAGGAAGAGAGGGAAAATAGAAACGATGTATATAGGGACCAGTTTACCAAATTGTTGAACGCTCCCAATAGACGAATTATTTCTCTTGGAATCATCCCAGAAGCCGTGCGCAAACTCTGTCCAGAACATTAACAGCTTACGTCTCTTTTGGTCTGATTGATATATACTGTGATTTGGAATCGAAGCAAGGCACTGATTTTAACGAATACATAATTTCTATTGAAATGTGAAAAGAACCAAGGCATCGATTATAGGGCCGTCCTGGCTCTCATTGGGCTTCTAAGTGTTTGTGCAAAGATCTGCCTCGAAATTGTTAGGTGACACTTTAATTTCCGCGCACGCATAGTATGCCCTCGATCTTTGTAGTTTCTATTGAACTTTTCCAATTTGAAAACTGATGATAGTTTTTCCCGAAATTCCATAATTTTGGGCGGAATAATTAAGTGTTTTTGCGTGGATAAAGTCTCCCTTAAGATGCAGATTATGAATGTATGTGTGTTTTTCTTACATTGCACTTGTAATATATTACACTACATAATATAATATATTCTATGGCTTTCGTAATAAAACAGGCTATCTCTTTCGAGCTTTCCCTTCAGGAAGTTGGCTTACCTCAGATCTTCTTCTTCGTGTAAGATAATATACAGGTCCACTATGGTTTCAAAATTAACAGAGAAAAAACCATATAGTTTAAATTACCCTTAGAAAGCTTAGAAAAATTGTGTGTTTAACGCACACGCTGCATGATAATGGTGGATCTTTAGACCCGTTATTTTTATTTATGATAATGCCAATCGTTGACATAGTGTTTTGGGTGAATGGCATCCTAGAAGGAAAAAAATCCGCTATTTTTCTTTTTTTGAAACAATAACTTTATCAGTCTTTTAAAACAATCGATTATCTCGAAATCTACTGGTCTCCTAGCCTGTGTGGTATTCATTTGATTTTCGAAACAAATTTTATACAAAATAAGAAATCGTATTCGCTGTATTTCTTGATTAGCCCCGTTGTTTGCCTTGATGGCTCCGGGTGTCCAGGCGCGGCACGCCGTCTGTCTCCATCAGTTGCTGGGGCGGCTGTCAGCAAGGCGACTGCTCTGGAAACATATGACGTTCTGATGGACCCTCGCCTCACTGCCTACGGGGGGAATATAGGGAGGATGCAAGGGTCAGATTGGGTACATTAGGCCTCTTCTGGCAGGTTACCTTATCCTCGCGCTCTATGAGTTTCTTGCTGGAGAACCTTGGAAAGTCTTTTTACTTAACTTCATAGAGAACTGCATTCTCAGTTTACGATTGCGTACTGACTGATTGTGTGTCAAACTTTTTGTTCTCTCTCTCTCTCTCTCTCTCTCTCTCTCTCTCTCTCTCTCTCTCTCTCTCTCTCTCTCTCTCTCTCTCTCTCTCTCTCTCTCTCTCTCTCTCTCTCTCTCTCTCTCTCTCTCTCTCTCTCTCTCTCTCTCTCTCTCTCTCTCTCTCTCTCTCTCTCTCTCTCTCTTTCTCTATCTATCTATCTATGTATCTCTATCTATCTATCTATCTATCTATCTATCGATCTATCTATCTATCTTCTTCACTCTTTTTCTCTCAGCCTCTCTTTTTTATCATTACCGCTTTGTCTTTTCATTATATGTCCTCAAAATCTGATGTAATCGTTCTTCCCCTCCCCCCTTTTTTTGCATTATTGCAAGGTATTTAGAATAATTATCTTTTTCCCTTACACATTATTTGTCTCGTCACTTTTTTACCCCATCCATTTGCATTAGAAAAACCCCGAACACGTAGACACACGCACACTCAGACATATAAAAGTCCGTCTACAAATATAAATTTCTTTACTCCATAAAACCAATGTCCATCCTCAACCTTTTGCTCACATCCTCGCCGTCGTAAACTGGCCGTGGCAATCGATGGTCAGTCCTACATGACCCCATCAGTTATCTTGGCGAGTGTTAAGTGCGAGTGGCCAAGCGCAGCACAAATATGAGCCCAATCTTTATGGCGCCTCTGTTTTTTTTTTTTTTTTTTTTTTTTGTTTGTTTGAATTTTATTATTACATTTTTTGAAGAGCGCCGAATTTATTGAACTAGCTTTTTCTCATTTTGTCTTTTGTTTCTGACTTTAGCGCTCATTTCCGGCTCCGTGGCCGTATAACACAGAGTGAGAGGGAAGAAAGAGGAAAAGAGAGAGAGAGAGAGAGAGAGAGAGAGAGAGAGAGGGGGGGGGGGAGAGCAAAAAAGAAGTATGCATGTTTCATTCACAAGGCAAATGTGATCACTGGAATTTTGCTCACTGAAAATATCATTATCATCAGTTTGTTTTGGGCTCTTCACGTACGTTTTTAACGCTTTGAAATGTGAATCCTTGTAGTTCAACAGAGTTTTTGTGATATATCCTTCCATTACATAATAGACAGTTGGAGAAAAGTTATTTTTAACGAAACTAGATTGCTCACCAGTTGCTTCAAGGATTTTTAGACATCATCTTTTTTGTTGTTGTTTTTATATATATATATATTTATGATTTTTGAAACTTATATCGTAATGGAACATGCTGCTACGCAAAGAGTTAAATAAAATGTTTGAGCATTTTTGTTCCCTTATTTATCTCTATTTTTTTTTCTCTCTTTTCTTTCGTCCCGGCCGCAATAATCTTTTTCCTCTTCTTGTCTCACTCTTTCTCAACCTAGTGTTAGTCTCACTATATTTCTATCTATCTTACTATGTATAGACTTATATCTATTACTATTTCTCTCTCACACGTCCTCACGATGAACCAATGAATTTCGAAAGCCAACACACATGCACCAGATTTAATTTTCCCCGAGGTGTTCAGCAATGATGGATACGGGCATAACTTTGGCGGAAGTAAAAACGTGACATGTTTGTCTGTCGAAGCTTAGACTGCCCTCGGGTGAGTGAGCGTAGCAGCGACTTTAACAAACAAAATCCGTCTTAGTGAGTAGACTTAGGGAAGGGAGTCGAGCTCTACACAAACTAGAGCTCATAGTCAAATAGAGGTTATATTCTCTTTCATTTTCACGCCACGGTTTATATCTTCAAAGAGCGGCAAAATAATTTGAAATTGACCTTCTTGTAAAAATACCACTCCTTATGCAATTTGAGTTTATAAGACCCACTTTATCATAAGCACCTAAGGCAGGGTTTTCTTCCTACAATTTTATTATATTTTTAATGAAATCACAATTAACTCAAGAGAAAAATTGGCTGCGCCCTTTTTTAATAAATGCCGCCACGACAATTAGAAAAGCTTCACTGAATTGGTATTTGGGAAGACTTAAGTTTCGACATTGGCAACTGGGAAACATGATTTATTAACAACTTCCGATTTTACCAGTCTTCATTTTTTTCGAGGAAGGCATGAAAAAGACGGAAAGCATCAATCAAGAGTGAAAACAGAATTATAAATATTCTTTCTTCATTATTGTAGACTCCTAATTGAGGAGCAGAAGCAAGAGAAGAATTCATTGATATCGCTTTCCGCTTAGTGGGAAATTTTAAGCTTTCCTAAGAGGGCGGATGAACACATGGCTAACCTCACACAAAATCGTCAGCCTTATGATATCAGGGAATGGTCGTAGGCTTAAATAAAACGTTCAGTACTTTCACTTCTCCCTCGACTCCCCCCTGCTCTTCCCCCTTTGCTGATTCTTCTACTCCATCCTTCCTTTTTACCGCCCTTTTTGAGAACTTTCAAAATAAAACTGAAATATAACATAATTATACGACGTTTGATGATTCATTTTAAAAAATTAGTATTGGCTGAGGTCACCTTGCCTCTTCTCAAAATGAAGACAGAAAATCATCAAAACTGAGTGCGAAAGCGTGTTGGTCATGAAATCGAGCATTCTGTTGATATTGACGCCTGACCCTGGGTGATACGGGTCTGCTCTGTCGGGTGAATTCATCATTGGTCCAGCCTTAACCACCAGACCAACAGACTGTGGTTGTCATTTCCTGAGAGATCAACAAGTGCGCCTAGCAAAACCGATATTCTTTTTTCTTCATTTTTTTTATTTGATATTAACGCCTTCCAGTTGTTTTTCAATAAATGATATAGCTTGTTATCAGAAGATCCATTACAAAATTAATGGTTGTATTATGGCATGAATGTCAGAGATATGCCTAAATCTATTCGGAGACTCTACAATATTCTAAGACCATTATGTCTTCATACCACAGAAGAGTTTTAACATTGTGCAGCAGTACTTGAAAATTATTTATGGGCAACAAATTCTGTTCAAAGTTTTTTTCTCAGAAGACAATACATTAGAGCCAGCTATATTCATTACGCAATGAGATTAATCCACAGCGCAGATACCTTTACTCTCAAAGTGAAAAGCTTTATTTGCGAAGCAGATTTCACTCACAGATCTGCGGTTTCTACTTTCCAATAGTAGCACAAGTGAATCTTACTCTAATCAAACGCAATTTTAAGTCACAATTGTGTGAATTTGTTCACAATACAAAGAGTCTTAACCCCAATGTAATACATACAGTTATAGTACAGTGAGTGTTACCCACAACAAAGTGGGCTTACTGTAAACTAATCGAAATAAATACAAAAATAAGTTACATTACGAAAAAAAGCTCTTTGACAACAATGAGTTTCACTTTAGGAACTGAGTGTGCAAGTATTTTACCAAAGTCGAATTGTGTAGAATTAAACAGCTATGTTCGGCGCAAATGGCTGGGATTTGAAGAGCTACAAAGCGTTATTTAATTGTTCTATGATACTCGTCAAACTTTTTCAATTTAAGATCGTTGTCTTCACAATAGGAGAATAACGTTTGGTGCGATTAAATCTATGCCTATATGATTCATTGATTAAATATGCGTCTTTGAAGTATTTCACGAAAGGATGATCTTTACAGAGCTTATGAGCATTCCTTAGCATTAATACTTTGTTTTTGTTTTTGTTTTTTTCAAGTGGAAACATAGGAACAATCCAAAGAAAGGGATAATGAAATAGGGTACGACCTTATCACCAAAAGCTCATGTTAAAATTAAACCACGTTACCTCCGTTTTAAAAATCTAAAACTGAGCATTCTCACTCCCCTAGCGCGAGTCAGCGCAGATATCATTTGCTATTCTTTGTTGGTTATGCAACATCCTGACTCTTTGAAAGACTCCAATTTTGTCCGCAAAGGAAAGGCGTCGTGTTATTTTTCGATTTTAAAGTTGGCCCCTTTAACAGGAACCCACCCTTCATGACTGTGTAGAGTTTGATAATTTTTTTCCCTCTGTCAAAGTCCTAGAATTAGGCAAATTGTTTGATCTATCAATGTTTCTAATTAGATCTATATAACTTTGTTAAAATCCATTTCAGTTTTAGAACATGTGTTACTTTGATCGTTTTCCGATTCACCGATAAGCAATATTACATATCAGTAGGTGTTACAGCTCGACGCGCTATGAATTTCAGTAATTTTTTACACCACAAACATACAATGTACATCAACAAGAAGCTTGTCATTTTGACTGTTTCTAGATTTTTACTTAGTGAGAGTTAGAGAGAGAGAGAGAGAGAGAGAGAGAGAGAGAGAGAGAGAGAGAGAGAGAGAGAGAGAGAGAGAGAGAGAGGGAAAGAGACAAACAAACATACAGCCAGGCAGAGATTATTACCAGAAATTTAACACGTTTTTTTTTTCACGATTACTCTTTCGTCTTTGATATTTCAGTAAATTTTGACGAAAGTATCTCCCTCCTTCTCTTCATCATCATCAACAGCATCATCATAATTATAACACTTGGCCAAATTTGTCAGAAGAAGTAGTTAACATAGGACAGTCCGCGAACAGTTTAATCATCTGGCTGGATTTTCGAAGAAGCGCATGGGAAAACCAGTCATCTTTTCAACACTGAGCACAAAAATAGCTGCCGCCCTTAACATGAAGAAGAAAAAGAAAGGGAAGATGGAAAGAAAGAGGATGAAGTGAAAAGTATGAGCCATCTCTGCACCACATCCTTGGGTTTATCTTTTATCGGTAACGTTCTCTCTTTAATATTCTAGCATTTAAAAGCAAGAACATCCTTTCAGTGCTGGGCCTCTAATGTTTCCTTTTTTTCCTCGGACAGATAGATCTGGGCGTGATAGTGGCCGTTGCTAATCTAGCTTGCTTGTGTGAGTCATATGAGTATTCCAATGTGGCACAGTGTTGGGTTGTCTCAAGTGGCCAAGCCTGGCTCTTGATTTAACTACTTATCTCTCCTGTTTGATTATCGCGGGTGAAGACATCGGTCAAATGTTAACGGCTGGTCATGCAGGAATAGGAATGAAGGGGAAAGAATAAATAAATAAGGAAATGCCAACTTAAATGATGGACAGTGGTTCCAGTATTTTTTTTAATTCAAGAAGACGGATATAATATTTGGTGAAGTTTTTAAAATGAAATTATCACAGAAGAAACGAAATGGTCGTTGAGATTTAAGAAAACAGTTTTGAAATTTAAGTGATGAATTCAAACTGTTATGATTTGGATATGATTTTTTTTTTGTTTTGTTTTGTTTTTGTTTTTTGAGAAAAGAAAAATACAGAAGTATGCTAATACTTAAATCCTATGTCATCAGCCGCAGATTGCATTTTTAATATTTTTTTAATAAGCCTACCGTATACATTGTTATATTCCTCTTCCCCTCCCCTACCTCCCTCTCTCTATCTCTCTCTCTCTCTCTCTCTCTCTCTCTCTCTCTCTCTCTCTCTCTCTCTCTCTCTCTCTCTCTCTCTCTCTCTCTCTCTCTCTCTCTTTTCTTCTTCTTCTTTTTCTTCTTTCCTCGCGCCTTCTCTTATTTGCATTTTTATATTACCTCATTATATCCTAAACTCATCAATGCAGTTTTATTCTCATCAACTTTAATAGATGTACATGTATCTATTTCTGCCCTTGCCAAACAGACTTCTGAAATATAAAAGTAGAGATAAAAAAAACATGATCCCGCAATATAAAAAAAGATATCAGATAGGTTTTAAAACTATCTGAAACCCCTGTTCGTTTAATTCAATCTTCATGATATTTCACCTGTGGTGTTGATTTATGGCAGCAATAAAATTGATTTTAGTGTTTCTAGTTCACTGAAAAATGGTGCAAATGAAACTGCGTTTTATGAGATGATCTTAATGATTTGCTCCTAAAAAAAACAAGAGTTTTATTCTGTGAGTACTAATCGTGTCTAGACATTCTATATCTAGTTAATTTCTTTTCCAGCCGGACGCCTTCTGTATAATATCTCTTAATCCTGAGATCCCATGCCCACGTCCCGCCGCCCATAGTGATCATATGACCCCTTATGACAAGAAAAAGTCGCCGGATATTGAGAGATCTTCCCAAAACCGGACATTGATTGCTGGTGCCAAGCGGAGCTGGGTCAAAGGTCCAGCAGGCACTCATTTTGTTGCTCGTTGTATACTCCACTTGTAGGGAGCTTCCATGAGAGCGGGTTATGTAGGGATTGGGGAGGGGAGGGGCTTGGGGTTAGTGGCTTTCTCTTGTTCGAATGCCTGAGAGCTTCAGTATGATTTATGGCATTCGCGGTTCTAAGAATTGACAAAGAGAAGAAATATGGGAGAGTTACACATTCATCTGGATATAGAGACTTGTCTTGTTATGTACTTCTATTCAAGAAAAATAAAATGCTTTTGGACAAGACGAGAGTAAGAAAATTCTGCTTGAGGTAAAGACTTCAAAGACTTTTTTTCTCATTTGATCTCATAAAGAGAGTTAGTAAAGAAGACTAATGTAAGAAGAAAAAATTGTATTTGCTCCCTTCAACTGAATTAACGCGTTCATAAGAATAGTTTTTTTTACAAAATGTTGATCAAGTCTATAATACACCGAAAAGCAAATTAAAACAACAATACCCATGCAACGCAAAAAGCTGCATGATATAAACTAACAGAGTGCGCCTTGTCAAATCGTGATATAATTTAGCTGATCTGATGTCGCAAACACAGTAATACACGCAATAGCTTGAAAATTGCAACTGCAAACTGGGTACTGTTGTTGAATGAAATGTGTCTTTGTAACTACTGGAACCAAAATCTTTTTTATTCTTTCTGTCCCTACCTCCCTCCCTCTCCCTCCCTCTCTCTCTCTCTCTCTCTCTCTCTCTCTCTCTCTCTCTCTCTCTCTCTCTCTCTCTCTCTCTCTCTCTCTCTGTGTGTGTGTCTCTCTCTCTCTCTGTGTGTGTGTGTGTCTCTCTCACTCTCTCTCTCTCTCATAACCGAGATATCATACTCTTTCTACCCCTCTCCCTCTAGCCTCTTCTCCATATCTGTCTCTTTTATTTTTCACTCTCACCCTCTCTCTCTCGCTCTCTTTCTCCCTCTCCCTCTCTCTCTCTCTCTCTCTCTCTCTCTCTCTCACTCTCTCTCTTATCAAAGACTATTCCTTCTGATCTCTTCTTTGTATCAGTCTCTGTCTGTCTAAGACATATAGTCTATCTCTCTCTTTCTCTCTCCCTCCTTCTCTCTTTCTCTCTCTCTCTCTCTCTCTCTCTCTCTCTCTCTCTCTCTCTCTCTCTCTCTCTCTTCACCTCTTTGGGCTACTTCAGAAATATCATTCCGCTGCTCCGGCCGGCAGTGTTCATCTTGATTGAAATCGAAGAGCTCTTCATACCAGCTTTATATCCTGGCCTTTGGGCCTGGCTTCGCTTTGGAAACACAAAGCCACGGTAGGTTTAGAGTCCCAAATTGAAAAAAAAAAATACTGTCTACATTCTGTTCTTTTAGAATTTCTTTAATCACAGTCTTTCCATTTGCCCCACCCTTTTTTACTTCAAGTATCTCTGAAATTGACATTCATTACGTAAATAGAGCTTATCCTTTTCCGTACGTATTCTTACTTTTCATACCTTCTAAATTCACCGACCTTGAGTCTTTTTTTCCACAAGGCATGGTCTATTCCAGGTTCCGCTGCCTTTCTTTTTTCTGTTTCTTTTCTTGTTTTTAGTTTTTAAATCTAAAAAAGATCACAAGATATCGCTGCGATCCTTAAACTGGCTTCTGAATGTTTGGTTTTTTTTTTTAAACGGTATCTCGTTAGATGAAATTTGTCGAATATCAGAATACAGTTATTCATCTGTGTCTTATGTTATTTGTTTGTGTGATGCAGTACTTTTTTTTCTATTTTTTCTTAGTAAACTTGTACAAATTAACAGAAATCCCAGCAAAACAGAATGTCTCATTATTCTTTAAAATAGTGTTGACTTTTTAGTTTATACTCTAGCATATTTCAGATGCTTTATTAACTGTGCCAAGGCTGACCATTTCGTAGGTAATTTCAGATTTTTATCCGTTAAACTAAAATCATTTGAATGCGATGTAACAAAGAAAACTATGGCCGAGGCAATTTAATTGCCGCTAAATGTGATTGATTAACGTATCCATCCTCAGCAACTCTTTTAAGAGGAATAATAAAGAATTATTAAAAATAATATTCCTTACTTGAAACTTTAAGCACCCATCGATGGGCACGCGATATTCAGATCAGAGCGATTATGTTTTAGGATAAATGATATAGTACCGAAAGGATCTCAAAATGTTTCGGGCTAAATAGTTTTAAGTGAAGATTATTCAAATCAGAAAATCCTATGTTTGAGTACGTTAAGCTCCAAACCGATTCTTTTATTTCAGTCCTACTCAATTCAACAGCGATTTCTAATACACATAGAATTTTAAGTTTATTTAGATAAAAAATTTTTTCAGTGAATAAAATAAGAGTACATCGCACTACATTATTAAAACGTGAAATCAGGTAAAGCAAAACAGTTAAACTTTACTTTGAAAAGAGATACGTGATCAAAGCGTATCCAAAGAAAAATGATCATCAGCAAAGAAAATCTAACTGGATGACGATCAATGACACTGTTTGAGCCGCCTGTAACGGGTTCCAAGCCTAATAAATTATCTGAGAAAATAATTAACAGCTCTTAACACGTAAGTGTAGACCAGATTCGCGGTTGTGGAAATAAATGATTAAGAAGCGTCAGGAGAAAACACACACACACGCACACAAAAGACAAAGCACCACCTGAATATCAGAATGCGTGCTAATGGATATTAGAAGGCTTGAAAAACTTCAATAAGACTGCCTGCAGAATTGAGTAATGAGGTTCAAACAGGACCTGTGATATCAAAGCAAAAGAGTACACCAAACATTGCGTCGCTGAAATGGTCAACTGTTGAAGAAAGAGATTTCGATCAAAACAACGTCTGCATGCCTCAAATTTAACTTTATGCTGAATGACTCAAATATAAATGATTGCTTCATAATAAATCTCCCTGACTCTTCCAGTGTAACCGTAACAATTCACTTGCTTATTATAAGTGCCTATCAGACACTATTTGACATATAAAATAATACATACTCATTGTTGCTAGAGTCTCTCAAATAAGATCTATCTTAGCTTGTTAATTAATCGTTCGGTGAAAATTTTTCCTTTGTTTTCATTTGCTTTACCTTTTTTTTCTTGTTTGCTCGGTATTTTATTTCCCCTGTCTTTTCCATTCTTAAAAAAATTAGCCGCCAATAACCGCAAACACTCTCGTGGTGGAGATGGCAAATGGGTAACTCATTCACAAATATTGACAAAATGCTCTGCAGCGCTATACCGATCTGATTTATTCACATTTTAGCTCTGCTTCACGATATGGTGGGAATTAAAGCTTTAATGATACTACTCTTGTTATGCTCTGAAAATCTTTCCGCTGTATATCTTCGTTCCTACGTACATATCATCGAATGATTTTTAGCCTTTCTATGGAATCTTGAAAGGAAAGTTATGGGAAGATGAAGACGGCTGTTTTCCACAAGACCCCTGGTATTATACTGCTCGTCAGGGTGGATTCTGCTCCGCCCGTTGGAGCGAGGCACTCACGCCGCAGATTTTTCCGATGTACAGAACGTGCTTAGGCCTGAGCCTGTTCTGATCCACAAAGCCCACTGGTCTAATTGGTCCTGTTTTCCTAGGCAGGCGCTGTTTGTTGTCGCACGGCTTGTCTGAAGACTTCGCCGTCTTTGCTTGTCGCTGGAGCAGAATTGTATAAATGTGACCCGTACAGAGCAAAGGGCACCATGATCAGGGCTTATGACTAATTATGACTGAATGGGGAATACGTTTGGTTTCTCAAGACCTCGGAATTTCGTTGCAATCTGGGTCATAGGGGTAAGGTTGAGTATCCTTTAAAAAGGCCAGGTTTGTTTACTTGGTTTTTGTATGAAATGAATAAAAATGTTTATGGCTCTGAGTATGAGCTGGTGAGCAAATAGTAATTAACATTGTGGTTTTGGAATCTTGTTTTATCAGAAGCAGTGTCTCAGGTAATATAGGGACCTATGACTTATCGATCAATGATCTTCTTTATCAATATATTAAAAACTGTAAACAGAAAGATCGCATGCTCAAGGAGAGTATAAAAATTCCACAGCCATGATTGCAGTAATTTCGATCTTACGGTTTAAAAATGAGGAGGATGGTTTTCTTTGCGCCTGTTATATAAATCTTAGAATACTGTTGAGAAGAATTTCTTGAAACCTCAGGGTTTTTTTTAATATATTCCAGCTTAAACATCATAATGTTTTTTTTTTAGTATTATTTTTATGTCTGTCTCTAACCATCATCTGCCGAGAGGTGAAGATGCCAAAACGGGCAACTCAAAGGAATCAAAAGTCGATTATCATTACCTGACCATTTTGACGTTGCAGGCTCTATAAAAGGGGGTAATTTACCATGGGATTTCTCTTTAGCGCTCGATGTAATAAATTGATGTAGATCTTTTCTTTGTTTTAAGACCTTCGTTTTACACCATTGCATATTGAAATTTGCCACTTGGCAACCGGTTGCCTTTTAATATTTTCAAAATCATATGGTTTGGTATAGACAGGTATGACCAAAAAATAAAAATGCAACATTTAGTGCTTTTTGGTAAATGCACCAGAAAAATATAAGTCTTTGTAAAGAAAATAGTCTTTATGTAGTCGATATGGTTTGTATTCAAATCAAAAACAAAACTGCTCATTTTCTCAAACAATTTACAATAAATCCTACACTAATGTTTCTATTTCTTAACCAACCATTCCTAATTTTCTGCTCAAATGTTTATGTATATACATACAGAGTATTACATATATAAATCTATCTATTTATGCTATCAAGCAGTCTATCTATTCATATATCTATTTATCATTCTATTTTTTTAAACATTTGTGTATTAATTCATCAATCTATCTAGGAACCTATCTGGTATTTTCCCTCGTTTCTGCTATTCTGCCTACCTCATTTTATCTCTAGCTTGCCTCATCCTCTTCCGTCTCTGCCGTGGATAACATTATTTAATAAAGAAAATGAAAAGACAAAAGACCAAAAATTTAGCAGCAGAAAACTTCTAGCTCAGCCACCTGTGTTAATTTAATGCTAAAGATTACTGTATATTCACTTCTGTTTTTGCCTCAGACTTTATTGGATTCTACCGGGGTAAATCGTTGTGTGTGGTCCGGTAACTGGCATCTCCTGAGTAAACTATTTTGTCTTTCAGTAGAATCGAAGTTATTGTCCTCCGCGATACAATGGTTTGTTGTATGCGTTGAATACCAGTCATTTGAACCAGTTTGTGTGCATACTTTTAATTTGTCTGAATAGGTATGTGTAAGGTCTATGCCAAGGTTTTGTTAATCAAATTTATCCATAACAAACTGCTTAATACAAGACTGTTCTGTGAGATATGACTTTCAATCTTTTATGCATAAAGAATGAATATATAAGCGTTAAAAATTATCAGTGTGTATTTGAACTGTCATAAATATTTTACTATATCCCATTTTAATTTTTTAAACTGTAAAATGAAAAAAGGCAGTGCGCAACTAGATCTATAAGTTTTGCGCTTGTTATTTTTCAAAAAGTGTACTCCTTTTATTATCGCAACTTTTGAAATTTTTGGCTTTGGGAGTATAAGGGGAATTGTCCTTAAACTTCATGTGGTCGCTAAAATAAGGTAAGGATTGTTCGAAATATATAATTCTTTTCTCAACTGGATGCAAAAATAAGGAAACAATTTTGAAGAACGCACACAGCGCAATACGAAAAATGTCAGTTATCTCCCTAGAAACTAAGGATTCGGAGATGGTTTATCTGTTGCCTTGTCTTTTTATAAGTTTATGATCTACAAATCTACCTTTATAGCCTCGTAGTTTCTCTAAAACGTAAATTTATCCGGGCGTCCTTATTGGATCTTGTTTGGCCTTGTCGTATGTCTAGATCGACAAACAGATATACAGATCAGGGTTGAAATAAAAAAGGAAACAGAAAGAGACGGGATGTTGGAGAAAAACGAATGCCGACTGGCCCGCAATGTTGATCTGATGAACGAATGCAGAAAATGAGATGGAATTGAACTTTTTTTTTAAAGCAGGGGAAAGATAGTTTGCAGACTGGAATTTGCAGAAAAGCTTGAATTGTGAATGTTAATATAGAACTAATTTGTCAAGTTTATTTGCTTTGATAATTATGCAAAGTAATAGTTCTTTTTTTTTTTTCAAAACTATGAGGAGTTTATGATACAAAATGAATTTACTGGATTACGTCTTTCCGCACTGTTTTGTTACATTGAAGAGAAAGTATGATGAAAACATGACTCGTGTTCAAGATTTTTATGGTGGCGACTGTGTACAGAATGGAGGACAATTTATATGAGAATACTATTTTGATATCTGTTTCAGTATCTTTCTTTCTTGTTTTGAATTTATTTACCACAGTGCATTGTACTTTTAAAATACATTTTAGCCCTTTTGAGCGCCAAATCGATCTGGAGCTTTGTTATTTATTGTTTAGCTTTCATCTTAAGAATAGCTTCTCCATGGCCATTTTTCTCCATATAAGTTTTAGAAATAGCTTGTCATTTGAATCAAATTTGAGTGAAGTAATTATGACGTAAATCTTAAGTTGGGCTGCTTACTTTTGGCCTCACACACTAAAATTAATGAAGAGGGTATGTATCTGCTATACGAAAATCAGTGGGAAAAAAAGAGAGAGTGGAAAGACACGCGGAGAATGTAGCTTGCCCAGCGGTCAGAGACAATTGCCTTGCCTTTGTGAGAGCCCAGAGTCTCAAGGCTCAATAGGATGATACGGTGTGGCGGAACCAGTGAAATATTCGATTACACTATTTATCAAAATTCCAATTTTACGTTAGAAATCGTCGAGCTCAGAACCAAAAGATTGTTTTTGTGCGCGTGTCTAATCGAGCATTACGTGTGTTTACAAATCAACACGCGAAATGAGGGGTTATTGTGATAAAAGTTTTATCAAATTATTTTATTGCTTATTTCATAAAGGAAATGCAGGAGAAGGTTATTCTACTTGTTCAAAAGGCTTGACTTCCTTAACTCATCTATCGACGGAATGAGTTTCAAATCCGCAAAGATGTGAATGCCAGAATAGACGTTCTTACCAACAGCCAACGTCGCTCCTGGCTTGTTCATGGAGAATAGTTAACTGTCTAAAGATGATGTTCGTTTTTGCCAATTGGCTAAAGAAAATTGGACACGTCTATGAATCAAACCTAGAATCTTTTACAGGCGCTAGAAAAATACATAATGAATGGATTTGTGGCGTGGCTCTATGTTTCACACTCAATATTAAAAAAAGCTCCCACCACGCAGGGTGATTTAAAAGTGTTCCTTCGATATCTTACGCTTTGTGTTAATTTTAATTGACAAAACTTTATCGTTAACAATTACAAATTTTTTCAAGAGCGTTGAAATTGAATATATCCAAATGGTATGCCAATTTGGCAAACAATGTTAACCAAGGAACCGACGCTACAGGAGAAGCTAAGTAACAGAGAAGCATTACTATTATTCAAGTAGCAGAATCAAAATTTTAAAGCAAAGATTTGAGCATAATGAGAACAAATGCTGGAGCAGAAAAGAATGTTCAGGCACTAACTTGATAAATAGAAGCCAGTCGTACCATACCATATGTCTTGGCATTGAATCTGGAGCTCGATACTATCAGTGTGAAACAATTCGATACCACAAATACTTTAAAGTCGAAAACACCATCGGCATGAGATGAGAGCACCCGGCGAGCAGGCCAGGTCTCGGATCAAATCAGGCGTGCACCACGACTAATTGGTGTCGCCCAATGGTAACCATGCAGACAGGAGCGGCTGAACTGATGGGAAGGGTGGTAAGAGCGTGAGAGAGAGAGAGAGAGAGAGAGAGAGAGAGAGAGAGAGAGGTCAATAACATGAAAGAGTGGAGATGATTCATATGAGCACCATTTGTTATGTTTTGTATCACAGACGAGGTGGTGGTAAAGAAGGCTGTATTATGTACAAGTCCATGGTTACTAAAGTGAGTCAAACTGGTAGAGAACAGTTGATTTCATGGCAAAAGGCGATGTGATCCATTTGTCTAAAAGATAACTCGTGGTAAAAAAAAAAGGCAACGGCATAGATAAATGCAGGAACAGATGTGAACATATTATAAAGAAAAGATGTCGGAGTTGTTGTTTTTTGTTCTTTTGATTTCTGATTTTGCTTCATTAGATCTTAGCGCGGCCTTCCTCACTTTTGATCTCGCAATTCTCTTGGAAAAGCTTTACTCTGAAACTGTCTTAAAATGATTCGAACTAAAGTTTGTAGATCGTACACAATGTGGCGTTGGTATATCATCTGTTTGTTTCCCATTAAAAATTAAGGGTTTTTTAAGAACTTAGTATTGGATCAATATTTTTCAAACCTCTCATAACAATTCTAAGCGTCCATGGTTTTAGTATCACGAATATTATTCTGGTGATAATCAGACCTAGAAATCAGTTCCATATTCTTCAGTATCGCACATATACCGGTGATGGTTATCTTTATCAATCAGTTCTATCATCAGATTTTTCTTGGCTTGTCAAAACATTTGAAGCTTGTTTCAATGAGATTTTCGGTCAGAACTGGATGGTTGTAAATAAGCTTCAACTGTACAAGGGAAATCCGAATTTCTATCGTTTGAAGTCAGGACTGAAATGAGGGGCAAGGAAACAAAACACAGAAATTTCGGTTACGGTTCATTACCCTAAACCTAAAGCTAAATAACCTGGTGTTGTTTTGTTCATCATAATTCGCCATCTCTGTAAACTGATATACCTTCAACATCGCAGAGTAGGCACCATAACAAATAGACGTAATCTCAAGAAAAAGACACTTGCATCAACCCTTATTCTACCTATATTATTGTTACTCTCTATAGGCCTATTTGCATTTGCCAAATGATACAACTTAAAAAGTTCAATGATGCTAAAATAATGCTGCTACAGTGGTAACAGGCAAAAGAAAACGGTGGTAGTAGTAATGGTATTAAGATAGATAAAGAGTGAGAAGATCCGTTACAAGTAGTAAGACTGAAAAAAAAACCATTTAACTAAATTAATAGAGAATTAAGTGTTTCATACAAATGCAGAATGAGTAAGTATCTAAATAACAGTTAGGTAATGAATCGTAATATATATATATATATATATATATATATATATATATATATATATATATATATATATATAGGGATTCTTTGTAAAAGAAGGCTAAGGTCTATATAATGATACCCTGGATTGAAAAGGAAAATGAAATGAACTGTTTCACCGCCTGTCTTATTATCAAATGGACACATCTGACCGTTTCAGGAATGGTAAATCTTGCAAATGAATAGAGAGAAGGCATGCTAAGAAGCACTCATAAAATTTCTTTCTGGAGTATTTCTTTCTATGTATGGGCAATAAAAGGACGAAAAAATTGGAAATCACAACCTTCTACCTTCTTCTTACCTGAGATCTGCAGAGAACACTTTTTCTCCCTCAAAACTCTCGGCAAGAATTTTCTTGGGAGCACTGAGTGACAACTATAATTGCCGTTAGAATTGGTTCAGGTGAATCATGTGTGAGATGGACGTTTAAAAGAGATGATTTTACCGTTTTCACGATAAAGGTTTTGCGAAGAATCAATAAATAAGGAGGTTAAATCGAAGGAAATGGAAAGAATAGTGACGAGTATAAAGAACTTCATTCCCTGATTTTTACGTAAGATTCTGAGTTTCGAATCCACTGATAGGTTATACTTCCGAAAGTTTCTCTACAAACTTTATATGGAAACAGCGGCCTTATAGGAACAGAGCTAGGTATGACGGATCCCATCCACCATCAGATGCACCAATCAGAGGTTTTGAGTGTTGCCTTTTTTTATGAGGCGAAACACAGCATAATGATATTGCATACAATTCATAATTTGGTTGTTAATAATTCAACAACTATTCAATTATTATAATGTATATATACTGTCCATGGTCCATTAATATTGAATCGATAATGCGCATTGCGACTTTTACAAGGGAAATTACATTATATAATTATAACTCAGTTTTATCAGTTTTGTTTCAACAACTTACATAGAGGTTTTTTTGTCAAAGTTTTGTCTCGGTACTTCCCACAATTACAAAAATTTGTAAAAGTAAATAGACTATTGTCAAAGTGACAAGCAAACTTTTCACCTTTGTTTCAAACTTTATTTACCTTACGAGTCCCAGGGGAAAAGACTTAAGATGTAAGTGTGAGTTAAAGGTTCTTTGAACCGCATGTAGCTCATAACTGTGATTGATCTTTGGAGATCTGTATCATTTGGCTATTGTTATACTAATAGTCACAGCAAATCGTTGGTCTAAAATACCTTAGATGGACAGCAACCATGTCATTTGTATAATAATTGTAATTATTATTATCATTTTTATAACTATTGTTAATATTTATTATTATTATTATCATTTTTATAACTATTGTTAATATTTATTATTATTATTATTATTATTATTATTATTATTATTATTATTATTATTATTATTATTATTATTATTATTATTATTATTATTATTATTATTATTATTATTATTATTATTATTATTATTATTATTATTATTGCTGCTGCTGCTGCTGTTATCTCGTTAATTACATATAAAACATTTGTGAGAATCCTAGAATACTTGCCTAGCAAACGTTATCTACCTTTTGTGGTTCCCATTTATTCTAACACTTAAGTGCCTTCGGAAATAAAACCTTCGTTGATGTTTTCTCACGATATTTGTAAGTAAAATTGATTCGTAATTTTTATATGCAAAGTATTTCAAACATTCATAAGTCTACCGATCGTTTGAGATTTTACTTGCTTCGTTTTAAACAGAAATTTGATCAAATGCGTGCAATTCATGATTTAATTTTTAGTATTCGACTAGATAAATAAACGAAAATTAATGATAAAATAACTGCAGCAGTCCTAAAAGCCGTGGTAGAACTGCCTTGGATAGATCCCACGATACTGAACATGTTTCAAATATAAAAGAATCTAACGATTTTGGGTGGCGGAGTGTTTTACTCTACGCCAAATTTGATATGCATAAGGTTTAAAGCATTAATAACAAATAAGAAACATTAAATCAAACTATAGCATAAAAATCGTAATTGAGCATTCCCTTAACGGTCCTGAGATGTTCAGTTTCTAGCAATTGCAGAGGATGAAAGATCAAAAACTAAAAATTTTGATCATAGTAGAACTAACGCATCAGCCTTCCCCCTCAACCCTTCTTCACTCTTCCCCAACCCATAAATATTTATGAATGTTTAACGAGATGTCCTCTTTTGTTGGTTTTTTTTTGTTGTTG
>JAWDGP010004413.1:60000-102500 GCA_033675545.1 Elysia crispata | reverse complement strand
TTTTTTTTTTGCCTTTCGTTATAGGATAGATAGGTCTTATTCAGGCAAATGACTTTTAATTATCTGTAAGTTAACAGTTTCATTAACTGCTATTTTCAAATCTTTGACTCCATAATTTAAGAAATCCACTTTAGCCCACACCATTGTTTATATGTTGTTTTTTTTTGCTTCTGACCTTTCACTAAGTATCTATGTAAAAAACATGTGTGATCAAGCCTTTCGTTTTTTTTTTTTAAATGTTTCTGCTGACAGTTAGTCAACAGATCCTCTTGAAGATTTTCAAATATTATATCAACTCTCTAAATCTGCCTGTTTTTCCAGAATTTTCCTTCCAGCTATTCTGTCTGTCAATCTCATTACTTCTATGTTTCTTAGACGACCACAGTCGATTTTTTT
Organism: Elysia crispata; assembly: GCA_033675545.1. Classification (NCBI taxonomy): domain Eukaryota; kingdom Metazoa; phylum Mollusca; class Gastropoda; family Plakobranchidae; genus Elysia; species Elysia crispata. The sequence continues at coordinate 102,104 of JAWDGP010004413.1, read as the reverse complement.
TTCTTTTTTTTTTTAAACCAATCGCCTTTGGTTTTTTTTTTAATATATTGTCCCTCTTCTTCCTGTTGTAAACGGCTGAGAGGGGATTGAGCTGAACTGTCTTGTTCTTATATTGTGTCGGATAGCGAATGCTGGTGATAAGAAGTTAACCTTTTTCTGCCTGTTAGATATGGATTCAACATAATTAATTTACTATGGCCCCGTTCGACTTAGCTAATTACTCATTGTGAATTCATGAATGTTCTCCCCTTTTCTCTTATATCTTGTTTATCACGATTGAATGAAATAATATAACTGGTTTCAATCCCCTTAATCCTCCCGAAATCCTCTTTCTCTTACAGTTCCACCGTCTATTCTAAGTTCAGTGTCCTCTGATGATGTGACGGTAGTGGAGGGAGAAAAGATCACCTTAATTTGTAACGTGACCGGGATACCCCCGCCAAATGTCACATGGTGGCACAAAAAATCAGGCGAAAACAAGCAATATCGTAAGAAATCTAAAAATGATAAAAGTTAATTTAAAGGTGCCCAAATAAAATTGTACAGGTGATGCTGCTTGTGTTAAATACCTACAGCATAAATATTTGAATTCGGTGAGTGTATCATTTTTTGAGGGGGGAGGGGGGTGTTCATTGAGATTAATTTCAGAGAGCATTAATTTTAGTTAACAGGACTTTAAACCAATGAGTATGATCCACGAATTTGAGAAGTGACCAATTACTTTTTTTTTAATCTAAAATTAGACTTTTAACTAATAAGTAAAAATTCTGAAAAAGCTTGTTCATCTTGTCAATTTAAAATAATTGCAATCCTTATGACCATTTTAATATTTCTTTCTTTCTTTTCTGTTAAGCTTATGTTTGTGATTAGGACATTTACTGAGTATTTTGTTGTTATCCTTAATCTCTTTAATTTAAGGAAATTATTGGGGTTCTCTTATAATCAGGCATGGGGTTATTTTGGTAATTTAGAGATGTGGAACATCTGATAGAATAAAAGGGAAGAGACCTCAAGATCTAGATCTAGAATCATATGATTTAACTTCAAGCTCTGAGTGTATTTTTTTTTCAGAGATAGGTAAAGACGGAGAGGCCCTAATAATTCACAATGTCACAAGGGATTGTGCGGACACATATGAGTGCAGGGTAGATAACGGTGTGCCCCCAGCTGTGAGCAAAGCAATCCACGTTAGTGTTGAATGTGAGTAACTTTCATACTTCTGAAAGAAAAAAAGATAAGATTGGCTGTTAGAAAGAGAAGGAGAGGTGGGAAGGAAGGAGAATAAAAGAGATAAAGAGATGGCAGCAGAAACAGGCAGTATTACATCTAGATGGTATAAGTAAGAAAAGGATGAGAATAATGAAATATCAAATATATATTGTACATGATTGTTAAATGATAAATTTATATTTCTTTCCTATTGATTTTTAAGGCCACCTTCAACAGATGTAAGCCAAAACTAAATTTCCAATAATAATAGCATTGCCTTATGTCGATCTAAAACTTTATGGCGCTAACGTATAATAGTGTTCTATAATCTCATAGTGATGTTTATTTGTTTATGAAAATTTTTATTTTTCTTATCTATTTTTCTTTCTCTCTCTCTCTCTCTGTATATGTTTTAGTTGCTCCTGAAGTAAGGATCCCACCTCCGATGCGAATTGGGCAAGTGCCTGGTAAAGAGACTATTCTTGAGTGCACCGTTCATGCCAAGCCTCAGGGAGTAACAGTGTGGGAAAAGGATGGAAACACTATCAAGAATGGAGTCAAGTATGGAATGGTTTAATTTCTTCCCTATAATATATCTTTAAAAAGTTGGAACTTGGAATAATTTTGTCCATACAGAGTCAGAAGGGCAGAATGGTGGAATAAACTCATCTGAAAAGGTTGAGCATTTCAGGAAATGTGCCCGCACAACAGGCAATGAAAGAAAAGTAAAAGCCAAAACAAAAGAGCTAATTCTTATGCAGGTACACTTCAGTGGACGCTTCACACCCTGTATTAATGTCCTTTACGATATTTGGGTACAGCCAGTGAGAACTTCTATCATGTTTTAACAACTTCCTTCATAGACTCTCGATTGAAATACGTTTGTTTGTTTCATTGTTATTTTTTCCCCTTAAACACAATTGAAAATAAATGCTTTGTATCGCACGGTCCAGAAACAACGCGCATCATTCATACGTAATAATAATAATAATAATAATAATAATAATAATAATAATAATAATAATAATAATAATAATAATAATAATAATAATAATAATAATAATAATAATAATAATAGTAATAATAATAATAATAATAATAATAATAATAATAATAATAATAATAATAATAATAATAATAATAATAATAATAATAATAATAATAATAATGATAATAATAATAATAATAATAATAATAATAATAATAATAATAATAATAATAATAATAATAATAATAATAATAATAATAATAATAATAATAATAATAACAATGATAGACAGATGGCGTAAGTAAGAAAAAGGAGAGAATAATGAAATATCCCAAATATTTCACCTGATTCTTAAATGAGAAATTTATATCTCCTTCCTATTGATTTTTAAGGTCAAGTTCAACAAATGTGAGCAAAAACAAACTCGATCGAAAAACGTTTCTTTGTTGTTGTTGATGTTGCTGTTGTTGCTGTTATAGTTATTTTGTTTTCTTTTTTTTCCTCTCAGACACTATGGGAAATGAAAGCTTTATATCGCGTGGTGCAGAAATAACACGTACTATTCATACATTAAAATGATAATGATAATTATTTTAATAATAATAATAACAACAACAACCACAACAACAATAACAATAACAATAAAAATAATAATGATAATAATAATAATAATAATAAGAAGAAGAAGAAGAAGAAGAAGAAGAACAACAACAACAACAACAACAACAACAACAACAACAACAACAACAACAACAATAAGAACAAGAACAAGAAGAACAAGAACAAGAAGAACAAGAACAAGAACAAGAACAAGAACAAGAACAAGAACAAGAAGAACAAGAACAAGAAGAAGAAGAAGAATAGACATATGCTATAAAACGTAGCAATGTATACACATGATTTCAATATTTCAGTAAAGTAAATACATGTTCAAAATACATATGGACAAGAGTAATAGTGGACAAAGTGGAAAATGTCCGCATTGAGGGATAAAAAGTATATACATGGCGCGCATCTGTTCGCATCTGTACATTATATAAAGGCTGGTTCTATGCAGACGATCTTTCTTCACACATTAACAGTTTCTTGAGCCCTTGACGCATGCTTTTTAAAATCTCGTTAATTAATGATGTACTTCGAATTTTGCATATGGACCTTTGATAAGTCTGTGAAATAGAAACATTTGCTAAATCAGACACTATTCTCCGAGATTACTCAATGATGTATTTTTTTTGTTCACTATAAGAGAATCTTATCATTTTGAAAAACAACACAAATTTCTGATTCAGCTACGAAACGGACGCTTTGCCTGATGATGTAGAAGGGACTGTAATTATACTGACACTGAGGATTCGTCGACTTGGACCTCAAGACTTTGGTACTTATACATGCAAAGGTTCAAACTACCTTGGATCTGACGTGGGGAGGATGGTTGTCTACCGTAAGCTGTTCCTGCCACAAAGACAAAAAGAATTAATACTACACCATTAATTTTATTATTGGAAAATTTATTCTTTTCTTCTTTCCCTCTATCTCTATCTCCCCCTCTCCCAGTTTCTATCTCTATCTATCTCTCTTTTTTCTGTCCATCACTTTTCATCTATCTGTTTATCTATCTCTCCGTTTCTATTCCTTCCCCTTATTCTTTCCCATCTCTCTCCTTCCTTCTCTGTCTCTGTCTCTCTGTCTCTCTCTCTCTCTCTCTCTCTCTCTCTCTCTCTCTCTCTCTCTCTCTCTCTCTCTCTCTCTCTCTCTGTCTATCTATCACTCCTTTTTCCCCTCCTTTTCCATTTCTCTCCTTTTTCCATATATCTATATATTTTTCTATCTCCAATACCTTCTTCTTTATTACCGATGTATTTTTAGCTTTCTGTCTTTATTTTTCTGTGCGTGCCTTAGTCTTTCTCTGTTCCTCTCTCGCCACTTTTTTCCATTTTTATATAAGCTTTTATTTACAAATCTTTCATATCACAATATTGGAATTCTTAAAATAAGATTCTTTACATTAACAAAAGTCGCTATCAATTTTGAAAATGGTTATGACTTTTTATCTCTTAATACCCTACTAGCAATTGACCCTCCCCCAACTACTACAACAACAACGACCACAACGACGATGTCGATTCCAGTGATTCATGGCGGGCGAGAGAATAATGTTCCATACAGCGGCGATGAAACTGGACATTATGTCGGTGGAAGACCGACTGGAAATGGTCGGTATGGTTACGAAGAAGGCAAATACTCTGACAGAGGCCAGGCCGGTGAGAACAAGATTTTATTTTTTTTTCTTGGGTGCAGTTCATTTTCTTATATAGAAAATGTCGAGTATCAAAGCACACGCCCCATTTACATTGATTATTTTAATTTAAAAACATATAGCTGTGAAGAATACGGTGAATCGTTAAGAATGGTGAGGAAAAGTTTGATGTTTCTGTTGGCTCTGATAAACAGAACAAAAGACGCAAGGCTTTCTGTCCTCTGATCGTCCACGATCCATCTCAAACTAGGTGATTTTGGCAAAATCACTCAAATTTGAGCAATGGTCACCCCTTTAGAGAAAGAATATCTCAAATATACAAATTACTCTGCTCTGAATTGTGGTTGATAGCGTTTTGGCTATGCGTGCACAGGGCAACTATATGCGCAATTTTTTAGTCACCTCAATTCAAACAATGAAGTAGATTAGCACCGAGCGCACAGGCATTTTGACTGGATTTTGATTCTGGAGACGGAAAAGTTCTCTAGTTTTTTTAGGTTGAGAAAGGTCTACTGCATAATAAACCACTTCTTTCTGTTTTGTCTCTAGATTGAGTCGTTCTCATGAAAGTAAAAAACTGTTCGATTGCCGGGTTGAAGCTTTCCAGCGTTGTCTAAGACGGTTTGGAGAGGATTTCTAGTCATGACTTGAACACTTACAGGAATTTTATGAAAAAGAAATCTTACGGGGACCCATGTTTTGCTGAATTTATAATTTCACAATATTATGTTTTAATCCCTATTACACAAAGTATAATTTTCACTCATTACCTTATTAAGAGACCATAATTCACAAACACACACACAACATATTACGAGTACTTACACTTGGTATCATTCTATCCACACAATGCCGAAGACCGTTATAAAGACACTGTACGAGACCGTTCATGTCAATTTAAATAATGCTGCGCAGCATTGGGAAACTGCTGCAGGTGTAAAACAAGTTGTTTGAGGACGGTGCGGAGAAGCAACAATATTCCCGTTTTCCTGCCTGAGCTATGACTAAAATAATCATTTTGGTGCGTGCGCCTTTTACAACCTTGACCTTGAATACAACAAACATTTTTGCTCGATTTCAATTGGTGCTTATAACGTGTAAGGAGAGTTTTTACGATAATATTTAGATCTAAACATTACAAATCTTCAAAAATATTAAACTACCTGTTGAATTTTATCTTCAGGATCAAACCATTATGACACACAAAATGTGGGAAGAAAAGACAATCCAGTCACATCTTCGCATCGAGAGGGGAAAACATCTAGGTCCAAAGGTAGGTTTATGATAATTTTATAATAGGTTTATAAAAAAAATGTAGGAAAGCTGCAAAACTTAGTAAAATAGCCGAGGGTTTTTTTTCGATTTAAAAACAAATCATCAAGTAAGTGGCATTAATGCCGACATGAGTTCAATACTAAAATCTCAGAAGATATTTTTGTTTCCAGACCAAAAAATTGAAACTTACGTAAACAGTACTGCTATGCGGAATTTAACGACATAATTATTGAAAGACTTTAACGCATTGCTTATCTTTCAATATCGTTCGTAGCCTATGGCAGCTTAAACACCATTTATTCATCACAACGTATTCCCGGCAGTAGATGATGTTTTACTTGTATCATATTCTTAAGCAAATGTATGTTATGCATGTTATTTTTTATATAATATGTATGTTATTCTTTATGCTATGTACGTCATTCTGTATGTTATGTATGTATGTTCAGGCTTTCTAGCCTGCTTCTATCTTATTCTTTTTCTTGTAAAGCGCATAGAGCATTTTAATCATTTGGATATGCGCTATATAAATGCACTTTATTATTATTATTATTATTATTATTATTATTATTATTATTATTATTATTATTATTATTATTATTATTATTATTATTATTATTATTATTATTATTATTATTATTATTATTATTATTATTATTATTATTATTATTATTATTATTATTATTATTATGTATTTAGAGCAAAGGTGTGAAGTGTAACTATGATAAAATTATTAAAAATTGGAAGAGAAAAAATGTGGGGTTATAATATTATAAAGTTGGATTTTTTATTGGTCGTTGTTTCGTGCCTTTCGATTAGATGTTTTTGGGCTATGAAGCCTTGTTGGTCTGCTACAACTGAACAGCAAACACTCCATAAGGTCGCGTCATAGGTTAGGAAATGAAATGTTGAATTTATGAAAGAAAATTATTGAAAATCATTAGAATTGACAGTTGATCTGATTAAAGATCTGCTGTTTGTTTTTCATAAGTTTTTACATAGCGCAGATTTCTATTGAACAAAATTAAAAGTTCTAAAACCATAAATATACTTAAACATCAAAAAAAATTTTTAACACATGATACCAGTGGTTATAATGATCATAAGCATTCAAACAATGTTCTGAACTTGGTGTAAAAACCAAGGACACCCATTTCTTTACTTCGAGTCAGAGACATTGTTATAAACCTTTCGAAAATTACAACAATGGTTGCGCTGTTGGCATTGAGTTGGATTAGGAATGTGAAATGAAAAGAAGAGTAAAATAATGAAAAAAAAATCTTTTTAAAAATGATATATATTTCTTTTGAAATTATTTTTCATACTTGAAAAAAAAAACAAAAAAAAATTATTACCGAGTTCAACTTTTTTTTTTTGCCCAGGAAACGGCGACACATGGTCAGTTTTCGGACCAGAGGACAGTTCTCCGCGATGGAGCTCGCAAAAGTACATCCTGGCCTCTCTCACGGTGTTGAGCTACGTCGCCTTTTGGCTCTGCTTCTAGCGGCGGCTTTATATCATTCTTTTAACTTATACATCTCGCAAGCTTGGCTTGCTTTTATTCCAAGACCATTGTCCAGATATCGTCTTATTTTGTAACAGATATATTTCACTAGTACATTTGCATCAAGAATATTATAATTCCCTTCCAAGTAATTATGTTTATCTCAATTAACTGCCACATTAAGTTTTCTCAGGTCTCGTGTCTTTTAAATCAAGTTCTTTTCGTACATTTCAGTCTGTGAGCAAAGGGAAACAATGAAAAGAAAGCTTTTAAGTGTCTTTAAATAAGGTTATAACACTTCGTAAACGTTGTAAAATACCGCCGCAGTTTTTGGAAAGATTAATCTAGATGGGCTATTTCACCTATTTTATCTTAGCAAATATATGTAGGCCTGATACAACACTGCATTAAGCATGGTTTCACTTCAACATTTAATCATTTCATGATGTTCGTCCTTGACATGCATATGCGGTACCCATAATAAACTCATTAGGGCCAGCCGTTTTTAATAAAATAAAAGAAACTGTCCATTCAAGGCATGATAATTATCCCAAAGTTCATAATAGGCTTGTGGTGATGTAAGATAAAGCAGATTCGATAGGAAATTTTTTATGTTGTGATGCCAGAGAAAGTGTGATTTTAAGTTTTGAATTGTTCTTGCAGCGCTGGTGATTCAGCGCAAAGTTACTGCACTTTCTTTGTGTGGTCCGGTTGAAACCTTTTTTTTTTTAGAAACGAATATTGCTCTGCTTCCTTATTTTTATGGGCCTCTAAGTTCAACCCAACCTATCTGCTATCAGGCAATTGATTACTATAAGTAAAAAAAAAAGATTCAGAGACAAGTAGAATGCAATCATTGTGTAGTATGTATGTATATATCGTATCTCTTGCTGTATTTGACCACTTTTTAGCAGATCCAATCCTGTTTTCATCTAAATTAGGGTCAGTTAAATCACAAAATCTCCTTCTTTAAGAACTTTGAGAGAAGATGAGAGGACATTGCACTAATCAGATCAACAAAATTTTAAACCCTGCATATAGCATCTCGTGAATTCTTGTTAAACAAGATTTTCTTTCACATCTTTAGTCTCTTCTGAAGTTACCAAGGCAGGAAATCTTGCATCATAGACAGTAGCAGATGTCCACGTTTAGATTTTTTTTCTTAATTTATTTATCGTGGAATTATTTCATCTATCTTTGCTCAAAAGTTACGTCTTAAATATTGACTGTGGTCCAAGAATGATTGTCCATAAAAATGATCATGCTACATACCAATAAATTTACCTTTTCATAAGAGTGCTTGATTAAAATCTTTATCTAAACTTTTTTGCATCTGAAATTTTTGGCCAATTTTATTACAAAAATTAATTAACATTAAACTAAATTACAATCGGTGCTCAAATAGTATCTCAAACATACATTAATTTACATTTTTATCATAAAGAATAATTTTGTCTTTGTGTCGGATGGTACTGTAAATGTTACTTCGATAAGGTCTTTTTTTTTTAAAGGACCATATTTTATTCCATTGGGGTATCATCTTTATTAATAAAAAAATGGTAGTGAGATGTTTTGACATTTTAACAATACATGTTAGAAAATTACTAGGATATTGTTCTTTATACATACAGTTATTTAGCGCAACAGTTGAAAAACTCACAATCATCAGTAAATGACATGGTAACCAGTTAAGAGTAGCCAGTGTGAAGGAATATGCAAAGAAGCTAATTATCGTATCCTTTCGATTTATTTCGTAAAAAATCAACTGATGCTGAATGTTGATTCTCTAGTAACTGAAAACTTTCCGAAAACAGATTTTTTTTTTAAATAATGAGGTGAGTTGATATGACTCAGCGACTCAAACCATTTCAAGTAGAGTTTATGGCTAAGATCCCACACTCATACGATCGTCTAAAATGGGTTTAATGATTTGACTAGAACAGGTTGATCTATTTCACTTAAATGGGTTGAGTTTTGTTGACAATTCAGTAATACCAACGTAGTCATCTCTTTCGGTGATTTCTTAATAGAGGATTGGTTTATCATGTGCTTAGGGTAAAATTTACAAACGTCCTATTTTAAAAAAACTAAAGCAATTTGTCAGTTAAGAAAAAACGGAAATGTTGTCTGGATATTAAAAGAATCAATGGCTTAGTGTGTGTGTGTTGGGGGGGGGGGGAGAGGGGAATTAGAGTGAAAGAGAGAGAAGCGGGAGAGAAAGAGACATACTTAGAAAGAGACACACAGCATACAGAAAAACAGAGAAATGAGAGAAAAAACTTTAGATCAAACATGAATTTGAATTAATAAAGGTACCTAGGAACTAGATTTCATTAGATTTATGACCATTCAATTAACTGTCCTCTACAAAAAAAAATTATGTTGTTACAAAGTAAGGCTCGAAGAGACAAGGGTAATGAGTATTTTAATAGAGCAAGCTTAGAAAAAAAATTCAAAACCACCCCGACGTTTTCTCATCTTCCCAATATGTTCACCAATAAGGCTTTACCTGGCATAAAAAAATAATAGCACTCAAATATCTAGCATAGTTTTCTCTTTTTTTTTATTCTGCAAACTGCTGTTTGCTTGTCTTGCACTTGAGGACAACAGAATAATATCGAAAATATTTTGTTGATATGATTGATATTATAAAGAACGGCTTTTGAATCTGCTTTCTTTCCCATATAGTATCTTTTTCTGTTTTCAGTTTGTTCCTCTCGTTTTTTTACTCATTATATTTATTTTATATCTTTCGAGTTTTCATCGAGAGATAAATGTTTTGAATGTGTGATAATGCAACTTGCGCTCTAGATTTTTTTTTTATTACTCTTCATAAATTGCACTTATCTCAGATCATGCTTCGCACATAGGGTGAGTCATTTGGACTCACAATGATATTTGTATGAATGATTTTGTGTTGCATTCCATTAAATTTTAATTGAAATTTCAAAATCCTTTGAAAATTGTGCATCTTAATCATGACATAATTCACTTTGTGATATAAATTCAAATTAATGTACATATGTGAGATGTATTTTAAACTTTGTGTGAAAATGTAATTATGCTTATTTTTAAATGCGCTGTCCAATCAATGATCCGTAAATAATATATAGTTTTTCTTATTTTCCTTTCTCGACATTTCCTTTCTCAAAAGGTTTTTAATTTCATTTGGTTCGTCCTTTGAAAATGTATGAAGTTATTTTTTCCATTTTTTGAATCAACTAGTGTATTCTTTTGTTTTAGTTGTAAATGTGAATGAAGGTTTACTCATGATATGACGTTTTTCCAGAATCTAAAGTTGTTCGCTACCCTAAGAATCCGGATTAAAATATCAGATTTTGGAGATTTGTCTGTGTTAAAACAATTGTACAAAGGATTACATGTTTTAACTCTTGAAATAGGTATCTTTTTAGGTCTTGAAAAATATTGTAATTTATCCCCATGAATTGTGTTTCCTTACGCAACTATGGTCTGGAAAAGGATTTTTATCTTAAAGGTTCGAAATTAATTTTGTGATGTATCTGCATCTCACTCGTATGTTTGAAGTGATTAGGGATTTTATTTCTTTGATCTTATAGTAACTGCTCAGTTTGTACTGTACCATGTTAAAAGTTACTTGAAGCAGAGACCTTAATTTGAATATTTTCTTATATAGGCTGAATCTCAATAGCCTACATTTCAAACTTTTTTTCCTTTTCAGAACATCATGACGTAAAACTTGCGTTGATCATCTTTCTGAATTTCGTGTTATTTTGATTGTATATCAAAGTATTAATTAATGTTGTACTGGTACTGAACAGACTCGTGACCTTGGTCTGCATAACAATTTGTGGAGAATCTCGTGTGAAAGTAAAAGCTTCTCTTTGAAATGGACACTGCCCAAAGAATGTGAAAGCAGCTTTGTTGATTAGGTGAGCGAATGTTGGAAAAAAAATACGAACTTTGGTTATCTGTGTCGCAAATTTGTATCAAACACATAGAATATTAAATGTTCCTATACATAGTTGTTTTGATATTATTCCTTTGTCTGCACTTATTTTACGAAGAGGGCAGTTACCTTGCCAAAAATATCCGTTGTTTATCTTAAGTTTAGTTTTTGTATATTGCTTGCTATCAATTGAATTGAAACATTAAACTGTGTATGCTCCTCAATTACTTACCTGTCTTCCTATCTATAACGTAACTAAGCATGAAGCAAACATAGAGGAAAAAAATTTTGTAAATAGTCGTTTATTAAACACGAGTAAAGCAAGGTAGCTCTGGAAAATCTATAACTGGAGAAAATGACGCGCCCAATTCTAAATACCAATCAAAGCGTTTTAGTTAAATCAATAAAACATAGATATATAAGGAGAGTGTATGGCTTAAATGAAAACGTCACTAAGCACCGAATAAAGGTGTTTTACAGCGAAGGCATTCTTGTCTATTTACTAAACCTGTCTTGATGACGTCTTAGCTTAATGGAATGACTGAATGACTCCAAAAGCAGCCGGCACAATCTGTACACACCTTCCTGCCAATAGATCTACTTATTGCTAGGACAACAACATACTTCTCTACACATTAAGATGTGTTTCTGACGCAACCATCACCCCAACCACCCTTGACAGACCTAACTGTCATGATTTAACATCCATGGGAACCTAATCGGCATCAGACATAGATGCAACACGCTATTCAAAGGTTGATACCACATATACCACGCCCACCCCTGCGAAACGCATTCAAGTTGTTGTTGTTGTCGATCATTCAGATGGTAGCTTGGGTCTCTCTCGCAAAGGTGGCCGTTCTGCGCGATCATCCAGGCATCCAAAGAGCTTATTCTGCAAGAATGTGGGCTGGCTCCAGAAGCGTTTTCTCAGGACTTTGTACAGTGGACATGTTTGCAGAAGGTGTTCTGCTGTCATTTCTCCAGCTGCGCATGGGCACTGGTCTGTACTGCCAATTTTGAATTTTGTGTACATGTGGTGGTTCATTCTGTTGTGACATGTTCTTAGGCGGAAGATAAGTACCTGTTCTGATCTGTCTAATTCATAGTAAGGGTCACATTTATTGTAGTTAGGGTGTTGGTCTGCCCACTTTCTTTGTTGATATTGTTTGATGATGTGTTTGGCTTCTTTATATGTCGTTGAGCTGCTCTGTTGGTCTTTTTTGGAGCCTTCTTTAGCCAGATTGTCTGCCGTTTCATTTCCCACTATGCCACAATGAGCCGGTATCCATTGGAGAACTGTCTCATGTGTTTCAGTGAGTGTGTAGAGTGTGCCAAAGAGGTAGTCCAGTTCCTTGTCTTTATTTGCATGGACTGCTTGTAGCACTGATTTGGCGTCACTTAGGGAAACTACTTTTGAAGCTGTGTGTGGGCTTTCCAGTACACGTTTAGCGCCTTGAAGGAGTGCCATTACCTCAGCGTTGTAATTGGAGGAGAAGTGTCCAGTTGGTGTTGAGATTTGTTCTTCTTCACCTTCAGGGTATTGTATGTAGACTCCTGCCCCTCCATTTCTTACAGCTTTGTCGGCAGATCCATCAGTGTATACACAAGTCCAGGTATCTCTTAGGAAGTGCTCTTGTATATATTCCAGAGTGAGCGCTTTCATTACAGGTCCACTTTGGTCTTCTTTGTAAAGAATGCCTGGGATTGTGCAGCGGATTGTTGGCTTATGGTGCCCTCTATGGCTTTTCTAGGGTGACTGGAATGGGGATTGGCTCTTGTCTCTCTAGTTCTGCGTCTTCCTTTTCAAGCAATATTGTTTGGTGTGTAAAACTACATCGCTTCAGTCGTTTTTTGTTCCTTTTGTTTATGCGTTCATGCATTGGGTGATTTGGGAGCCTTCTATACTTTGCAGCTTGACATAGAATTTTGGTGTCTCTTCTTGTTTCTATTGATTGCAGCCGTTGTGGTCTCTAGTTCTTGAATGGGTGTTGATTTAATGGCTCCAGTGATGATACGAGCTGTTTGGTTTTGCACTTTACTGGTTTTACTGAAGTTGGACTTGGCAGCGCTTCCCCATGCTGTTACTCCATACTCGAGGGTTGGCCTAACTCTTCCCACATATAGTTTCTTTAATATTTTTTCATCTGCGCCCCAATTTGTGGATGATATCTTCTTCATAAGGGTGAGTCGAGATTTAGCTTTTGATTCAGTTCTTCCTGTCTGAGTCTTCCAGGTAAGTCTTTTGTCAAAAGTGATTCCGAGATAGGTTGGGTTATCCTCCACTGGTAATCGTTGTCCGTTGATTGTCAGGTTAGCTGTTAATTTTTTCGTGGAGAGGCTGAAAACTGTATGTGTAGTTTTAGTGGGGTTGATGGAGACAATCCATTTTTTTGTCCATCTCTGAAGGGAATTGAGAGCTTCCTGCATTCTGTAGTTAGCTGTAGGGAGGCTTTCTTCTGTACACCACAGAGCAAGATCGTCGGCATAAATGGCTCCTTTTACATGTTTGGGCAGATTTTGGATGATGTCATTGACATATATTAGGAAGAGTGTTGGGCTGAGAACGCCACCTTGAGGTACTCCTTCTTTTAGGGTTTTCTCTTTGCTAAGTTTTCCGTTTACTTGCACTCTGGCCTTCCTGTTGGTCAGGTACCCTGAAATCCATCGGTACATATTTCCTTGGATGCCACACTGTTTTAGTTTCAACCTTAGGCCATCTTTCCACACCTTATCAAAGGCTTTTTCAAGGTCAACCCAGACAGCTAGTGTATGTTTTTTTCTTGAAACCCATCTTCTATATTCTGTGCAATGTATGTGACATGGTCTTCTGTTGAATAGTATGGTCTGAAACCAGCCTGTTCTTGGCAGATGAGTTGGTTTCTTTCCAGGTACCATGTAAGCCTTGCATTTATCATCCGTTCCATAAGTTTTCCTACTGAACTGGTGAGGCTGATAGGTCTGTAGCTGCTAGCTTGCTTCTTATCTTTTCCTTTTTTATATATTGGGACCATGGATGCCTTTTTCCAAATTTGAGGGATTTTTCCTGACTTCCAGCTGTTGTTGAAGATGTTGAGGAGTTTACATTTTGCTTTGTCGCCTAGGTGGGTAAACATAGCTGGAGTTACCTTATCTGGGCCTGGTGCTTTTGTGTCTGTTAGTGCTTTGAGAGCATTCTCGAGCTCTTCTAATAAAAGGGGCTGATTCATGCCCCTTTCAGGCGGTCCTTCTTTTTGTGTAGTTGTTTGCATTTGAGATAGAACTTCTGCTTTTCTCTGTTTTGTGACATTAATATTGCTGACTTGCTCGTAATTGTCAACAAGTATATCTGCTGCTTGCTTCCCTGAGACAAGTTTTTGTTCATGTTCGAGACCAATGACCGGCGATCTTATGTCCTCGTTGTTGAGAGCCTTTGTGAGTTTCCATAGTTTATGTCCGTCTCTGTCTAAATTGAGTTCTTCTGTTCTTTGTATCCAGCTGTTTCTCGCTGCCTGTCTATACTTTCTTCTGTATCTTGCTGTAGCTGCTTTTAGGGATATATTGTTTTGTTCATTTGGGCTTTCTTCTGTTATTTGTCTAGTACTGGTGACTTCGTCTTCTAGAGCTTGAAGTTCTTCAGTCCAGTACGGTTTGTAATTTTTTCGTGCTCCACGAGGTATAGTTTCTGCAGCAGCTTTGAGTAGGGCTTTGTTTAGTTTGCCATTTACTCGGTCAATGTTAGAGTCTTCTTTTAGGCTTTTTGTGTACTTGTCTGTGAGGCCCATGTATTTCTCCCAGTTTGCTTTTTTGTAATTCCATCTCGGGACAGTCTTGCTTTCTGGTGGCTTGAAGTGAAGGTTGATTGAGAGTTTAACTGGTCTGTGGTCGCTTCCCCCGAGGGGGTCCAGTACTGTTCTGGTTAACATGGGACTCAGGTCATCTGTTGCAAAAGCTAAGTCAGGTGTTGATGTGGTCATCCATCTTCTGGAGCAGAGTGTTGGTGTATCTTCAGGCATGTTTAGCAAGATCATGTTGTTGTCTATTTGCCATTCTTCAACTTCATCTCCTCGAGTGTCGGTATCGTCATAGCCCCGCATTCAAGTTACTGTGTCTCCTTATAACCCAGAATGCCACGAAACTTTGCAAATCAAAATAATTTCTGTGCTGGTGCTCCAGACCCAGAAAGCTGGTTAGATTTCCCTAGGTCTCGATACACATGCTTGGAATGATGTCACTGGCACCGAAGCATGGAAAAAGGATTTTCTGAATGCGGATGTGACGAAAGTTATATGGTGAATAAAGATTGCTGCCGAGACGTGTTTCACATGTGTCCACCCTACACAACACTGGAAATGTCGAGGAGCTGTACGCTGCAGGTGCAAGAGAATCCCGGCTTTGCAGTGATAATTTACAACAGCACGTTTTGCTCTACAATCCAAGGAATTTGAAAGTAATAGGTCTATCTTTTTTTTAAACTATCAAGTCAGAAAAATGAACTAAAAGCTGATCTTTCATTACTACGCTACTTATCGGGCTCACAAGTCGAGAAACTCAGCTAGATACTTCATTCATAAATTCGTAAGTCTAACCTGTTTTAATAACAGCACTAAAACTCCTATAGTATTTTTCAAGTATTACTATGGTGCCGAGTAGTGGATATAGAAGATCCCAAGATAATTACCATTGTCCGTCTATGAAGAATCAAAACCTGTATCCTTTCATATTAATTTGAATTTAATTTTGACTGATATAAAAAAAAAAAACAGCAAACGACATAGAAATTTTTTAAAAGCTGCATGGAATATGATGCACTGTGCATTTTTTAAAACTGATTTTCCAGAAAGTTTCCAGTTTCCGTCAAGCTGTTCAGAAACTGGAGGAAAAAAAATTACAAAAAGGTAGATAATCCTAGTCACCAACATTATGAAATATTGTCGTGTAGAATTATTGTGTCAATCGACTGCTCCAAGTTTCGCGAGGCCCTGGTTGTCATTTCTAAGAGTTCTAAATTTTTATAGTTCAACGCACTGAAAAACGCATAATAGCTTTTCATGACATGTCATAATTATTGTCAAAATGACACTGGGAAATTCCATACTGTCTTCAGAATCACAATGAGAATGTTTTCCACCGACAGCTTTGGTCCTTGTAAGCGTACGAATTTTCCACAGGATACACTATAATTATAATTAGCTAAAGATACTGAAGTGACCCACTTTTTCTGAAAAAAGAAAAAGAATTGAGCAATAACGAAAACAGTAGTTAAATTTACCGATGACATATTGCGGCCAAATGAAATTTGCCATCAACATAAGATTTAAGAAACTCTTAAATTTTACTGGATCCTTTTTGCACTAGCCGTATCAGCTCTGATAAGGGAATCCAGAGCTTTTTTTCCTCAGTCAATTTACATACAATTAAAAGTATCGGATGCTTTGCTCTTAACTTGCATTTATGGATTGTTGTAAAGGAAATTTCGAACACCTAATACTGTATTCTATAGCTTATCAAGGAAGAGGTGTAAGTTTATCTATAGCTTGGGATCCTGACGAAAATCAGATTTTCAAAAGATCGCATTGGAAATAATAAAAATGCCTTGGAATATGTAAGATAAATTTACAATACATATAAAATAAAGAAGGGAGATCGACGGTCTGAGTTTGACTTTGATTCTCAATGCAGTATTTGAACGGTAGACCTAAATTCGCAACGATACTATAATGTTTGCAAAGATATTTGGTTACTCTACCACTTTTGACTATCTGAACTTCATCTGTTTATCCCTCGTTATCTCAGCCTTGAGACCCATTATTCACTTAGAGCTTCATTCTTTTTTTTTTAAATTAAGCATCAATCATTCGATGCATGTCCTGTAGTTTTTACAATAATATTCCTCTACTTAAACTTGTGATACAAAATCCTTTAAATCGCAAATGCATTCCTGAAATCTGCACAACTGCATCTTCCCTTTATTTTTGAAGATTGATTGCAAAGTAAGTCGTTCTGGATCAAATCAGTCCATTATTAGAATCATGTATCCTGATACCATTAATAAATGGTCCATGGATATATTCATTTGGCACTTAATTCCTGATACAACCATTACATTGAACAATGATCATATTCTTTTTTGACATGCTTTGACATTTAGAATGCTATTCAAATCATTCTTTTTACAATGAAGGAACTTATCTCTTTGATTCCTGAGTAGTGAAGTAAACCTGTTTAAAAGCTTTGGTTATAATTGTTATTGTTAAAGCAAGCACTAGTAACAGAGTGAGGGACCTCCTAAAAAGAAAAAAAAACGTTACAATGATAAGAACTTGAGCTTGAACAAAATTTTCCTAACCGCCCTGCATATATCTCTTCTTATTTCGGCTACCGGTAAACTGTAAACTAAACTTAATTTAAGAAGAAAAAAAAGTCATGCACATTTCATCGAATCTGGTAAGATTTCAGATGGCCTCAAGTGCCAGATGAAGCAATATTACTACTTACAGCGAAACAAGTGAAACGCTTTAAACTTTACTTTAAAAAGCTGTATCATGCTGCAAGAAAAGGGAGACAAATCGGAATACGCCTGGTAAATTCTAATGATCTGGAATTGCAATTATATCCATGTCCTTTTTTTACCGTTTTACGGCAAGCTCTGAAAATGAGGATAAGATATCGTTCTTTTCTAATAAAAGTATAAATTGCCGCCGAGTGTCCTTTGCAAAAATTGCCATAATCCATTTAATTTATTTCTCAGCCGATTGGAACGCTCCATGTCACAACAGATGAGAAAATATTTGAAAATTGTCCAAAAAAAATATATACCTCTAATATGTCACAAATTTTCAGTCATAGTAACAACACAATAACACAATAAGGGCAATTTTTTGTATTCGGGATAGAATTTCCAGCCTCAACTGCTTTCTTATCCTTATCGTCTATAAGAAATAACTTACCAACCTCTGACCCCAATGGGAAAAGTTTCTTTTCTTTCATAAGAAACTTCCGAAAAAAGTGTTATATCATTTGAAATTGATATTTTGTACAAAGTAAAAAATTTTGACTGGTTCAAAGAAAAATATGTAGACATTCTGTTAATTTCTTTTTTTTTTTTTAAAAACTAACAATATGAGTACAGGTAAAGAATGAGATTTTTTGGTCTGAGCAATAAAACTGAAATACTTTAATATTGATAACCATAGAAGCAAGCACGAATACAAGACAGGAGGGTTGTTTTTCGAAAGTAATATTAAAAAAAAACATGGATACGAGAATTAATAAATCTATAGCATTCGTTTACATTTTCATTTACGAGCTATGTAGGTACTTTTATCTGTCCAAGAGAAAGATATTTACATACTGTATCCATTCCTCTTATCCTTTTTAATCACATGACATTCCTGTTAAATAAATCAGACGAATAGGAAGAAACAAGTATTACATTTTGCTGACAAACGACGCAACATACACTTCAGAAGCTGTAATGATTGACTTTTTAGGAGTAATAAAGATGTAAAATAATTAAAAAAAAAAAAGACTTTTAAACCAGGACTTTTCATTGACAAATAAAGGGCGTTTTTTTTTAAACATTGTGTGAATTGTTAGTTTTAACAAATTATGTGTAAATATCAGTTTTTTTGCTCTTCTTTCCTAAAACAATATTCGAGAATGAGCAAGCTTTACACGGGAGGATGCTGCGGGGAGCTGCACCACCTGGTTCTGTGCTCTCAGTCTGATGTACCAGTAACTGTTGCTAGTGACTCATCACTCGGATCAATAAAACCAGACTCGCTACCTACAAAGATTCTATTTTCTCGATTGTCTTTCATCCTACGGTTTAAAATCACTAGGTATCATGTACTTTATCTTTGTCCCTAGCTCTCATGAAAATAATAATCATTGAAGAATACTGTCGTTGCCAGTATTATCTTATTTGTTTTTTCTACATTGACTACAACAATCTCGAAGTATCGATATTCAAGATCCAAATCACTTTTTTTTTTTTCAAGATAAAAAAATATTTTTCAGATCAAATCGACTTTTTGCGAATAATATCTAACTTCCTTAACGCAATACATCTGTAATGAAAAATACACGACTTTAAAATGAGCGACATTGTGAAAATTATCCTAGTCAATATGTTGCATGCCGCAGCCCCTTTAGTTCTTACATTCCATGGATATGCTGCACTAGTTTCATCGGTGTTGGAGAGACATTTCAGATTGTACCTCAGTAAAGATGCTCAAATTTTACTCTTACAAATTTTTTACCTAGGTGTCCTCTCGAATTTAAAAAACAAAGTAAGAGTAATGTTTTTTCAGCTTGGTCTCGGTACCGCAAGGTGCTCTAACTTTTAAGCAGCAGTATCCGCTACACTCACTTCAAGTTTGTATTTATAACAATGACAGCTATTTATAACTGCTTAGGTACTTAACAATACATCTTAACTTATGCACTGTGCATTAGGTGTTCGTTAGGAAGCAATCTTACGCTTATTTATACTGCCTTAGGTCTTATACTCCACTTGCAATCGTATTTCGACTCTGAATTCATCTATAAAAAGCACATATGGAAGAATATCTAATAGATCATGGGAGCAGATTTTTCAGTAAATCAATAGACCTAACGAGCAGCTAATTGAGCTATATCAGAGATTGAAAAATCGTTGACAGACAGTTCACTATAAGTCAAAATGAAACATACTTCCTTCATATCAAGTTTCGCATATTTATCTTTTATATGAAATACATAGCAGCAATAATAATCTGATCCGATTTAAGTTTAGATTGATGTCCCGACATCGAATGTTTAAACAAAAACCCAGAAAGGCTATATAACTTACATTTTCAAATTGCAAAATAAAATAAGCTATATTTCATTGTGTTTCAAGAAGGGGTTGAACGGAACAATCACAAGTGGAGAGTTTGGCTCCCATTTCCATGCAAAGCCTTCAATTTATTTTCTGCCCTACCTTAAGATTACAAATTCTAAGAGACTTGTTTAATCTGGCACATGGAAAATGTGAAAAACAACTTAAAAAGAAAACTCGATAAAACTTACTCTTGCTATTATTAACCTTATCATATATATATATATATATATATATATATATATATATAGAGAGAGAGAGAGAGAGAGAGAGAGAAACAGACAGACAGACAGACAGACAGACAGACAGACAGAGACATACATGAGCATGTGTGTGCTAGTAGCACAATATGAAGAAGAAGAATAAAACAAAGAGAAATAATCAAACCTTGGGAGGCGCTTATGAGGCGTATAATTAGTATACAGCATAGGTAGGATTGCTGATTGTGTGATTAACAAGCTACTTAGAAAGCAAAATCGGTTTCTTCTCTGCTCGTTTTCAAATAAAATGCTAAATATTTTCATGATTAAAACACAATTGCCAGATAAACTGTAAGCTCAGAATTTCTCGGTTTGTATCACTATCCTACGTAGAAAGAAGGAGAAAGATTTTTAGGACCCGCCTCCCTCTCCCAATCCCCTATCAAGTCACAGCAGAACATCATAGATCAATTAGAATACCTGTCTGGGATGCTGAACGGAGAAGAAAGCTGTCTTTGTAGCTCTACTTTCATCATATTCTCCCAACTAATCTGAAAGCCAAGCTCAAACACTGACAGTACATTCCGCCGACAGAACTGAACCTACTGACGATAGAAATTGAGACTGATGCCATTCGGGACAATAACTCTAGAGATAAAGCCTCGAAACATAGTAGATATTCTGTCGGACTTCTCGGTAAAAATTTGTGCAAAAGGGAAATAAAAAGAAAAGAAAATGACTCCACTGTTCTTAAAAACAGGCTAGAGTGGTTTCCCTATTCTTAAACCCAAATTATGTTTCCAATCATTTTTAGACTTTCGCTCTTGTTTCATTATAGTAATGTAATTATCATTCACATTTCCATAGAATATGGCACTTAGCTTGTCATTATATTGTGTCTGGAGACTTGACTTGAACAAACCGGGTGATTGTATGGATGCATTGTTCGGATACATGAATCCATAATGGCCCCTCACGGTCTCGCTAAACATACGATAGTAACATAACTTCTGATTGCTGACATCTAAAATTTAGATGTTTCTTATAGAAACGTTTGCATGATCCTATCATTTTAAATAACAATGACTCATGTGATTTCAAAGATTTTACACTTATTGCTAAGAAGAGAAGAAAAGGGAGTAAAAAAGATTGTTTAAATGGAAAAAAGGACTAAAGAAAACCTAGATTTATGAGCGGCCTTGAATGCAAATACGGTAAATCATAAGTACATTTCACTGGTTTCGCTTTTATGCTTGTGAATCAGTCATCGGCCGAGTAACATGCAATAATCATTATATAAGGCGAATGCTGCTTGTAATCAATGTCTTTTGTCTAATCCACGCAGCTTTGTCCGATATCAATTTGAGAGTGTTTTTTTTCCTCCTAAGCAAAAACTAAAGGCATTGAACCAACTTCTACAGCCTTTTTCAACCTTTAATTTCTCCGATGTTCAGAAAAAAATATCAACAAGTTCTCTAGATGAGTAAACATTTGTTTCAAATAGCGCATTTTTTTTTAATCATGTTACAAGAAAACAGTTATAATACACCATCATTATCATGTCTCTCGCTAAGTTTTCCCTGAGAAATTTCATACAGAAGTCCCAAATCTTATAAATTCCATCACACCACAGTCCCTGGCATTGGTGCTTAGAATTTATACAGTGAGTTTAAAATCTTCATTAAAAAGTTGTCTTCAATACAAATTTGTATAAATTTAGAATGAATATAGAAACAAGGCAGTGAAGTACATAAAAAGTACATTTAAAAAATAATCGGTATAGGTAACGAATGCCACTAGGTGTAATGTAAAAAGTTAAATTGAGATCGCACGCCCAATGATTATAGTACAAATGTATACTATTAAAAAAAAAACATTTAAACATGTCTAACCCTGCGTTCACACCGAAGTATCGGCAGGTGTACATGTAGGATGACATATCGCGAATGATACCAAACTGAAACTGCTTCTTTTATTGTGGTGGAGGCAGAGTAGGATGAAGATTTTGGGTTCACATTTGTACACAACGTAAAATAATTGGTGAGCACCATCACCTCGCAACTCATTTTACTTGATGATGAACAATGTTTATCATATATTCAAAAACTCACCATATTTTTGAAATAGCTTTCGGCAATATGTCACAAATGTGGAGGATTTGTTTTGCACCAAATAAAGGTGTGGATAGTCCTTCATAATATTTTAAAAACGAAGTTTACAAACTCTGATATATGAACTCTTGCGAATCAATGCCCAATCGTGTTGACGCCAACTTTGATTTCTGTTGAGCGACCTCGATTTCGAGCATATAAAGAATAAAAAAAAAATATGGAAATGAGAGAAACTTTCAAAAACTATTTTAGTTAGATTACGGTGCCTTGCACTGGCAAAGTGAGTGTTCAACAAACTTTATATCAAGACACAAACATTTTCATTGAGCTGAAAATAAAAAAGGGAATTGTCATTTAGTGCTTTTATCATCATAACTTGTCATTATCACCAATGTAACTATTAGAGAGCTAGAACATAAATTTAAGATGTCTGCATGTGTTCTTTAAAGATAACTACGTTGTCTTTTACTATAGAGCACAATACTTTTTGTGTGAAAATTAACGTATGTTATGAAAGGACTTAGTCGAAGGGATACTGGAGCAAAAATTTTGAAAATAAAAACAAAACTATATATTCTCTCAGACTGCACCAGTATCAAAACTGGTCTTTCGAGGTCCTATGCAACCGGCACACGGCACCGAGGGCTATCGGTTGTTTGTTTGTTTTTCTTTTTTTTCTAAATGTGTCTATTTCATATATGGTTATTATTTCATTCATTTATAAAACTATTTTAATTATGTACAAAATTAAAAATAAGTATTATGCTAAAAATGCATGTGCGTGTTTTTAATCTTTATCTATAAATTACTTTGTAGGAAATGTAATAGATCTATATCAATTTTGATGCATTTTAATGAAATGGGTTGTCTCTAGAAACATGAGGCCCATAATTGTTCCACCCTAGTTTTATACTGTATAAGATATAAGGTCTCCTAAGTCAGCTTGTGCTTGTGGCGCCAGCCTGTCTTGGGTAATTGTCTAGTTTATCTTTGCACGCGGCCGAGACTGAAATCTTAGAGCGGCGCTAAAGCTGAAATAGTTACTCGCCCATACACTAAGGTGCGGTGTGAACAAGAAAAAAAAACTAAGTATTTTGGTACACTATATGGGTCGGACGAGATCACTTGGGCGAGCGATTTTTTGGTGTGAACTCAGGGTAAAAGATACAATCGGCATTTCAATATAGCCCCATGATTTCAACATAGCCCTAGCATTTCAATATACCTCGAGGATGTCAGTATACCCCCAGCATTTTAATATAAAGCTAAAATGTCAATATACACTCAACATTTCAATATATCCCCAGGATGTCAATATACCCCCAGAATTTCAATATTCCTCCAAGATACCAAATACCTTCAATATATCAACATAATGATCGTAAACATAGACTTAGATTATACTGATTGAGACAGAAGCTGATAATAATCTTAGAATCAATTTCGGCAGTCACCGTTCAGGTACTTATTGCCCATAATCACACCGCCCTTTAGCTTTAATAATTTCTCAATCTGTGTCATCTGTACATGGCTAGCCTTTTTTAATTTTGGTCTATTACAGGGAAATGTTTTTTTTTGCTTCAGTGTTATGCTAAGAGATGCCCCCAATTATTTCAGTTAACAATGAAACGTGAATATGTCATGACGCCTTAGATCAAAATTGGCAGCTGTAACACACCCACACCACATTTTCTCTTAATCGGGGTCCCGGCGTCGCTAAAAATATTATGCCGAGGTTTGATGTAGCCCCTCCACAACACGCGGATCTCGGACCTTTTTTGCATATGAGCCCCGTCGGACACGGGAGAACTGCAAAAATGAGGGCTTAAACTCACGGACAGTGTGGGGCTTGGAACCCACAAACACAGTCTCTGTAGATACCAGACCGGACGCTCTAACTCTACAGTCGCGTCTTGTCAGAGTATTGTAAAGGTCCACTTTCACATCACAAAACAATTGCATCTTTGTATGGACTTACGATGATAAATTAGAAATGGCTTCGTAAAATTTCACTTTAACAATTATATATAGAATATATAAAAAGTTCTCATTCCATTTACTCTAGCATGAAAGCAAAATTTTTTCTCCGCAAAGGTCAAAATTCTAGCTTTCAAGTTCCCGTATAAGACTACAGTTTTTACCGACTAAAACTGGAACCAATAAACTTGATTCTTAGATTTCGTGAATTAGTTAAGCTGTCGCTGAAATCTATTATCAAAATACACTTTTCAAAAATAACTAAAAAAAAAAAAAGTATTGCCAAAATATGTTCAAACAAGACTTGCACCTCTCGTGCAAACAGATTCATTTCAGATACTATTATCAAGTTAAGAAACTAACGACTGAGGGGGAACCGTTGATCCAAGCCAAGATTCCAAGGAGAATAGTTTAAACCGTATCGACTGCGTTAAGCCAAGAATACCATGAAACCCACTACAAATAATTGAGATCCCCAATCACTGGATCATTGATGCACCTGACACTCATATTCAATATACAATAAGGATAAATTGAGACCAACCCAGATTAGTACAATCCTACTAGATTCCATCGATTTTCTCCAGAAAATGTACAGAATACATGACACTGAATATGTTAAATAATAAGGGCGATACTCATGTTAGTAACCGATAACCGGTTCTCTCTCTGTAGACCGGCGTAGCGGGTAGTGATTCGCTACAGAAACTCTCGGCTGATTATTTACTGTACCCTCCAGCATTTTCACAGCAATAGTAGGACAATATTTTTTTTTTAATGATAATGTTGCCCCTAGACGACAAGAGTTATTAAAAAATAAGGTATCCTAAATGAAAAATGATTCTATTTCATAATAATCGATTATCTTTTTCCCACTGTACTAATTTAAGAAGACAGTATTATGCGCGGCAATCGCAAACAGGAAAAGACATTTAAACGAATGAAAATTGTTCCCAAACTTGTTCAACATTGACAATGTTGCTCATTTTATGTATAATATAAATTTAATTCTTTTTGTTCTTTAAACTTTAACATGTGATTTTGAAATAATAATACCCTTATTATACACTCTACTTATATTCGTTATAATCTTTACAAGGTAATCATTTTAGATGTGTAAACTTTCTATATATGATAATTATACTAGCTCTATAAAGAAGCATGAATGCATTTAGCTTTTATATAATTATGTATGTATTTTTTTTTTTTTTTTTTTTGGGGGGGGGTTCTTTCTTTATATATATATGTGTGTGTGTGTGTTTATATATATATATATATATATATATATATATATATATATATATATATACACGCACACACCTGAATTTTTATTGTATGTATGGGCATGTCAATTTTGATTTTCCCAAGAGGGATGAATAAAGCAAATATCTTATCTTAACTTAGAATACATCCAAGATATTTTTTTTTGTTCATTTAAAACAGAGGAAAGCTGTGTGCATTCGGAATTTATAGCAAAAATACTAGAAGATGCGAAAAATAAAGAAAGAGTGTGTTGAATTGAAAAAACAAGGAGCATAATTCCACTTCGTATGCATTAAAACTTTCTGAGGCGAGGTGAGTCATATCTCCTCCATAACCTAACTCTCCTCTCCACCCCCACCCCCCCCCACACACACACACACCACACCCGCCCTCTTTCTCCCTTTTTTTACTCTCTGCCTAAAAGCTTTTGTCTCAACAGACACCAATCATCGCCAAAAGTTTGCATGAGCAAAATTTTCTCAAGATATGCCATGTTTGCGCAGCTACAGCTGATATTCAAATCAACCCTCACAAGTTAAGAACATTTAAAAGGGCAGGATCTCGAAACTCATACGAAGATAACACCAGAAGAAAATGAAGATTAACAAGAATAATGCAGGCTTTACTCTCAAGTTGTTCACATGTGTTAGAAGAAGTCCATTCACAGCAACATTTTACCGTTTGAGCCTCCGCCATGCAGAACTGTACAGATTAACCTCCTTTGTGCAGGGCTGGGCTGGTGTTACAACTAACTGGTTCACCTTTTGTATCGTGTCCTATCTCAGACGTTATTCCGTTCTTTAGGTTGTGTCAGTAGCTGACTGATCCACCGTGTGTACTTTCTACTATCTCAAAAAGTTTTTCCGCTTTGCAGACTGTGTTACAAGCTGATTGGTCCACCGTGTGTGCTCCCCCCTAGCTATGTTGTTCCATTCTGTAGGTTGATAGACAGCGTTTTGAAGTGCTCCACTGAAACATGGCACAATCAGTCCAGCAATACCTGGAGGAAATTTAAAAAAAGATATAAATTCTCACTGTCATTTTTCTTTGATTAATGCTTCTTAACATACTTGGTGACTATAATGTGTATTTAAACCCACTAGATAAATTTATAGATTGAGTATGTCAGATGTTGGCTGTGTTGCTTATAACAACCCGTGTGTTGAAAGGAGACACACTCATTTGTCTTTGGGATCAGACATAAAAGGGTTGTTTTTATTTGGGCTTAAAACCATGGTAAGAACTCACTGAAGAATAATATATGGGTCCTTAGATTCCATGTCGCTTGTGTACCATGTTCAGCCTAAAATTACCAAAGGGATATAAAGTTCTTCAGAAAAATTAGTTAAAAAGTTGCGCGCTAACTACTATCAAGCGTGCAAGAAAAAAAGATAATTGGAAATTAAGAAAGCCACAGGTGTAATCAGCAGGACTTCAATCACAGAGCGATCTGGAATGACTTGAAATTTCTTGTTAGACAAGGAAAGGGGGAAAATTTGTAAAATGATAGGCTTTTTCTTCTTGCTATTCTTCTGAGCCACAATATTTTTCATTTCTTCAATTAATATATCTTCTGATTTCTTCTGACTTTCCATAATGAAATGTATACAAACTAGTGAGTCAGAGAGAGAGAGAGAGAGAGAGAGAGGTGAAAAGAAAGAGTGAGAGCAGTAGGAAAAGAAAGAGAAAACTAGAGAGAGAGAGAGATAGACAAGAGGTAGAGAGAGCGAGATAGAGAAAGAGAGAGAGTGTGTGAGAGAGAGAAAGAGAGATAGTGTGTGTGTGTGTGAGAGAGAGAGAGAGAGTGCAGCAATGTAAACTTACTCTTATCAGAGAGTCTACCATACGAAGAAATTTGAGTTATCAAGACCACTCAATGAATTATCCCAATTTTTGCTGCTTAAGTTCTCTTGGATCGTTCAGGAAATAGTAAGGAGTTTGTCCAAAGATGGCCGAGCTCCTTCCTAGACAATAAAAGAAAAATAAATGAATTATAACACTTCGAATCTTGCAAAGTGTTAGAAAAAGGATGGACTCGAGAGACAGCAATGTGACTCCACCGGTGGAGTCGCCCTCACCGGAGACAGCCACGCCGGCGGCCTCGGCGGAGGATGCCGCGGAGCCGGTTTTGAGAGTGACGACGCCGGCACCCAGCCGGCCGTCTAAACTGAAAGACGAGAAGAAGGCTGCCGCGGGGCGTGCCGGCGCCGCCGCCAGGAAAGCCAAGACGGAGCGCCTTGAAAGAGAACTCGCGGCAGCCAAGGAGGCTCTGCGGGATCCAGCGTTCGTGGCCGACCCGCCCGACGCGCATAGCAACGAGGAAGCCGCCCCGCTCCGCGACAAAAAAGAAGAAGAGGCTGGCCCCGCGTTGTTTACCTGGCCTGTAGGCGTAATGGTGGCTGCTGCCGGGGCGCTGGCCTATTGGTCTCACCGCGCAGAATCGTCGCCGCCGCTACCGCCGAGGCCGCTACCGCCAGAGGAGAAAAAGCCCCAGGTCCTGCAAAACAGCGCGGGGTCTGCTCAGCAATTGAAGGTTGCGCATAATCCACATTATATGGAATAACAACACCATGGCTTCGATTGACGGAAAAGCTATAGCGAACATCTTGTATCATGCCGCCCTTGTCAGCGGGTTTGCGATAGGGTACGCAAAACTTGGCCAGATGGCCATCAAGGGGTCGCTGCCAAAACTCGACCTGTCGGCACGCGACGCCGGGCTGCTGATCATGAATGTCTCGTTCGCCATTTTGACTAAGGACGAGTTGATTAAATAAAAATATAATCCCCCCTAATATTGCGTAGTAGCACAATGGCTAGCATCGCGATGATGGCCGGAGGCGCCATCGTGAACGCTCTGGCGTTCTCAGGTAGCAACTACCTGTTCTCGAAGCTCGACAAAGAAGACACAGCCGAAGAACAGAAAAGACACGACAAGGCCATGGAGCAACTGCAGACCGCCCAGGCTGAATGGTCTCAGAAGCGGACTGAACGCCTTGACTGGATCAACAAAAAGCTCAGGGAACAACACCAGGCAGTCCAGGACTTCCACGACGCCGACGCAGCATGGCGCGAGTACACCCGCCTCACCGGGGAAACCCTTGACCCGCTAGGCCCCGAACCCCAGCTTTCCGACTTTTATACACCTAGTAGCGCCCAAAAAGACCGCGAGATCGTCTTCATCGTCCTGGGGATGGCCGCAACCGGCCTTGTGACATACTATATCGCTAAGAGATAGACGGTGTGACCCCCCAATTTTTCCGGCCTACACGCGCGCGCCCGTGGTATCGGTGTGTTGGAGGTTGGTTAGGCTTCTGGAGTACGTGGCAATGGACTCACACCTGTCGAGGATTTACTACAGCCCCGGGGGCTACTGGAAAGGAATCGCCGCCGTCAAAAAGCTGGCGTCTGCAGCGGGGGTCCCTCTCGATGTGGCTAAGAACTGGCTGAAGAAACAAGCCATCTGGCAGATCTTCCTACCTGCGGTGCGGCACATACCGAGACCAAAGTTTGATGTCAGGGTGCCAAATGAGGTCCACCAGGCCGACCTGCTCTTTCTTCCCCACGACCGCGTGGGACGGAGGACCTATAAGTACGCCCTCACCGTAGTCGACGTTGCCTCGCGGTACAAGGAGGCCGAGCCGCTGACTAGCAAGGGCGCAGCAGAGGTCGCCGATGCCCTGTCTCGCATCTACAAAAGGGGTCCTCTGAAGTGGCCCAAGCTGCTGCAGGTGGACCCTGGACGCGAATTTATGGGGGCAGTTAGCCAACTCCTTGCTAAGCACAACGTCGAGGTCAGGCACGGCCGGGTCGATGTCCACCGGGACCAAGGAATCGTGGAGCGGTGGAACAGAACTCTGTCTGAGAGGCTCTTCGGCCACCAGTACGCCCAGGAGATGCGGCTGCCTGTTGGTGGACGATCGGCAGAGTGGGGGCAGCGGCTGCCTGCGGTTGTCTTTGCTGACCGGTAAGCGCCCTTCTGAGGCCATTAGGGCAAAGTCTGTAAGTGGAGAGCCCTCTTCTACGGTTCCCGGCCGCCCTGTCGGTCTTCAAGAGCAGAAGCTCCCTTCTGGGGTTGGTGTTCGCTTCCTCTATCAGCCTGGCGAGCTCGAGGGCGGTCGTCGCCGAGCAACTGATCCTGTGTGGTCCCTCCAGGTGTACCGGCTCGGACGCTCCGTGACCAAGCCCGGCGAGCCTGTGCTTTATTATCTTGACTCTGCAAGTCAAGGACCTAGTCGGGGGTTTGTCCGTGAGGAGCTTCTGGTTGTGCCCCCTGACACTCAACTGCCTCCTGATGGTGTTCTCAAACGTTGAGCAGTTCGTCAATGTAGGCGTTCATCTCCGCTGTCCCGGTCGGCAGGGCATCCCTGTGCCCATAGGCCAGAGTGTCCACCCCGTTTTCTGCGATCCATCGCTTGGAGTCGAAGGGGGACAGCGATACCTTGTTCAGGCGCTGCCCATAGATATGGTGGCGCTCCGATCGCAGGATATCCATGCCGTGGCGGAAGGTCGTCTTCTCAAAGAGAGCCTCCCTGTACTGCTCATGCCTGATGTGCTTTTTCACGACAGCTTTCTTCACGCCTTTGGCCTTCTTGATGTTATCCTTGTTAGCCTCAAGGATACTGTACATTTTGGGGCGCAAACCGATGTATTCCGCGATGGGGCGCCCAGCACATTCGTCCGTCATCTTCCCGACAACCTTTTTGTTTTCAACGCTGTGCAGAGGGTGCTCGCGTGGGTAGTCGGACGTGTCGTATAGACCTGCATGCGCAACCATATCCCGATAAACGTCCTCCGTCTGGATCTCAAGGAGAAGGCTGTCGGTGTCGGTGTAGAGGAGCTGACACCGGTCTCCGTATTGGTTCTTCAGCTGCCCGTAGTAGAAGTCGTACATGAGGGTCTTCGATAGGTCGAGAATGCTCATGCCCACGTATACGGGGCGGTTGAGGACTAGACGGCTCTTGTGGACCTCCACGGCGGCGAGGTCGTCGTCGAAGATGTTTACCCTGGCGAAAGACGGGCTGGCGATTAGGCGGCGCAGCTTGTCTTCCTCGTGCGAGCGCACCAGCTTCACATTCACTCGTCTGCGGAGGTTCTCCATCGTTTTACCAAAGACAGAGTTATTCATCAGTTTGTAGAGGTCCTTCTCGAAGGCGCTGGTGGCCTGCTTTCGCAGCTCGGTGTTCATCCAAATGTAGGGCTCCATCCAGGGACTCTGCTCAAAGCGCAGGGCGCGATGTACCTTTTTCAGCTTCATCCCGAGTGACAAGTAAAGCTGGAGGTTGCGGTAGTGGAGCACGTAGTGGTTCTTGTCGCGGAGGTTGGGGACCAGCTTTTCGACCTCGGCGGACGCCACGCTGATACTCCGACATCCACTTTTTCTGAACCACCGTGCGCTCTGGAGCGAGCGGGTATGCGTTGTGCTCATCGTGAAGCTCCTGGGGGTACTCCAGACCCACCTCGAGGATAAAGCCCTCGGGCCCGTCGGCCGGTTGGTCTTTTATTGTGCCAGCCAGCCCATCACAGTCTTCTACCCACCGAAAACCACCGGTTGGCAGGGGCTGGCTCATGGCCCACCCGTACAGGTTGTTAGCGTCAAGGTAGAGTATGTGGCTGTTGGGCTTCTCCGGGTCGTATCCCTCTACTGCGGGGTTGTTCGCCCTGGCGTGGCGCTTCGACACCATCGAGATGCCTCCTCGCATCCCCTTCTCGATGAAGAGGTGCTGGTCATAGTCTGTGAGCAGCTCCAACTCTACTCCGGTCTTTTTGAGGAGGGCATCCCAAGATAGGCCTGGACTGGTGTAGTAGTTCGCCGGGTCCAGCCCGTATTGTTTCTGGGAGGTCTTTCGAAAGTTCTCAAATACATCGGCAAGGAGCAGCACGTCGGTCCGGCAGTAGAGGTCGGCGTAGTTGCCTAGGGTTTGACCCTCTGGGCATGCTTGTAGTCGTCATCATCGATATGCTCATCCGAGAGCTTGGAGTAGAAGGCCTCCTTCGGTGGAAGCTTGGTCTCCTCGAAGCGCTCCCAGGAGTCTACGTACTCATAGGGGTACACACCTTTGCGCATGAGCAGCGTGCGCTTTTGGTGGTCTGGCTCATAGCGGGCTGTGATATGGAAGGCCTCGGGCTTATTTGCGTCTACCAGCTTGCTGAGGGAGGCCTGCAGGAACTGTGCGCTATCGATGAAGCGCAGCTGCCCTAGGGAGAAACTGATGTATTTGTGTTGTTGGGGATGCAGCTCATCCGCCCCTCCACCTTTGAGATGGCCTGCATCAGGAGGTGGCTGTCGTATCCCCGGAGGTTGTGGAAGACCACAGGTATGGTTGTAGTCTTGGGGTCGAGTCGCAATTTGAGATTGCAGGCGCTGTGGGCGGCTCCTCGGTACTTACCGGTGATGTGGCAGTGGTCCCTGACAGAGTCTCCTTCCAGGAGGCCGTCACACACATGGCATCTGCGCGCGGTTCTGTGGGTCTCCCAGTCTGCTCGGGTCATTAACATGGCTTGGGGGTTCGACAGCACTCCCTTAATCCCACGCTCCTCCTCTTGAAGAGCTCGGAGGAAGTGTTCTGCTGCGTCTGGCCCCCGGTATTCGACAGGCGCCTCTGTCTGTCCGTCGCAACGCACCTTGACATAGCAGTAGCTGCATGCCTCGTGGTGTTGTGTCCTCTGGGTGTTGCTTTTGGTGGGGTCAAGCTCTGGCCCTTCGACTTTCGTGGTGAGGGCTTCAAAGTCGGCGTAGATGATATAAGGGGCCGGCAGCTGCTTGTGATGGTTCTGGAAAGTGAACTTGTTCTTGCCCTCCTCTGGCATCTCCACCCTGG
Source organism: Elysia crispata (assembly GCA_033675545.1). Lineage (NCBI taxonomy): Eukaryota > Metazoa > Mollusca > Gastropoda > Plakobranchidae > Elysia > Elysia crispata. The sequence goes on along the minus strand of JAWDGP010004413.1, from coordinate 69,732 downwards.
CAGCCGTCTGGCCGATTCCCTGACATTCTGGCTTGTGGTCCTCCAGCAGGTCTTCCCTGGAATAGCCATGGAGACAGCGCTCGCAGAAGTGCTTCTTCTCTCTGTGTTTGCTCTGGTCATAGAGGAGGCGGTTGAGGTTCTTGATCCAGGTGTAGTGAAATTTGCCGGCCTTCTCAATCAACAGCAGATTGGTCCTGGGCATGTCTTCTGGTTGCTTGCTGAGGCGGTGTACGATCACCCCCTTGTCCCAACCGAACACGTTGATGGCGAGGTTGTTCTGGCGCTCCACCATGCCGATCTGAGAGATGGGTGTGGGGGCCTCGATGCCGGTGAAGTCTAGGCCATCTTCAGTCGGGTATTTGGCGGGTCTCTGCGGGTCTTTTGCGGCTTGGAACAGGGCAGACCGAAGGGCCCATCGCAGGCAGTGGTCGTCGCCGTTTTTCACGTTGACCACCGCCTTTTTATCTTGCAGTTTCTTTGGTAGTGGGATGTAGGAACCGCCTCGAAGGGGCTGATATCGGGCGATGTCTAGCCAGAGGGTGTGAACCTGCACTACAGCCCAACCAGATCCTCTTTGGGTCCATTTTTCAAGGGTTTCCAACACCCTTGGGAACGCTTGTCGGAGGGCTGCTGTGATCTCACTTTTCTGGAGGACGGCCTCCTGTTTGTGGCGTAGAACAGGATCTGTGTATTCCTCGCTACCATCCGGGTTGACCTTCACAAGATCCACCTTGAGAGCCAGCTGGAACTTCAATCCCCCTCCGAGGGTTCTGAGCTCCTCCTCGAGCTTCCTGCGGATCTTCGATTCTGTACTCTCGAGGAAAGCCCTGGGGTCAGCACCTTGTGGATGCCCCCGGGGCACATCCAGCTGCCAACCTCTCAAGAAATTTCCGAGCGCCCATGGTGTCTGCCTGAAGGTGAGTTCGTTGTTCTCTTCAAACAGGCCCAGGAGCTCATCTTGATAGTCCTTCACAGACCTCAGGACCTTGTGGCTCGGGATGGGGTCAAATTCCTTTTCAATGGCCTTCCTTTTCCTCTCTTTTGCCTTGCGTGGTGGAGGGGAAGGTCGATATTTCCGAGGCTGCAGGGGCTTCAGCAAGCGCCCTTTCACAGCTTCGGGAATGGGCTCGTCCAGGATGTTTTTCACCACATCGTGGAGAGTCGATTCGGGCATCTCTGCCAGTAGTTGCTCTATGTATTCGTCCATAGTCACCATTCTGGATGGGTATACCCTAGACAATGCAAGTCTCTAAATGGGTGTTCGTTCAGCCATAAGCTGTTCTAGAACCGAACCAAAGACTATTCGAGCGGGGATGGGTATACCCTAGACAATGCAAGTCTCTAAATGGGTGTTCGTTCAGCCATAAGCTGTTCTAGAACCGAACCAAAGACTATTCGAGCGGCACGCTCCTGCGCTTTGTGCCAATGACGGACTTTTTCCCGCCCACAATCCCTACATAATGGGATATCACTCTGAACCCCCCTCCCACATGACCCACAAGGCACCGGGACTTTACAGCCCTTGCGGATCTTGGCCCGGTGGATTTTGCAGTACTCCCACAAGCAGCTTTTCCCGCAAACTTCAGTTTCCCCGCTCTTAAGCCAGGAACAGCGATTATGGCCCTTCATAATTCTGGTATACGGTGCGCGTTGGATATACCTAACACTCGTCGTCTTTCTAAATGGGATTCCATTTGCAAATGGAACTAGCTGGGTTTTTTTTTGTTGCGAAGCAGCATGGGTTGGGGGCCCGCCAGGGGGGTGGGGCGGGCCCTTCCCGGCTAACCGGCCCTACGGCCCACATCTAACAAGCTGCGCCAGAACCCTACGGCCTACGCGAGCAATTACCCATGTGCGCAAAAAGCGCCCGGCCTACATGCACAATTACCCCAATTCTTTATGTACGTGAAACACGCCCGGCCTACATGCACAATTGCCCCAATTATTGATGTAGGTGAAAAGTGCCCGGCCTACATGCAAGCTGCGCCAGAACCCCCATTTTGTATACTACTACTGAAATCCTCAATAATTTCTTGTTATGAAAAGCGCCTAATGATTCGGACATTAAATTGCCGGACTGGCACAGTGACAGGTGGTACTTAGTTTGAACCCTGCAGGAGATGCCTGGTGGTGTCATCGCCTAATGGACCCTACGCTGACCAACATGAACACTGACGTCTCCGCGTGAAATTCTTCCTCAAACTCAGGTCGCCTAAAGGTCATCCAGACATAAACTTTCTAAGCTCAGATCGCACAGACTAGAATGAAACAAACATTTAATAATCAGTGTCGTTTAGAAAAGGATGACCTTGTTTATCAAACCATACCAGTGAAGAAGGCGGCATGAAGTAAGTCTCGTGACTCGCCTGGACTTTTCAGTCACAGCTTATCTGATGAAATTCAGGAATGTGCATTTGTTTTAGTGGCAAACAAGATCTTTTAGTTGATTTTCTGAACCTTAATGAATTGTGCACAGAAATGATTATGTCTCTAATTACAGAAAAGAGCCTCGAGGATTATGTTCTAAACTTAAACCGAGATGAACTTTAAAAATACTTTTTTCTTTATTAGGAACCCACAAACCTTGGACTGACAATAAGAAAGTTTATACAAGACGCAACTCATGAAGCAAATAAAGATAAAACTAAAAAAGGAAAGACTCAGTGCTTATAAAGAAATGTTATACACCATATAGCCTTTCAGTAGATGGTTTATAAACCAACAACCACCTAGCTGAAATATCTTCCGTCCTCCAGCTCTGCTATTTTAGTATTTCTAAACTTAATGTGACTCATTTGTAATTTTTATGCTTTTGATTTCAAATTTCCTTTGCTTTAATGTCAGATGTTTTATACTTTACTTATCAATTGGGTTTTTTTTTTTTTTGAATGAACAAAACCAAACTTTGAAATTGGAAAAAAAAAGAGAGAGAGAGAGCGACATAGATATATATATATAGAGAGAGAAAGAGAGAGAGAGCGAGAGAAATAGAGAGAGAGAGAGAGAGCGAGAGCGAGAGAAATAGAGAGAGATAGAGTGAGCTAGAGAAAGAGAGAGAGAGAGACCTATAGAGATATATAGAGAGCACGAGAGAGAGAGGGAAAGAAAGATAGAGAGTGAGAGAAAGAAACAGGGTGGGAAAAACGGAAAAAAGGAAAAGAGATTTCAAGACAAGAAGAGAGAGAGAGAGGGCGAGATAGAGAAAAAGGGGGAGCGAGCGAGAGAATTAGACAGAGGGAGAGAGACAGAGAGAGAGAGATTCAGAAAGAGAGAGCAAGACAGAGAGGGAAAGAGAACAATAGAGAGCGAGAGAAAAAATAGGGCGGGAGAAAGACAAAAAGGTAGAGAGTTCAGGACAAGAAGAGTTAGAGAGAGAGAGAGAGAGAGAGAGAGAGAGAGAGAGAGAGAGAGAGAGAGAGAGAGAGAGAGAGAGAGGATATGTGACAAAGAACGTCCTACGAAAATTGGTCTAAAATTTGAAGTGAAAAAGGTAATTATAGAATGGATGCATGAAAGTTTTTATGTTTGAACGGAATTAAGTTTTCAACAAAAAGAAATCGCATTCCTTAGGTTTGTAATATCACTAGTCTTTACTGATGAAGCCAATTTTTAGGTGAAACATTTAAATGTAATTTTGAATTTTGTACTCTTTGTCCATATAAGTCCAAGTTGGGTGATTGTTTACACCTTCAGTTATTTTATTCCATCTTTCACCTGTGTATACAACGGATCCTCGGATTTATATAGAGTTTAGCATTTGTTTTTTTTTATTGTATAACTTCTTTATAAGTGAAACAGGGAGTTAGAACCCATTATGGTGGAGGCAAGAGTTCAATTTAATGCTTTAAAATTGATGCTCATCTTCCTTCTTGCTGAAGGCTAGGCATTGACCAAACCCAATTTAACCCACAGCACTCTGACAAAAAGCAGAATAATTTTGTTAGAAAAGGCTTGATTAAATTTGTCCAATTTTGCAAAATTTTTTGTAATTTTTTTATCATTTTCCAATTTTCAGTAGCATGCAAGAGACATTTCTAGTCAGTTCAGTTAAGTCCTACTTGCGTCTCTTTCTACTTCTCAACTTTGTCCTTCCTATGAAATGTATTGCTCTACACGCAGGCTGTCATATACAGTATTCTAAATTACATGGCATGAGAATAACCCCACATTTTCTTGTTTCAATAATTCTCAGTTTTTCATCAAGCATTGTGTAAAGTAGCTCCTGCTCCTTTTCGTATAACTATTCTAACCATTATTTTCTTGCCTTAATTTATTGTTTTCAGATTTAAATCCCTTTATCCTCTAAGAAACAAGACCTAGAAGAAAACGTATTACGCACCTTTAAAACGTGCGATATGTAGGACGTGTTACAATGGCTTCCAATAGGATGAGATTTTCAAGAGATGTCATCCTCGAGTTGCATTTGTTTTTTAATTTTTTTTTTCTTCCATACATATACAGGATTGAAGAGTTGATAAAAAAATATAAAGAGTTGATAGAATAATATAAAAAAGATGTATATTTATCCCAGAGAAAATTTTGTTTTGAACAGTGTTAATGATTTTTTTGTTAGTTGAGTCGTTTAAGTAGTACATACATAATGATATACATATATTTATATGAAGCAAATGGCCAATTATATCCAAATTAAATGAACAAAAATGACTGCGAAAATAAAACAATTCTCAAAATAATCATGTACAAGGCAAATATATTAAGAGAGATGTATAAAATTAGGACAAAAATTAATATACAACTAAAACCAAGCTGCCTGATGAGAGCTTTTAGATCTGTATGAACATCTCCTTAGGAGCTCTGACGCTGAGGAAATAAAATAATGGTATTGTGAATATGAATAGAAAGTGGAAAACGTACAGAGATCTTGATCACAGCAAAGAAGCAGGGTCCCATGTTACCTGGAAATGAAGTCAATAGAAGTCAACATCTACCGAATTAAAGGTAAAAACCTCTCAATGCACAATGTAAACGAGGAAATGATTAGTACAAACAAAAATTATGTATAGAGCGGAAAAGAAACGGAGATAATGCTTCCAACTTCATGCAAGTCCAGAACCTTTGCCGGGGGAAAGAAAGATCGTAACTTTTGACATGAAGTTGGATTAATATCAAGAATTTGTTCAGGAATTGAGAAAAGGTTATTAATTTCATCCATCATAATACTGTAAAATGATTGCAACAAAGACGTGCTTACCAAAGAATAAAGAAAACAAAGGACATTCTGAGAAGCATCCAAAGATAAGACACTCGACTTTAGTATCAGAGGGTCCGGTGTTCGAATCCTTGCTGGTTCAGGTGAGACGCTCATTCTCTGGCAACAGTTCTCTTCGCACATTTTTCCACCACATTTAGATCTAAGTGTGGAACGATTATGTGACAAGAAGAGACAAAAATGCAAGCCATCTGTTTTATCATAAATTATCTTCGCCGATTTAAAGGAGCCTTTTGAATAGAAATATTCGTTATTAAGTTAACAAATAAAATATAAACCCCCACTATAGATATATTGATTGTATTGCATGGAACATGTAAGTAACGTGAAAGACGTATCAGTGGGGATAGCAGACGGACCAAACTGCCAGCCGCGTGATGGTGTGTTTTTTTTTTTTAATAGGACCAAGCATGTACGAAATAAATATCACCTTACAATACTTGTATTATAAACGAAAGCTCCATTCGTTTTGTGAACTTCATGATGAAGCGTTGTGATTAACGTTGCACTGAAACCCAGTGTTAATGATGTAGTAGTGCGATTTGAAACATGGGACTGAAACCCAGTGTCCATGATGTAGTAGTGCCGATGTGAAACATGGGACTGAAACCCAGTGTCCATGATGTAGTAGTGCCGATGTGAAACATGGGACTGAAATCTGTTGTTCATGATGTAGAAGTACAAATATAAGCACTGGACTGAAATCCAGTGTTCATGATGTAGTAGTGTTGATGTGGAACATGGGACTGAAACCCGTTGTTCATGATGTAGAAGTACAATTTGAAACATGGGACTAAAACCCGGTGTTCATGACGTAATAGTGCTGATGTGAAACATAGGACTGAAACCCAATGTTGATGATGTAGAGGTGCTATTTGAAACATGGGTCTGAAAACCGGAGTTCATTATGAAGTAGTGCAATTTGAAACATGGGACTGAAACCCGGTGTTTATGATGTAGAAGTGCAATTTGAAACCTGGAAAGGAAACCCATTGTTTATGATTCACTGGTGCAATTTGAAACATGGGGCTTAAACCCAATGTTTAGGATTTAACATTTGAAACACAGGTCTGACAACCAGTATTCATGGTGTAGCAGCGCAATGTGAAACGTAGGACTGAAACTCGGTTCTTGGGGTGTAAAAAAGTGTCTGTATTAAATATGGGACAAACCCAGTTTTCATTTTGCGATTCCAAACATGGGACTGAAACCCGGTGTTCGTGATGTAGAGGAGCGATTTCAAACATGGGACTGAAACCCAGTATTCATAATGAAGTGCAATTTCAAACATGGGGGCTGAAACCAAGCGTTCATGATGAAGTGCAATTGAAAACATATGACTGAAATCCAGTGGTTAAGATGTGCGATTTGAAACATGGGACTGAAACCCGGTGTTCACGATGTAACAGTACGATGTGAAATGTACTGAATTACAGTGTTCCCAATGTATAAGTGACTTTTGGAACATGAAAAGTAGGACTGAAACCCAATGTTACCGATGTATAGGTTGGTTTTGAATCATGAAACAAAGGACTGACACCCAGTGTTTCTGATGAAAAAGTGAGCTATGAAACATGGGACTTAAACCCAATATTTCGAATGAATATTAATTTTGAGTTTTGAAACTTGGGACTGAAACCCAATGTTTCCGATGAATAAATGGGTTTGGAAAAAATGAAACACAGAACTTAAAATCAATCTTCCCGATGAATATATAACTATAAATTGAAACTGAAACCCTATGTTTCCTATAAATAAATCGGTTTGGAACCACAGGACTAAAACTCAAGTTTCCGATGAATATCTGAGTTTTGAAACATGGGACTGAAATTCAGTAATTCCGACGAATATGTGAGTTTTGAAAAATTAAACATAGCACTGAAACACAGTGTTTTCGATGAGTATATGAGTTTTGAAACATGGAACTGAAACCCAGTGTTTCCAACGAATATGTGAGTTTTGAAACATGGAACTAAAACTCAGTGTTTCCGAAGAATATCTGAGTTTTGCAACTTAAGACAAACCCAGGGTTTCCGATGAATATGTGAGTTTTGAAACATGAAATTCAGGACTAAAAACCAATGTTCCCTTGATTAAACTTTGAAACTTGAAACTGTAACCCAATGTTTGCGATAAATAAATGGGTTCGAAAACATGAGAAACAGGACTAAAACAATGTTTCCGATGAATTAAGTTTTGAAATATAGAAATGAAACCCAATGTTCATGATGAATAAATCAGTTTAGAAACATGGGACTCAAATCCAGTGTTTCCTATGATTATGTGAGCTTTGAAACATAGGATTGAAACCTAGTGTTTCCGAAAAATATGAGTTTTGAAACATTGGACTGAAATCCAGAGTTTCCGGTGAATATCCGAGTTTTAAAACATGGGACTGAAACCAAGAGTTTCCGGTGAATATGTGAGTTTTAAAACATGCGACTGAAATTCAGAATTTCCAGTGAATATGTGAGTTTTAAAACATCGGATTGAAACCCAGTGTGTCTGATGAATATACGAGTTTAGAACGATGGGACTGAAACACTGGGTTTCCGATGAATAAATGAGTTTTGAAACGTGGAACAGAGAATTGAAACCCAGTGTTTTCAATGAATATGTGAGTTTTGAAACTTGGGACTGAAACCCAGTGTTTCCGATGATATGTGAATTTTGAAGCTTGGGATTTAAACCCAGGGTTTCCGAAGAATATCTGAGTTTTAACTTTGGACCAACCCAATGTTTCCGATGAAAATGTGAGCTTTGAAACTTGGGACTAAAATCCATTGTTTCCAACGAATATGTGAGTTTTGAAAAATTAAACACAGCACTGAAACCCAGTGTTTTCGATGAATATCTGAGTTTTGAAACATAGGACTCAAACCCAGTGTTTCCAACGAATATGTGAGTTTTGAAACATGGAACTGAAACCCAGTGTTTTCGAGGAATATCTGAGTTTTGAAACATGGGACTTAAACCTAGTGTTTCCGACGAACATGTGAGTTTTGAAACATGGAACTGAAACTTAGTGTTTCCGAAGAATATGTGAGCTTTGAAACAAAGGATTGAAACCCAGTGTGTCTGATGAATATGTGAGTTTAGAAATATGGGGCAAACCCAGTGTTTCTGATGAATATGTGAGTTTTGAAACTTGGGACTGAAACCCAGTGTTTCCGATGAATAAACGAGCTTTGAAACGTGAAACATAGAACTGAAACCCGATGATTTCGATGAATATGCGAGTTTTGAAACTTGGGACCGAAACCTAGTGTTTCCGATGATATGTGAGTTCTGAAGCTTGGGACTGAAACCCAGCGTTTCCGGTATATCAGTTTTGAAACATGAAACATAGGACTGAAACCCAGTGTTTCCGATGAATATGTTTGTTTAGAAATATGGGACTGAAACCCAATGTTTCTGATGAATAAGTGACTTTTAAAACATGAGACTGAAACCCGGTGTTTTCGATGAATATGTGCGTTTTGAAACATGAAACTCGGGACTAAAAACCAATGTTTCCCATGATTATCTGAACTTTGAAACTTGAAACTGTAACCCAATGTTTGCGATAAATAAATGAGTTCGAAAACATGAAACACAGGACTAAAACAATGTTTCCGATGAATATGTCGGTTTTGAAGCATAGGAATGAAACCCAATGTTAATTGATGAATAAATCAGTTTAGAAACATGGGACTTAAACCCAGTGTTTTCGATGAATATGTGAGCTTTGAAAACATAGGATTGAAACCCAGTGTTTCTGATAAATATGAGTTTTGAAACAATGGACTGAAATCCAGAGTTTCCGGTGAATATGTGAGTTTTAAAACATGGGACAGAAACCCAGATTTTCCGGTGAATATGTGATTTTAAAACATAGGATTGAAACCCAGAGTGTGATGAATATGTGAGTTTTGAAGCTTGGGACTGAAACCCAGAATTTCCGATGAATAAATGACTTTTGAAACGTGAAACAGAGAACTGAAACCCAGTGTTTTCGGTGAATATGTGAGTTTTGAAACATGGAACTGAAACCCAGTGTTTTCGAGGAGTATCTGAGTTTTGAAACTCGGGACTGAAACACAGTGTTTTCGATGAGTACATGAGTTTTGAAACATGGAACTGAAACCCAGTGTTTTCGAGGAGTATCTGAGTTTAGAAACATGGGACTTTAACCCAGTGTTTCCGATGATTATGTGAGCTTTGAAAGAAAGGATTGAAACCCAGCGTTTCCGATATATCTGAGTTTTGAAACATGAAACATAGGACTAAAACTCAGTGTTTCCGGTGAACATGTGAGTTTTCAAACATGGGACAAACTCAGTGTGTCTGATGAACATGTAAGTTTTAAAACTTGGGACTGAACCCAGTATTTCCGATGAATATGTGAGTTTTGAAATTTGGGACTGAAACCCTTTGTTTCCGATGAATATGTGGGTTTAGAAATATGGGACCCAGTGTTTCTGATGAATAAGTGAGTTTTAAAACATGAGACAAACTCAGTG
>JAWDGP010004413.1:0-55000 GCA_033675545.1 Elysia crispata | reverse complement strand
CCAAATAACTACAGTTTTCAATCATGTGATCCAGATTCCAATGGTAAAATATAGTATAAAGTATAATTAATGTACATTCATCCTAGCAGATCTAAAAGGTCTAGCACAGTGACTGAGAAGATTTAGAGCACTAAACTTCTTCACTACACAGAGCTGTGGATTCTTTGTGCAGGACCCTGAGACGTGCCACACTCTCAGTTTTAGTCTGGTAGTCTGAGAATGGTTCTGAGCGTCACAAGACGTCTGCTCCAGACTTTCTCCCTCGCTCTCTCCGCCTTTCTTCAGAAACTCATTCTCTCTTTCTCTTACACTTCCTTTTCTCTCTCTCTCTTCCCTCCTTCCCTGCGCTTGTCATTCCCTTCTCCCAACCCCTTGTATAAAAAAAACCAAATAATTCCCCCCAGCTAATCCTGAAGTCCATTCCCTCTAATGGCTGTTGTAACATGAGCTTTGATGTTATTGATTGATTGATTTGTTGAATAATTAAGTTAGGCCCAATACACAACTAGCGTTGATATCAGGGCTTTTGTGTCTGTGTTTACTATGCTATCTTATATCAACATCAATGTAAGAATTGTATATTCTAACATTATTTTCTAAGCGGGACTTGATAAGAAAATGTGACTAACTCAAGATAACCGCGCTCAGCACGCGATTCAGTTGAGATCTTGCCAAGAATAATTATTCTACCCTGTTGTATTTGACCCCAGTCGAGTCTTGTGGATCGCGTAAGTTTATTACATTACACGTATAGTAACGTTACATTGATTTATCATTTTTCATGATAATCATAAAAAATTGCAGGAAATGTAGTGAAATTTAAGTGTAGACAACCTTGTTTTCTCCAGCAGGCTTGGGCAGACTATAAAGATGAAAATAGTCAAACTCACCCAGCAGGCTGGGACTGACTGTAAAGATGAAAATTGTCCAACTCATACCGGAGATTGGAACTTGTTAAAAAGATGAACATTGTTAAACTCATTTAGTAGGTTGAGACTGACTGTAATGATGAAAATTATCAAATTCAGCCAGCAGACTGGGACTTACTGTTAAGATAAAAACTCAAACTCAGCCAGACTGGGACTGGAAAGATGAAAACTTGATTGGAGTAAAGACCCAAGATTTAGAATCTATGGCCAAGTAACTTAGATTCATTACTTAGATCTTACACTAACGTCATAACATTTAGATCTATTTAAGACGCTTTTAGGTCTACCGCCGCCTACATCGTATGCTTACTTTTACCGTATTCCCTCCATTAGTAGCGCCATCTCTAATAAACGCCCCCCCCCCCCCTTTCCCATCCAAGCAACACTTCAAAAACACCACTTTCGAGAACAAAAGATTCTTATTAAACTCAAACTCAAAACATTAATTAAGCGATAGATCTGATGATAGCAACAGACAACACATGTAAACAAAGAATGGACTTTGATACTGCAATTGTCATCTCAAATTGGGGATGTCAAAGTCAGTACTAAGGCGTCTGAGGTTAATGTCCTGGACTATTGCAGTCCTCGTAGTCATCGGACTCGAATGACGCGTCGCATTCTTCACTTTCCTCACTGAGAACAAGTTGGCGGGTGTCAACAGCAGATGTACTGTTGGCTAGGTTGTCCTCGGCCAAGCTGGTCTCCAGGGGGGTAAATCCCTCGAAATCACCATCATCGTCCTCGTTGAAGAGGTGGTCCTCACTCCCACCCAGTGAGCAGGAGATGCCACACTTTTTGAAGCTCTTCCTCACGATCTCGCGCTTTGCCAGTCACTTTCACTCCAGCTTCACGTCGCTCTTGAAGCCAATGTAATACTGCATTGTCTATGTCCTCGTTTATGCACTTTCTGCCACCACCTTGCAGTCTACGACGCTTTGCATCACTTGGCCGACCACTTTGTGTTAGACTGCAACTTTTCCTTTTGCGCACACCACTCCTGTACCCTCCTCCTGTTCACATTAAAAAGCTTGGCAGCATAGTGTTTGCTGTGATCCTTTGCAGCTTTTAACACTTTCAATTTGAAAGCAGTATCGAATGATCGTTTTGTTGTTGACATGTTGATCGCAAAGCAATTTGAAGAGGAAATGACAAGAACGGAACGAAATGTGCGGTGAGCGAATGAGAGAATTATACAATAGGCTTGGTCTCTGACCACGTGGCCAAGGCCGAATTCCAATGTAACCCAACCATGGCACTCTAAAACAAACTTGAGGGGGGGGGGGAGGAGGGAAGGCGGCGACGGCGGAAACGGCGGCACTTTGTCTTTGAAGAAAGTCATCCAAAACATTCCATTAGACGCACCCCCCCTCTTCATTTTCACGCGCCCGGCGCTACTATTGGAGCGAATACGGGTAGTTTACTTCCTGCCATCTCTGTTGAGCAGTGCTTAAATAAAGTAGTTCACATATTGTCGGTGCCGTTCCCTATCCGCGTATGGAACAATTTTTTTGTTTCGAGCTAGAGTGAAAAAAATGTCTAAGTTGCTTTTTCTTTTTTTTTTTTTTTTAATTTATCGTTATGAAATTAGTAACGTTGATGAAACGAATCATTATAGTTCAGTAGGTGAATTAAAAACATGTATAATAAAAGAAATTGCCTTAAAATTTATTGAATATTCGCCTTTTTCTGTTAAGAAAATAATAATCACATTTTTACATTAATTCTCGAAAAAAAAAAAAGCAAATATTTTGGTGAAAAATAATATTGCCATTCCAATTTTTAGGACAATTTTATGCCAAATTTGACATCCCTAGGCTAGTGTGTAGACTTAAAAAATGCGATCTATGCATTCCCGCAGTGGCAGCTTCAGGTACATAGCCCATGTTCAAAGATGCGCATTTATTTAAATCTTCAAAAAAATTCATATTTTCCTTAAACTTCCATAAATTTAGATCTTTTGTTTTGCAATTGTCTAGTCCTTATCATTGTTATTACTTCAACAAGTTTTCGACATTTTAAGATTGTCTAATTAATAGGCCAGACACGCAAACAGCTTTACAAAACCCAAAGTGATTGTACTGAATTTAAAATTGTCAATTATATTACAAAATAATATTAATCTCTTTACGATTGCTGGAATTAAATTTTTTTTTTAATTTTTTTTTATTCTTTTACATGTTGTTCTTTAAAAATCTGGTAATAACTGTCGGTTGAAAGAAGTGGGCAACTGGGCATTTCGTTCATCATCATATCAGTATTGAATCATTGAGTTAGATGTAAACCAAAGTCAAGATTTAGATCTAAAATCTTGAAAATCCACATAGAGATCAAGATTCCATACTCAGAATCTAGATGCCTAATATTCTAAAGCAAGAAAATCAAATTTTCAATAGTTTCAGGTTTAATATTTAGATCTAAACGTGAACTGTTGATAGACCGAGAATCAAGTACCATTTTCTCCGTAAATCCTCCATTTCCATGATTTTTACTAAAGTAATTTCTCTTATTTGCTGTTACATCGATACTGCTTATCAAGTTTACTGCGGTGGGTCACAGTAATATTAACTAGCCATTTCAAGATTATAGAATAAAAATCTTTGTCTTGAAAAATCGCAAACCCTAGATTTAGATCTAGAAAAAAGATGTAGTCACGATTGTAAGGATCTAGAGGCCTAGATAATTAGGTACCGATAATTATAATATGTTTTTCCTAATTCTCTTTTTATTTATTGCTATGCTTCAAATATTTATTTTTAAGATGTTCAGAACTAGCTTTCCTTCATAATTTGTTCTTGTTCATGTGTAATTATGACTAGTTTTCACGTGTAGCCTCAAGTAGTTCAATCAATTTCATAACTTATTCTTTAGAATTGCCCATGAACTGTTTCGCCACAAAGCACTTAAAGCAAAAGTGGGAGGAAAAAATTACGACCATATAGAAAATAGTTTTGTTCACAATTGCAATAAACAAGCTAGTTCTTCACATACTACTTGTCACATGCAAATGAGAAGGCTATGAAAATCTTTTATATGGTTTCTATGAATGACAAAGGTCTATGAAAGGATGCAAAATTAGTGCCAAATACCTGTTGTATAATAATAATAATAATAATAATAATAATAATAATAATAATAATAATAATATAATAATAATATCAAGATTTTACTTCTCGATGTATTAACTAAAATAACAGTTAACAATATTATTAATAACAATTATTTATAAAGGCCTAATAAGAAGATGCTTTTTTTTATTTTCCTCCCTGAATGTGCTAGATTTTTAAAGTTCTGTCTTGACTTTTCAGTTATTAATTATTGGATGTTGTAATTGCCATTGAACAAATAATTCAAACTTGGTGTGATAATTGGAATAAATGTATGTTATGTGCAAATCAGATGATTTGTCTTGATTGTCAAATATTGAACTCTTTTAATTTCAGTATGTATATGGAATATATTTCTCTTGGAAGGTATTCAAAATAGCTTTACTAAGGTAGACTGCTGAGAATTCATTTTAGATAAATTGATACCAACACCATAAACCAATAAAAATGATTGGTTTGGTACAAATGAATATTCAGCCATCTTCCTGATCTATAAAAAGTGATTTTTGTTTGTGTTTTTTATTCCAGAGAAAAAATGCCTAACACAGCAACCTTGGAAGATGTATTTAACATTGACCTTGACATTGCAAAGGCCGCCAATATTTTTGCTTATTACGTTGGTGCTCTTTTCTTCTTGGCTTATTTTTTATCACTTTTTGTTTCATCTCTGCATGTTCGACAGGATGTAAGTAAAATCTCTTTTCTGTTCTTTAATTTTTTCTCATATCCCTGAGTGTTGAAATACAGCTGAAAAAAATTTATTTATATAAAAAAAAGTATTTTAAGTCAACATTCATGTTTTTCTACTTTTTTTTCATCTCTTTTTTTCGTATTTGTGGGGGAGTGGGGGGGGGGAGTTCAAACTTTGTAAATTTGTAGAGTAACTTTTCTTTTTTCAGTTATGGTTAAACACTGTATTTAATATTGTTTGGATTTTATGGATTACTTTGCTTCTGTTTCAGTCTGTTGTCTATCCATTGACAAGACCTGACCTTGGACAAGATTTTGCTGAGTACATCATTGTAGCTAAAACATCTTTATTGTGTGGTAAATATTTTTTGAAGCATAATCTTTAGAAGGTTCCTTTGAAAAGAATTCACTGTATTTTATGATTTGAGGATAAAGTAAAGTGATTCTAACTAACAGCTTAACCCTCAGCTGAACAAGAAGCTGAAATTAAAGTAGATTCAAATTTTGCTAAGGGTCAAATTTTGCTTTTTTTTTTTTTTACACATTCTTTTCACTGGCTTGATACAGAATCAAAAGATCATAGAAAGTGACATCACCGGATAGGAACTTTTCTTGTCCATTGGAGCTTTCACGCCTTTGAAATAGAAACTTAAGCAAACCCATTTTCATAATTATAGGACTATTCAAGGAATTGATACCATCAAAGGAATTTGGGGATCTTCTTTACTCTCTATGTCCTGTTTGCCCATCATGTTTTAATTTAAAACTACAATCAATAAGATAATGTTCACTTCATCAAATGATTTCGAAGTTGAATGACCTTGTTTTCTAGGTTCATCTTTTGACTCAAGAGGGCGAATAATAGTGACTCTGAAAGGATCTTTCGATGAGTCACCTCCACTTAATTTGAAAAAAGGAAAAGGCATTGAGTGCTTCCTTGAGCGAGGTTCCATCAATATATTTGTGTACCACTCCCCAAGTATGTTTTTACTTTTTATGACTGTTTCTTCTGTATAGAAATATATATTTCCTTGAATGTTCACAAAGAGTTCTAAAAATTTATTTATCAGCCAAATACCAATCAATGTCCATCTACTGTTTCACTCAAAGGCAATTGAAAATCATATGTCAGAATTGGTGAGCCACTTGAGCACAGTTATATGACATTCTCCTGCTTATGAGATGCCATGTATAAAAGGTGTTTCGAACAATCTTAAGCTGCTCAGCCCAGCCAAGATTTTAATCTTTCCTTTTTTTTCCATGAATTTTGCTCTAGATGGTCATAATTTTTATTTTGCTCTCAAAGATATCTGTTTTCTTTACTTCTAGATATCTTATAATCTCTAATTTTGTACCTTCAAAAATTTGTGTTGACAACATTTTAATGGTTTTGTTCCATGAAAATTTGGTTCTGGCTTAACTTTTCAACAAGTTTTTTCACTGTAAACACTGACAATGTTTTATTTGTAATAAATTTTGAAAGAAGACAATAGACAATATGACACATAATAAAGTTTGAATTTATCTGGCAAGAAATCATTCTCATTTGTGTGGTATGCTTCACAATATCTCAAGATATCCTTTTTTCCTTGGCTTTCAAACTTATAGCAAATTTGGGAGATATTGAAGACATTGATGTGAAGCTGATTAATGATGCTCCTTATGAAATCCCATACGTTCAGTGGTGAGTTTGCTCTATTTTGTTCTTTTAATCCTTTGATGTTTTACATGAATATTGGGGTGTCTTTGTTTTATTGCTCCTTTACTTTTCATCTTACAATTTTAGTGAATTTTTTTTTGTAGCCAACTAAGAAATGTACAAATGAGACTGTGTCAAGGTTGATATCTGTAAAATTGTCATTCATGTCATAAGTAAACTTTATTCATTCAGTTTTGAGGATTTTTGTCATTTAACTCACTCTACTCCAAGCACAGCTTATCTTGGCTAGCCTGACCTACTTCTGTGGCCCAAGCATAAGAATACTTGGTCAAGGATGTGTACTTTAGGGACCAAGCACGGCATAAGTTGGCCAGTAATGTCAAGATTATAATTTGGATAAATAACTCTCTTTTCTTGTGACAGAGAGGAAGGTGGTTGATCACATGATTTCCTGATTGGCTTTTTTTATGATGCTATTATTTTTACTTTGGCTTTGCATCAGTTTTGTTAATTTTCAGGTTTTTTCCCCC
Source organism: Elysia crispata (assembly GCA_033675545.1). Classification (NCBI taxonomy): domain Eukaryota; kingdom Metazoa; phylum Mollusca; class Gastropoda; family Plakobranchidae; genus Elysia; species Elysia crispata. Next base: position 48,084 of record JAWDGP010004413.1, on the reverse strand, counting down.
ATTCTACTATGAATAGCACAGATCAGCACCGTCAAACTGCAGAACATGTTGTCGGGGAGATTTTGATGGACTCAGATAACAAAGATGGGGAATGTTTTTCCGACAATGAATCTGACACTGAGTCAGACAGTTTAGATGCAAGTTTAGACCTACAGACGAACATTCGTAAGAATAGAGTAAACATTCCCACACAGCTGAAGACAGCTGTTCTGAGGGGGTTGACCACTCTCAATGCAGGTCAGCTGGGCTTGTGGCCTTGATACCCAGCCTGCAAGGTCAGGGCAGAATGAGTTATGGCGAAGCTCAAGAGTTAAACTTTTTTTTTTAAAAGATATGAAGAATAACTTTAGATGATTTAAGGGAGAGAAAGTAGTACCTTGGCTAGTTTTAAACATTCCTTAAATAATTGCAGTTCATAGAATAAAAAAGAGGTGGAGTGGAGACTAAAGGTTTGACTATAAACTTTTCCCAACACCTCATTTATTTTGAACAAATAAATATTTTCAGTGATTGTGCCTTATTTCATTATAAAGAGTCTACCTAAAAAAAAGGTTTGGGATATATTTTCTATCAATAAAATTTACTAAATTAATCAAATGGAGGCGTTTTGGAATAAGACTTTGTACACATAAATTAGAGATAGAGGTATTAGAACTTCCCAGACCCACAAGCTTTGCTTTGTAAAAAGTTATCTCGTGTCTTTTTGCAAGTCATTCTTTTCAACATCTTGATCTCTTGATAAGTATCTTTTTCATAGTGTTATGCTCACACTTCTATAATATGTTAGATGTCACTGACATTTTACTTTTCACTGTTATATTTCAAAAACCTTTAGCTGTTGTAGACCTGCTAAGCTAAAATGAGCCTCAAAGTTTTCTTTGTAAAGCTTAATTATAAATTTAATATCCCTTCAAAATGGTATCAATGGTTTGCTGAAGAATTCAGGTATGAAATGTCATTAGATTTTAATGAAATCACTGGGCTCAGAAATAACTAATTCTATCTTATAAAATATTCAAAATTTTATTTTAGAAACATAGTCTCATATATGTGGTAAGTATCTGGTGATTTAAATCAGTTTTGCTGTACCAAAATAATGTATAATTATTTTCAAGAGCGGCGGGTGCAAATGGGCAGGCTGGGCTCTGCCACACATGTTTTATCGGTAAAAAAGATCATTTTGCAGGGAAAATATATTGTAACAAAAAAATTCTGATCAAATCAATAAATAGTACTTAAAAATTAACAACAAGGAAATTCTGTAGAATCTAAATGTAATAGATTAAAATATAGACTGGCCTTTCTAGGCACCAAGCAATTGACTTGAAAGCAATGTACCTCTGCTCCAGCTGTCACTATAACGGTGCACGGAATACAAGTCAATCGCTTGGTGCCTAGAAAGGCCAGTCTATTTTATTGTCAAGCCCTGCTAGGACTATCATTCACTAAGGTGGGCAAACGTGATTTTGCCTGACCACTCTGTGGAATTTGTAAGACAAAAATTGGACTTTGACCGGCACACTTTCCTTGTCTTCATATCAGCCAAATCGAGCAATTCGAGACATGCTCGCCTTGCCTAATTTTTATGATATCTTGAGTCAAATTCTCTGTTATAAATGAATTTTCAAAATTTAGGCCTTTATGGTCTCTTTATTGGTTCTACCAAGAGTTTGAATCTCTAATAAGCCTGAATATTAATAATTATATTATATTTTTGGTTTTAATCTTTTTTTTTAATCAGGTGTCAATAAAAAAATTTCTTTAACAATAGTACAAACTATCAATATGGTATGACTGAAAACACTAAAGAGTGAGATAGGCCACTGCTGGTGACAAATCTGAAAACGTCGGGCCTGCTGGCCAAGTAATCATCCCTAGTTCTCTACGCTTACCCTTTCTTACCTTTCCAACAATGCCTTCTTTTAATAGCTCTTATGAGCCTTATGCTAATCTGTTTTCCATGTGCTGTTGCACTGTAAAGTTGTGCACTGCATTTTCACCTGTTAGTAACTGTTGTGAGAGACTTAGATGTGTTTGGCTAGAATTATTGGCATTTTCCATCATGCTAACGAGTTCTACCTAAGCCAGATCTAGATTTATGTAGTTGTGTTTATGGTTGATTGTACAAAAATGTCGCTCGGTGTTCATTGTGAATATTAAAGTAGATGAATTGCTGACAAGGCCTTTCAGTTCTTCAAGTTGGAAATCAAACATTTAGGGCCGGAAAAGCCTAGTGATTTTGTTTTTTATTAGAAAGTGGTACAAAGACCTGGTGCTTTTCCATCAGATTGGTTGAAAAAGACAAAATGTCTTGATTTTGAGAGAGAGTAATAAGTCTCTTTACTGTTCTTATTGCCACTTGTTTGGACCAAGTCATACAACTGATGATTCAATAGGTGATTCTCTGTGGATTAGAACAAGTTATACAGATTTAAAGCATCTTTCTGAAAGTATCAGAAAGCATGAGAAAAGTGACCATGACTTAACCAGTTCAGTGAAGTTTGCTATTTTTGGCACCACCAACATATTGTGCCAACTGAGTACTGGACAGAAAGCATCCATGGAGCATCACAACGAGGATGCTGATAAAAACAGTTTAATATTCTAAGTTGAATTATCAACTGCCTTAAATTTTGTGGAAGTCACTAACTTGGTGTTGGGGATCATGACGAGAGATGTCTGTCTCACTAAATGAGTTTTTCTGGATTTATTGGATCTTTTATCTAACTTGGATTCTTCTCTTAACACCTAAAGGACAGGGCTTGCCAACCCCTTCCAAACTCTCAGGACAGGAGTTGCCACCCATTTCTGCATAAAACTATAAGGGTGTTACTGAAACCTACAAATGTGACCCTAAATTGGCTAGAACTAGCTGCATCACTTACTTGACATCTCATGCAGGCAAGAAAGTATAATCCAAGGTTTTTCAGCAGTAATCCACTCTAGGTCCAGGTAGTGGGTTAGCAGGTGCAATGTTGCAACTGCCACACCCCTCCCCCTGGTCTAGCTCTTTTCACTCTCCAAATTCCTGCTCTAGATCTATCTAGCCCTATATCTAAGTCATCATTTTCACTGTTTGAGCTTGATCTAGATCTATGTCTCGATCTAGACCCCTGTGCATCAACTAAATCATTATAATCTGGATCATTATCTGAATCATCTACATCTAAGGAACTGTCATCACATCCTGAATCAATGAAAATTTCTAGATGTTGCTGCAACAGCTGTTAAATTAACTTTCTTTAACATCATTTGCGTTGATCTAACACGAAGAATACCATTATTCTGATAAGAAAGAAGTTTTGGTTTGACTAGATAGGAACTTGAAAAACTTGGATAAGATGATCATTATATGGGACTGGAATAGAGAATTGGAACTCCTCTTGCGAGCATACTCGTCCGTGGTTCTTTATGGCTGGGATCGCCTGTTGAGTATACTTGTCCACGGTCCGGAACGTGTTAAGGAGCATTTACAGAACGCGACAAATTCTTAATTTACTTCTAAAACATCACAGAATGAGCTTTTAGACTGTATGTCAATGTTTTTTATTTTTTATGATAAACTTTTGAAGGACGTTAAAGCCTCTATGTACATGTATCTGTTCAAGCTGACGAGACTATAGATATTGCGTGCAAATACCAGTTGCTATAGTGTTAAGATTTGTGATGGGTACTAAGACAGTATGAAGTTTTTTAAGTTTGTCAATATAACGGACAGAACAGGTTTTGGCTGTATTGAAAGAAAAGTTGGAAACCTTTTCAGATGAAAGATAAGTTGATTGCACAGACCTAAGATAGAGCAGCTTGTATGAGTGTATAGAAAATGTTGTTCAGATTTGTAAAAAAAAGAGTTCCAGAATGCTCATTGTGTGCACTGTTAAGCACATCAAGCTTATTTAGTCTTGAAGCAGGTGTTGTCTTGTGATAGTGAGGGAAAAAGTTTTTTGCAAATATTTCCAGTTTTACATTTTTCTCTATGTCCCCCAAACGTAGTAACCTCTTTAGAGAGATTAGCTCTTGGAAGTTAGAACTATTATTTCAGTGTTGTGAGGAGTGTACTGCAAAACAGAGAGGAGTTAAAAGAATGCTTTGAAACAATTCAGGAAAACGATGGATGGGAGAATGGAACAAGAGAAGTGCATGGCCTTAATAAGTTGCTTCAAGTTGATACTTTTTTTACTTTACTAGAGTTTTTTATGAAATATTTGCCATGTAAACATTGTTTTTAAAGATTTTCAAAGCCGGCTTACTACTGGAACATGTGTTGGCCTCGTGTTAGATAATTTTCAAAAAGCTACAATAGAAATCCGTGACAAACTCATGTCACCATCCACAGCCACTGACCAGGTCCACAAAAAGAGGCGAGTAGAGCATCAAAGACAAGGACACGTTGTAGGGAAAGAAATATGTGATCTGAACTTTACCCACCTGAAGAACAGATTTCAAGGATCGACTTTTTTAGTAACTTTCTCAGTGATCAAACCAAAAAAGTTGGAAAATTATACTATTTATATTATATTATTATATTATATTTATATTTATTATTACTATTTATAGAATTTATTCCCACATGAGCATGTGAAGAACCTGAGTTGAAAATTGTTTATGAAAGTGATACATTTTCCGGCATGAAAGATGGCACTATCTTTTTCATGAAGCAGTCTGATTGAGTGGGATTATTTCTCGATATTTGCATGTTACTGGAAATTTTTCATGCATCACCAGTATTCTCTTGAAAAGCAGAGAGATGTTTCAGTCCATTGAAAAGAATAAAAACATTTCTTCGCAACACTATGGGCCTAGACAGACTTAACGCACTGGCTAACTTATCAACACACAAGGATTTTATAGCAGAGTGTACAGACTTCAATAAGAGAGTCATTGACAAGTTTGCTACCCTCAAGCTTTGCCAAGCTGAGCTCTTATATAAGTAAAAGAACGATCAACATGACATCTCAAAGCAAGTAAGAAACATTATTATCATCATAGCATTAGAGTTAATTAATCTCCTTTCTTTTGTTTTCTCTTACATTCGGAAAGTACACATTAATTATGAAAGCCTTGTAAATTTTTATTCATACTTCTGGGTAGTCATTAGGTTGCAGAATTCAATAAATTATTATACTTTCATTGCGATTGAAGTGTAAAACTTCTTCTTTGCCCAATATCTTTTTTTAAGGCAGGAGCCGCTGTTGATTATTTTATTATTTTGCGCTAAAGCTTTTTAATTTTGAGAGAAGTTCAAATCAGTCTTCCAAAGAACAGTTTTAATGGACAATGATTTCAATTTAGATTCTACTTCTTCAAAATGCTAAGGCAAGGTAGAACACTCTTCATGTTTAGGTTGCAAGTCCCAAATAATTGAAATAAAAAAAAAATGCAAACAACTAGTGAGGTTGAACAAAATATTATGAGCTCAATTATTATGTCAATTTCATAATTTTATGGGCTATTTTTAATCGTTAATTTTCAGGTTAAATGTTAAACTGGTTTTGGGGTGATTTTTTGTTGTTTTTTTTTTATGAAAAAGGTAGGGAAATATAGGAGTGGCCTGCTATTTTTAGACCAAATGACTAGTATGGAGAAATTTTTATTTCTGTATTCTGTAAAAGCCCAATTAATTCTCTGCATAAAACAGTGGAAATTTTTTAAATATCCTAATATTTTGCAGAGATATGACTTAACATATTATTTCATCACAATTATTGGACATCATTGAAGAAGAAAGGATTTGAATTGAATAGCAGAAAGACAGAAGTAATATCGTCAGTCAAAACAGTGAGTGTTCACAGATCAACGTCTATCGACGGGGATAAACTGAAGTAAACAGATCAATTCAAATACTTGGGTACTTGAATATCAAGCATTAACATTGAAATTGCATCAAGAATAGCGCAAACAAAATAAAGTTTTCAGAGAATGTAATTAATATTATCAAAAAACCACATCTTGATTCACAGAGGAAGAAGAGCCCTGGCTTGCTATATTTAACCCATTTTGATGTATGGATGCAAGGCCTAGGCAATTTCTAAAGAGGTACAAAAGAAACTGGAGGCAACAGAATTGCAGTTCATTCTGAGAATGTTATGAATTTCATGGAATGCAAAGAAATCAAACAAAACATTACAAGAAGCGAACACGACAAGATCACTCATAAATAGGATATGTAAAAGCCAAGCAACCTTTTTTGGCCATTTGATGAGAAGAGAGAAACTAAAACATCTTATGACAATTGGAATGATCAAAAGAACACGCACCAGGAGAAAACAGCTTGAAAAAATTTTGGATGGACTAATAAAGTGGCTCAAAGTAGGAAGAGTGACAGAAGCAATAAAAGCGACGAGGGATAGAGATATGTGAAAGGTCATGATCGCCTACGCTATAGAGCACGGTACCTGGTTGACTGATGACTTAAAATCGAAAACAAGGCGATGAAACTTTTTGAGATGGTAGAAAAATGGATGATTGTTCCAGAGAAGCTGAAAACTGAGCAACTTTGAAAAATCGATTTTTTTATGTTTGAAGCCCTTTACCTCAAAACAATAATTTCTGATATGATCCTAAAAATTCGAGACCACCTCACAAATATAGATCCGTGTCTTCTCTAAATTCTTTTTTTAAAACCATTTTTTATGTGTCAATTTTACTCATAGGCGTCCATCCTTCATTACCATTATGAATCCTTTGACTCGAGAGGAATGGGGAACAACAGGTGTCGGCAGAATGGTTTCTCCCGGTGTACTAACTGAAACCATGAAATGTAGTAAAGGCAAACGGTAACCTTGCACTTAACTATTTTTTTCTATATAGATCACAAAAATTGTAAGCATACTAGCATGATATATATAGGTAATCAAACCTTTGCAGTATTAAATATTGTATAATAGTTTTCCAAATGAATCATAACTTGAAATTGTATTTGTTCCTCACTTGTTTCTCTCCCTTCTCACACCCTCAAACTCTAAACAGCTAGTATTAAATCTAAGACAGTTGATGGGATTTGCTAATCTTGTTAGTCCAATTCTTATAAGATGATAAGTTAAAACTGTCAGATCTTAAAAGCTTAACAAAGCTAAGCTATGCAAAACTGAAATATCTGCTAAACATCAGCTTTGATTTTTAAACAGTCATATAAGTTTAACAGATCTTAACTTGTATGTCACTGTGCTCTCTCATTTCATTGATATTTATTTTAACTTTATGGCACCAAATTTCCTATTAATACATATCCAAACATTTATTGGACTTTATTAGAATATGTATAAATTTATTAGATATGTATCAGTTTCATGATATAATCATGATTTTAGATTAATGTTACACTAAAATGAATCAGTTTGTGTTTGCTCCTTAGAATTTATCTTTAGCTGAATTATGAACTTTGTTGAATTTCACGTTCTATATATCTAGCACTATGCAAAAGCAGGCTTTCATAATTTGGGGGTTTTTTTAAGTAAAGATTAGTAATTTTTATAAACTTACAATTTTTTTCCTTTCTATTCTTTACTGAGAGGACATAGCTGACTAACTTTATGTCTTATCTATCAGCCTTAGAATCTATGGTAGAGATAACATTAATTTTACCATAGTATCAGTAAATTATTGAAAACCTGTATAACTTGAGGTATGAAGTAAAGTTGAAGCTTTTGAGTTTGTAAATAACATTGATTTTTTGTTTCTCACGTTTATTTGAGACTTGTTAGTCATACCCTTATGTCATATATTCCAGAGAAAACCATGGCATCTTCAAGTCTGTATGTCTTTTTCATCCCTTGGCTTCTTTATTTAACTGTCCAGTGCGCTTTGGAATGTACAATAATATGGTCAATGCCATATTCATCTTTTACCTGTATTCATTTCTAATGACATCAGTGCTAATTGCTGAGGTAGGTGGAAATGACTTAGTATCTTCAAATGCAAGACTTTTATAACTGTCATGCTCACCCCGTGCAAGCTTTTAAACCATGACATTCACCAAAATATTCTAAAGATATAATTCTTAGAAGTTGTTATATAAGTTTTTTACAGACCATTATAGCCTCCTTTCCACTTTCTTCTTTTTCTCCCATATGTTAATTCTGTATGTCTTTCTCTCTCTCTCTCTGTCTCTCTCTCTCTCTCTCTCTCTCTCTCTCTCTCTCTCTCTCTCTCTCTCTCTCTCTCTCTCTCTCTCTCTCTCTCTCTCTCTCTCTCTCTCTCTCTCTCTCTCTCTCTCTCTCTCTCTCTCTCTTTTCTTCTTTACCATTCCCCTCCTTTTTCTTTTTCAAAGTGTCTAAAATCAGTAATATTTTTACATTTCTCAAAACTAATGATACAAATGTGTGTTTATTGTGTAGGTTTTTTCCATTGAAATTCTGAGGGAACTCTGATCTAGCCTCTTGTTTTTGCCTGAGAGATATAATTGTGCGGAACAGTTTTTTCTTCAACTATTATTATCATTGTAAATATCTGCATAAAAAGAAGTGCTCTTCATAAACATATCAATGAGCTTGATCTTTAAAAATGAATTATTACAAAGAAGAGCACAAACATGCTAGTTAATTATTTCTCCTAAAGATTGTTGAACATTTTTTTCATGGCAAATAATATACTTTTAAAAGTTGTGATATCATTAATTTATTACAATTGTGTAACATCAGAATTTCTGTTTGTTTTGTTGGGTTTTTTTTACATCCACAGCTTGCACTGAACCTCAACAAAGTTGATAATCTTACATATGAAATATTATATAATGATCCTGCAATGAGGGCATTTGCCTGCGCAGGGCTTACCTGGGCCTGTGAAATATTTTTGGAAACGCTTGTCAGAAATTCAGTGCCAAGAGTAAGGTAAGCATATAGTTCAAAACCCATTTTGTTATAAGTGGAAAGACAACTAGGGACAATCATTTTGTATCACATTTTTTGAGAAGTTTATGAAATACATTTGATATTATTTTAGTTGTGGTCGCAACTGATAATCCAACAACCAATGAGCTCTAAATATTTGGCAGAGTGCCATTTTGCATGTTACAGACTGTGAAAGTTACTTCAATAAAAATTTCAGAGATGAGAGCGAGAAAAACTTGATACATATAGTGATTGGGTCATTTATCCTGTATTTAATCCACTTAATTGGTCTGTCTTGGACAGATCATATGGTAAATAATCTTCCACCTGATACTGTTAGCCAGAGCATATCTTTTCCACTATGTAAATTTGTTATTTTTAACTGTTCAGAGCTTCATTTTTCATTTTTAAAAATTTGTCAACCGGGTTGATGCATTGTAAATTTATGTGTTCTGATATCCACTTGTGTACAAGTTAATCAGGAAATGCAGCCTTCAGAGATCCACTGCTTGATCAACAGTAGTGCCTGCCTTCTTACGTTTTCAAAAATGTGTAATATTTTATTGGAAGTTTTTGGATCTGAAGGTTCTAGGTTTAAATTCTTGCTCTACCAGGTGTTGTATGGAATCCTTAAAATCTACTTTTGTTTTCAGAGAATTTAGAGATGTTGCCATTTCGATAATCTGATATGAAAAGAAGTGATTCATAGGATGATATAAATGTTTCTTGTATACATATCAGTTTTTTTATATTCTTGCCAACAGTGCAGTTCGGTTTGCTTTATTTCGGGGCTTGATGGAACCCATTCAATCACAGCATGCCCTGCGTGATTTCTGCATCAACCTAGACTGGGATACTGTACGACCCCTCATCCTCAATAAATATGTGACACTTGTCAGGGGTGTAGTCCATCTAAGTTCTCACTCTGTGTTTCCAAGAGCTCACAGTTTTAGCATCACTAATTTATGGGGGTATTTTACTCCAAGTGAAGCCAGGTAAATGGTAACTTTTAATTTGGGTTATTATTAATCTTGCCTTATTAAGAAGAAAGATGAACCAGCTCTTGTTAGTGGACTTAAATATTAAGTGGATCAGATGATATTTATTTAAGAATATGAGTATGAATGTCCTTGTTGTTACCAGGCAGCACTAATTTTTTTAAACATCAGGCTTTGCTGTATTGCTGACATGTACTCTTTGATCCCCATAAAGGGAAGCATCCTAGGCCTGTGTTGGATTTCATTCATCACTCTTGCCCTCAATTATTTTGTAAACTGTTTTTGCAGGGAGATGCTTGTGATGTTCTTTTAATAGCACTCCATAGCACATAAAATCTCAACAGTGTTAGGAGATTTCAAGATTGAAATCAGATACAAATATACATAATAGCCTCTTAAAACAACAGACGCTAGACCAGAAGAACACATGTTTGAATTTACTGTTCAGGCTTCATCCACATTGTATTATTTACGTTTGGATGATTACTACATACTGAATTAGTGAGCCACAAGTTGCTGTGTCTGGTACAAATTTAAGATAGTTCTGAGCTTCTTCAACATAGAGTTAATGGTAAACAAATAGTTAAAGATACCATAACCAGAAATTATTTAGTGTTGACTTTTAAATCATTGTTTTGTTCATCACAGTCGTTACCAACATCCAAGTAATCTTTCATTTAAAATGTTAATAAATTCAATCCCATTTCACAAGAACAGAAGGCAATATATTGAATGAAATGAGTCCAAAGGTTCTGCTTAATAGAAAGTTTCATTTTTTTTTTAATCTATTTTTTTTTTAATCCATATGTCTAAATTATGCGCTTATGAAAAAAAGATTTTAGGAAATTCTATTGAAGCACTTTATGGAGCAAAGTTGACATCACACTGTTTAGAGAATTGCTCTTCAGGCATGTCATCAGGCTAATCCTAAAATTTTCAGTTATTGTGTAAAGAAATGAAATCACTAAGATATGAGTTGTGCTATAGGATATCATCCTTCTACAATTACTGCAATACAAGAGTGGGGGAAAGAAATTCATGCTGGAAGAATCTGTATGGAAGGCAAATAAAGTCTTGATGGGCTATAAAAAGCATATAAAGATGCATCAATTGCTGTTGTCACGCCAACAGTTGAGGAAGACAAGATCAAAACAGCATGTTAGGTTTTGATAGAAGATTCTGCGTGCACTGCTTCAGTTCATTTAATTTTGATTAATGAACCTAACAAAACAAAGAAGTTTTCAAATCAGTTGCCCCATTGACAAGTCAAGAGGAGAGAAGCAGAGGGTGTCATGTGCTTAAAGTTTTCTGCACATTTTTATTGTGAGGATCTGTGGATTTTAGGGACTGGATAGTGAAAGGAAGTAAGGCCTGTATCAATTCCCTGAATTTAAGAAAATAAGAAGCATTCGGTGCACCTCGAATAAATCAAATTATGATCACAAATATTGTTAACTTGACATGCGCCTTAGTTGTATTTTTTTTCACAAGGAGACCATTTAAAGTGGACTGTTCTCACAGGTAATTGTATGTTTGAGCTATTACAAAATGGTCATTCACAATAAGCAGAGGCTCTACATTAGTAAAAAGCACTCCAATTTGCTTGAAGTTCATGTATCATGACAACAACACCTATGGACAGCAGTTATGGTGTAAGTCTTGCTTAGATGTGCGGAAAACATTGAAGCATCATCGATATTCTCTTGATCAGGCACAGCTGACTCTCTTTCATGCCCTCAGAATGAAGGAAGATCCTCAGAGAAAGCGTTTCAATCAGAACATATTGTTCTTAACAAAGCCTATTTGAAAAGAGAAAAAAAAGAGTACCTGGAGCTCCAGAAAGCTAATTATGTAGAGTGTAGGACTGCAAGAGATCTCAGGTTTGATTCCTGGCTGGACCATTTGTTGGTGAAGGTGGATCCTATGTAACCAGCCTATATTGCTTCAGGAAAACCTATGGGATGTAAAACTCATCAAAGAACTCAACCTAACTATTCCTTTAATAGCTGGCATGGTGGGTGGCTGAAGAGTTTGAGCATGTGTCTATATTAAGTAGCTGACACACAAATTTGATTGTTATATATCCTGTGTTTTTGTGCCTAACATCTCAGTCAGTCCAGTAGCTTGTTAAACAATACAGATTGGGCTATGTAGTGGTTGGTGGGGCCTCAAAACTTAACGAGAGCCTTTTTATTTTAGCCTCTGTTACAGTAAAGATTACAACAAAATTGTATTTAGTCATTGCCCTTGGGGCTGAACATTAAAGGTTGTTTTCACTTGCTTCATACAATAATTGCAACCCTGAAAGTTTAATGCCTAGGGAGAGTACAGAGTCATAAACAAACCAAATAATTATATCAGAAAAAAATTATGAGACTTTTTGTACCTATTAGTAATAAACAAGTTACCAACAGAGCAATGTTCAAGACATAATTTGTTCATATTAAGTTAGTTACTAGAATTAATATCTATTTTACAAAAACAAAAACAGAACTTTTGTGAGGGTGCACAGGAAACCTCTTCACATGGTCCATATATAAACAATTAAGATAAGCACAGTTTTAGATTTACAGGCATTATTCATTATTTTGCTCTTTATTTGAATGTTCTGTCTTTTTAGATTATAAGATATCATGGTGTTTTAAAGTCAGCTTGTTGAGAAAGTCGCTTTGAAAAAATTGTCTTTCAAGTTGAAAGTACTTTTTCATTGAAACTGTAAACACATATGAATGTAGAGACATATGGCTCATAGAAATCACATCATGGTCCGCTCTGGCCCATAAATAAAAGTCTGAACAAGTTTTCTGAAGTAAAAAATGGACAATTTATTTGACTATTGAGCATTTTAGGGTCCTCTGTCACCAGACGCCATCATCCTTGCCCTCAGTCCTCTTTTCTCAATTTCATTCAACAACCCTATTGGTTAAGGGACTCCTGTCTATTTTTGGCGTCAATTTCCTCGCCTTCATTGTCACTGATTGAACTTATGGTGGGTTCTGACATTGGCATGCTAGGCTCTTTTGCGACATTTTCATATTTATTGACCGAGAGAAATGGGGGAATATCTTTTTACAGATAACTGCATGCAGGAGTGCAATAACAACGTTTGCCGTTTTCCCAGTGCAGTGCAACAAATCAGTCATGTACATGTAGTTACTTGGACTTTCATGTCCTCACTGTTCAGGCAAAAGAAATTCACATTTTCAGGATGTTTTAAAGAAATTGGTCCTGGCTGCTATGGAAGTTGAAGAAGACAAGGTGGGGGCCTTGAAAGGGAGGATAGTTGCCCATTGGACAATTAATCAGCTGCTTGACCCTCTCACACACCTCATATTAATATGCCTCTTCTTGTTTCATTTTTCTGAGATGCTCCCTAAACTTCCCAAGGAGTATTGATGTATGCTCTTCATTGCTTGTCAATTCAGCAGTAGAATTTGTCCTTGACTGACAGATCCAATACAGATCACTGGTTATGGGCATCAAGGGAAAGGACAGTCTTTGCCATTGTTTGGAACAAGCGGAGCTTGAAAACGCACACTCTGCTATCATTTGCAGTTGTTCCCCATTCTTTATGGACATGTCTTGGTGTATTCTGTTGGTAGTAGTTGTACATCTAAGATTAAAGGTTTCATTTGGAAACTGCCTCCTGTTTGTGGTGATGTAATTATGAACTTGAGCAAATGTCTTTTAATTGATCAAACTTAAGTTTTAGTGTAAATACTTCATTTACAAACAAGGGATTGTATGAACAGGATTGGGTCCTAGAGGTGCTTGTAAATGTGAACTCTTCATGTATGTGGTTTCTTGTATTTGTGACAATGATTGTCTACAATTGGCCTGCTGTGGTATGCTGATGTATAATTCTGTGATTTGTGAGTATGTGGTCTAATGAATCTACTGGTGTTGATCAAAATGTTAATTCTGCCCTTTTATGTGATGAAGTATTTTCTGTGCTTTTTACTTCTCTCCAATGACTAGCCTTGTTTGCATTCCCTTCGCTAAAAAAAAAAAAATTTGCTCTGCCTACAGATTTTCTATCATTTTCTGTGCTTGCTGCCACTTCGCTTTATATGTTTTGATATTTTTTTCCTAGCTCAGTCAGATGTTCTTCTTCTTGGTTTTTTTTATTTCAACGTCAATTTCTTGAGCCATTCCTGTAGGTGTTTGTGATGTTTTAAAACTATACCTAGAATGTGGAGATTCAGGGATGCTACTTTGTTTAGCTCTGCCTTAGTTAAAAGTGTGTGCTTGCTATTGTTATAACTAGAACCTAGCAACTTCTGTTTTATTTCCACTCTGTTTGATAAGCTGCATACATGGAGCAACGGGACATTAACTGATTCTGTCCCATGAATAGTCAACTGCTTAGTCCCATGAGCTGGTGAGAACGGCTTGGTATTCTAATAGCTCTGTATTATAGCTGTAAGTACGAAACTACCACTATTTGATACCAAATACTCAGTATTCTTTCAGCTTTTTTCAAACCTAGCTTTGCAAGAGTCCATGTTTAGATCGATGCTCTGGGGAGCATTTGTTTACAACTATCTCTCAGATTGCTGTTACTACAGTAAGCAACGTGGTAGATCTAACATAACAAGCTCTGAGAATATCAGCTGCAAAGACCATGTAATTTTTTAACAAATAATTCTAGTGACAGATTTGAATTGTCTAATAACAATAAATACGACGATATCAGTAGTGAAAGCAATAGTGAGGTCCAAATCTAGTCCTAAGCCTTTGGAAAGTGATATTGTTAGATCTAGATCTTAGCAGTGTGTAGAATGAATTAGGCCTTCAACTTCTAGATCTAGCTCTAGACTAAGCACCGCACCTTTTGATGCTCGATTTAGACCTAAATCTAGCTCATAGATGTAAACCGATGAAAGATGGGTTTTTTTTTTTTTGCTTGAAGCAAACATGATCAACATGACTTTACTAAAAAAAAATTGCCAAAAAAAAGTTTTCCAGCCAACTGCTTTGAAATTTTCTGTACATAAGGGTTATAAATTTGCCTATTGATTTTCTGCAAATGAAGTACCTTGTAGAATATAAAGCTGTTGAATTTCTTTGGTAAGTCAGATAAATGTATAATAATTTTATTTTTCATTTATTTATTATCTGTACACAACACAACACACGTAATATACAACACTCACTAAAAACAATACTAGATTCAAAATATTCATGAAAACAATGATGTATAACATGAAGCACTTTGTACCAGTCTTTTGGTTGATCTGTCCATAAATCTACACACGGCTAATTTGTAGAGAAGACTTAAGTGGGCTGTGGGATTGAATCAGTTAAGCGCCACAAACAAGGAAGATGCCTTGGGGTCCTGACAAACCATGGACTTTTCAAAGAAAGTCATTGTCCCCATTTAGAAAAATTTTTATTGTTTTCTCTCTCCACATATGAGAGTGAAGAGCAGCAAGCTCATCGCCAAACCCACCCTCTAAAACCCAGCAACATTCTCCATAAGGATCTTGAACAGGCTAATGCAATCAATATTGCGTTTTGCTTCGAGTTGGGTTTTTGTGTGTTAGCTATTCGGAGTGTGAATTTAACTTTTACCATTATCTGCCTTAATCTTGATCCAAATCTCATTATGTGGTATGCTGCTACTGAGCATGTTTTTCTTGCCATATAAATCTAACAATCTATTTATCAATTTGTTTAATCCAGCTTTTCTACCATATGTCTCCTGAAACTCACTCCCTTCTTCATCTCCTCCATAACGAAATTAGAAACTAGTTCCTTAGATAATCATCTCACATAATGCATACTGTGAAGTTGAACCCTTAAACCTAGTAAAAATCTTCAGTCTCCTTCCCTGTCTCCAACTCATTCCTAGCTCTTCATTCATGATTAAAATTTGTTCCCTACTAAATTATAACTTCTTTTTCACCCCTGCCTTCTTACAAATCGTATCTGATAGAAATCTTTTAAGCTCCAATATGTGTCCTTAGATGTTCCTGCTACTGTTGATCTAACAATCTATTCATTTTGCTTGTTTTCTTTTTGTAATTATCCTTGCTTATCTATGGCATTTCTTGGTGCAACAACTTTTTGTAATATTATGGGCTTGCATTTTATGGTCAGTGTGAGGTTTTCTTCTAATAAAATGTATGTTTTAAATGTCCTCCTCTTGTAAAGAGGATGATCTACCGGCAAACGAAGGGAATGACTAACTGTTGTAAATGGATTTTATCATTGGTGATGTTGAACTATCTGTTGCAGCTGGACCATAAGGTTTGATGGATGTTGGCGAAGCTTAGGGGATAGTCAGAATGGAGAGTGCTTGTTGCTTCTGAGAAGTCATGTCTATTGTGCTAATAAATTATGTTTCTGTGATAATTGTTACGATATGCTTTATGTCTGTAGATCCTTTGATAGCAACTTCCACTGCTTTGTTTTCTAAATTGTCTCTAGTGGGAGGAGGGTCAAGGTTGTCTGTATTTTCTCATTGAAATAATTGTTGAGAATCTTCTCTAGCTGTTTCTATGCTATCACTGGGCTTGCTGGCATCTACTACACTGGCTTGGTTATCTATATGGCTATCTGTCATTGTTTTAACTGTGTCTGCAAGTGTAAGTAGTGTATCTGGTTTGTGTTTTCTGTCTGTAAATTGTGGGTAGTGATATGGGTATCTGAGTAGGCATAGTTCCAGTGAGTTCTTTCATGGTCGTATCTCTATGAGTTTGGGAACTTGTGCCTGCTTTACAAAAGCTGAGTAGTTCATAAGAGTTTGTTTTTGTCAAAGCACTCCATAAAGCTCTAATTTTTTTGTTGGTGCCAAAGTCATAGACTAATAGTTGGATATGTAAATCCTGGACACCAGCAGAATGTCATCACTTAAGTCAATGCTAGTTTATGGTTTTTCGTATTGTTTTTTAATCTAAGTGAGTTGTCCACATGTTTAGCACAGATATCATTAATATTGATAGGTAAGTTCTTTAGTATGTTTCATAAAGTATAAAGCTTTTCTCTTTCAATACTTTTAAGCCAGTTCGAAAATAAAGAGAAATAATATTTAAAAACCAATGTAGCACAAAAAAATGATTTGTTTGCAGCCGTTTATCTGCAATTGTCTGCTAAGTCCACACAGAAGAGGTAACCTTTTAAAACTTTTTTTAACAAAGTGAACAAAATGAAGCTCTAAAACAACACCTTTTAAAGATAAAACAGTAAACTTCACAAAAATCACAAAACATGTTGATGCAAAGTCAACAGGAAACTGGTGTAGGATGATAAAAGATTTGACTGTAGACAAACTTTATTACCCATCAAAGTGCACTGTATAAAATATTGTGTGCATCACTTCAGCCTGCGTAGCATAATCAGCAAAGGGCATCTGACAGTGATTGATTCTCTGATGATGCTTATCTGTAAGGACCCTAGGTCACACACTTGTTAAAATTTCTCTTGATTTATGCTTATAGAATTAGATCTCAAACAACAAGTTACAAACGAGAGCAGTAAACCAACAAGGCTTGAATTATACTTACCATGGGTGACTTCTTCATCACTGCTGTTATGCACATCTGTGCCATTTCTTTCATCGAAATATTCTCTGAGAAGATCGTCCTAGGTATGAAAATGGATCAAATTTATCTATCTATTTGCTTACTCACTAAAGCATAATTATGATGATCATACATGTTAATTGTTATATCAACCTTTTAAGTAAAGCTGGAAAACATTGTGTTCATAATTTGTTCTCTGAAACTCTAGTCATATCTTATTTTCTTTTATTTCTCATAGACTTCTTAATTTGTTTATCTTTTGAAATGATTGAGAAAAAGCACATGTGTTCAAGAAACATGTATGCTTATTTTCAATAAACAGCAAGAGAATTTAAGGAGAAGAAAAAAGAGTTGTCAGGAAAAATTGGCCTTAAAAGTTAAATTCTCATGCTTTTTTTGGTATCATGAGACCTGTTCATTACTCTTAGAAATTTTAAAAAATTGTCTTAGTCTGCTGAATCTTTTGTTTAGATTATGTGATCATGACATTAGTTGTAATAGGGCTTTTATTGATATAACTCTGACAATCAAGAGTTTAAAAGATCATTAAGGATTAGTTAAATTTTCCAAGAAGACAAATATTAACACTTTTATATTTTAATTGTTTTATTTTTTTAATGTCTTAACTTTTTCCTTATTTCTTATTAGGGAGACAGACTTATTTGTGAGAACTATGAATACTTGTGGCTTGTCCCTGCCAGCAACACTGCGCTGGCTGAGCAAGGAAGCTCATAGCATTAAAGAGGAGATACTTTTTAACCAGCTGGAAAGTGACTTCAAAGACACTATGTGCTTCTTCTGTTGCTGGCTGAGGGATTGGCCCGTAAATATCATAGATGAACCTTGGCAGGTGATTCATTATTGTTAAATCAGAACTTTTATATAATTTATGTCAAACACCCTAGAAGTTCTGTGTTCGGATTGCTTTACTTTTTAGTGCACAAAAATTTGAACAAAATTAACATTCCTGATGAATGATGTGTTATAATACACTTGGAATTTCTAAGGCATGTATAAACATAAAAGTGTATAAATGATTTAAGGGGAATAAGAATTTTGTAAGTCTTGAGTTGTATTCTAAATTTTGGTAACATTTCAATTAGTAATTATGTTGCAAAAAAGGTTAATAAAGCTAAAACTAAGACATGATAATGAAATACCAAAAATTGCCATAGAAGTTAGTACACTTTTCAGAGATATAAGTCTTGACTGGTGAACACATGGGTAAACAGTCCCATTTTGGAATAATGATATCCAGTTTCAGATCAGTTTGCCAAATGGACAAAAAATCTGATCAGACTGTTATATGATTATATGATACAAGATTTCATCACAAATTGCTTTTAGCTCATTCCTTGTTCTGGTTGGCTCAAACTTTTAGAAAGCATCAAGTGATCCTCTCATGCTATTGATGGATTTCTCCTATTTATTTGTTTGAAAATGTTATTTACATAAAATTATACATTTTACATTGGACAAAAACAATTGATGGGTAAATCATGTTGTAGAATTTCCCCCAAATTTCTGCATTTTAGCTTGGATAGCTCAATCCTATCTTAGGGGATTTTAACCTAGTTACTGCTAGTCCCACATCCGGCAATAAATCACTGCCCTGACAGGCACCTGTAATGAGCTACCTGCACACCTTGTATGTTAGCCCATGCATAGACAAAAATTGGTAACAAAACTAAAATTCAGTTTGCTTTATACCACTCTGTTTCCAAACTTTTTGAAGTACCAACAATGCTCTAGTTCTCATTTTTACCTCTCGGATTAAATCTAAAAGTTGGAGGAAATGTTGTCTTTCTATGATAATTTTTGTGAATCTTATTAAAAAGTGAAGACTTTTACATTTAGTTTAGAACTTTCAATTATAATATGTAAATGTTAGTTTTAATTAAAAAAAAATAAAATGAAGCCCATTGGATTTTTTTTTAAAGTCACAATTTAAATCACTGCAAATTTTACACTTCTTAATGTAATTTTTGCATTGTTATTAAAAAATGTTTTAATATGAAAGCACAGGTTTAATTTTGTTTCTCCAAATTTTGGAGTTACTCAGTAACATTTCTTCTAATGAAAGTCAAATGCGTTGCTTGAAAGAACTGTGCTGTTTTTGCTAGACCATTTATGTGACCAAAAGAAGAAGTAAAAAATTACAATAATGGAGCCCATAATAATAGCTTAGTCTCAATGTAACACAACAAATATAAAACATGACAGAAACTCTTGATTTTCTATCACATAATCCCGTCACTCTGAAAACAATACAACCAAGCTCAATACCCAACATTTAAACAACAATAGACATCTACTTTTCAGTGTACAGAAAAAATTTTCCTACTCAAAATACTTCCAAAGCAAAAGCTGCATCACACACATACGAAAATAGCAGATAGAAGTAGGCCTATTGGAAGAGCAGGGCACAGAAAACAGTCACCAACAGCACATATTGCATAATGAAAAAAGGCCATTGGGTTAGCAATAATTGGCTCCTTTCCTGTGTGCTCAGACCAAACCCCTTCTCTTGCAGTCCAGAAACAGTTCAAAACATGAGTCTTACTATACTGCCACAGCCCCCTCTTCCTTAGACCATGGCTTTTGGCTGCAACTTTTAACTATAAAGAAGGTGCGTAGAACATACACATGTACATAAGGTAAAAGCCTGCCACTTTACTTTATATTATAACCAGGAATGCATATTTCTTCACAACAACAAAAAATGGAGACTTCTTATTAACCCAATTTATTTGTCACTCTGATGTATATTATATTTTTTAATCTTACTCAAAGAAGCAAATATTTGGTAAAATTAATCAATTTTAAATTATTTGGATTTCACTGTAAAGTTTTAAACTGATATAGATGGGAAGCTCCTGAAACAACAACAGTCCTGACTAAAAGATGAAATATCAGGTGTTTTTTCCCATGTTTTGGAGCCAGATATAGATCATATAAGAATAATATTCATGCCCTTGTTTCGATTTATCAGTTTTAGGCTTATGCTCAACCTATACTTCATCTATGTTGCCCAAATTTTAAGATTGAGATCTAAAAGAATCATCTATAATTGATTCTTGATATTACATTCAAATACTACCTTTCTACTAAACATTATGTTTTTTAAAGTTTTATAACACATGATAGGATTTTTTGCATAAGCTATTTCTGTTTGGGTTTTAAAATTGCTGTTTATTGATTTTTGCACAGATTTAGATTAGCAAAATCTTGATAAATGGATAATACATTTGCTCAGTGTTTTCAAGTAAGGTACTACCAAAATGTCCTTAGCCTCATCTTTTTACATACCCATTAATTCCATAAATAAGAGTGGAGAGAGGAAATACAGACAAGAAACAAAACCGAAAATAGAAATTGTAATAAGCAGATTTCATGATGGTTACATATGATTTGCTCGAAAATCACACAATCAGTTGCTTCAAAGGGATGAACCATCTTTTAGCATGTCTTGAGATGAAAATGAATTAATTCTACAAGGCTAATCTTTACTGATAGGTTAAATCCTCTAGGATATAAATTACATGAAAGAATTTGAAATATTGGGCACACTCTGAAACATTTTTTATACAACTTTGACAAAGTCAAATCTGTAACAATATTGTGAAATAAGTCTCAATGCATTAATTCATTGCAATTATATCTTATTCAAAGAAATTCACAGCTATGAATATTGGTTACATGTTTGATATTCAAAATCACATAGGTGACTTTCTTTCCAGAATGGACTTGTTTTGAGTCACGTTATGGCCAGAGATATTCTCAGCCTCATGAAATTGGGAAATAAAGCCGCCCAAGCTCGCAAAGCACAGATTTGTATGCACCAGTGGTATGGCATGATCTGCTGCCTTTTCCTGCAAATCCTCAAGCAAAATATTCACATCAAAAGTGACAGTGTTCAAACAGTGAGTTCATGTAGGTTTGTCAAGTACTATCAATTTTGCAAAAGAGGCCAATTTGGAAGATAGTATAAATTTTTAATAGACTTAGATCTGTATGAGCAACATTACCTTTACTTTTTTGTACAATACTAGGTGAAAAAGGAATCACAATGCCATTGCACTTCAGCAGCATATTGCAATCTAGCATTAAAACCGAAGATAAATTGTTCATGTGCGTTATACTTTTCATCACCATGTGTTTTTCTTCTTCCAATAAAAGTAGATTGAAAGAGGAGACATTAATGGTAGAAATCACTTTAGGAATAATAAGTGCCATATTTGATGTTTCCTCTTTCCCAGTTTTTTTCCTCATCATCATTTTTTGCCAATCTTTTGTTTCTGCATATTATTATTGTCCTGACATTCATTCTTTCAGTGACCCTTTCAATCATCATCTTCTTCTTCTTCTTCTTCTTCTGCTGCTGCTGCTGCTGCAGCTGGTTTTCTTTCTCCTTCTCCTCCTCCTCCTTGTTTCTAACTTCTCCTGCATTGATATCATTCTTTTACTTCTTATCCTCTTGGTGTATTGTTACAAAAAAAATACCTAAAATTGAAAGTTCTTAAATATTCTCAGTGCAGTTGGAATTTAATTTTTAAAGATAATGCATTTTTTATGAATGAATTTGGCTTTGAAAACAATTATAGGAGAAGAGATTGATGCCAAGTTAGCAAGCAACAGATTTAAATTTCAGGATTGCTATTAAATATTACAAAGTACTTCATTATAGTGAAAAAAAAATGTTGGGGTGATTCTAAGCTCTGTGTTTTTTCTTTACTTCTTTTAGGATAACCATCTAGAGAGGGTTTAGATAGTGTTTGCAAAGTATTTGGTTTCTTTTCAAGATTTCTTAACCCAGTGAAAGAGATATGATTTTAAACCTATATAAAAAAAAATTTGTTTTTTAATTTTTTCTACATCTGAAGGTCAACGCATTCATCCAGCGCACAGTCTCTCAATTTGGAAGACGGAGTGCCAGGGAGATTCAGGCTACTTGGAGATCCCGACAACAGAGGATGCAAAGCTTCCCCCTAAAAATGGTGGCATATGAATTATTTTTGGCTGGTAAAGCATTTGAAATAGATCCAAGTAATAGCAATACTAATCTGTTAACTCTTTGACAAAATTTGGCCATATAAAATACTGAACAACATTAATCATGTACAAATTTAAAGCCATATCTTCTATACAAGGCAAAATTTTAACAATCTATTTTCAATTTTTCATACATAGTGCTTTACTTTACCTTTTTGTTAATTCCTTTTGATTTCAACAAGAAATGATTGTCCTAAATTACTTGTTTTCACTATAATCATAGTAATTCTAAATGTACCTGTATTAAGTATATAATTATTTTTTTTCAAACTTACCTTAACCTAGGTTACATGTTGAGGCAAAAATTGGATGGTGTTGTGCTCTATTCGTGTAACTGGAAGTTTGCCAGCCTCTTTTTTGGTTTATAACAACCACACCCCGTTTTTTGAGGCTGCTGATTGATTTATGAAAGTGTGTAGGCCTTAAAAATAGGTTAAAAGTCCTCATGTTCTAAACACAACTGGCATAGAAAGTGAAAGCATCATCTTTCTAACCCTGTACTGAAACTCAAGTGAGGCCATCTCATTTTGGAGGTTTTAAGGCCTAAATTTCAATTAATAGGTAAGAATTTATTTAATGCCAAAAAAATAAAGTTGAATGCAGTGCTTTGTGTTTAGAAAATTTTAAAGTTCTTTGTTGCAATAATTTTAAGTAAACTCTTATCTTATATTGCGCGCTGTCATGGTTAGACATTAAGCATTAGTTTCTTATCCAATATAGATTTTCAGCAGCTCCACCTATAGAAAAGTTATCATATAATTGTACTTTATTAGGTAGGTATCAAACTTAAATATAGTTGCACTTGAAGATCAAACCATAATTAAAGGAGTTTATGAAAGAAATAACAATTTTTTTTTTTTTAGTTTATAAAGCTTTTAAAGTTTTCATTTGATTAAATAGTAGAGAGCTTACATGAGTTCTTATTCTTTCTTTGGTAGTTATTTTAATATTATTCTCATTTCATAGTGTTAGTTTTCAAAAACATCTAAAGAATATTAAAGAAAAAAAAATTAAAGCAGTAGTAGTAGTTCTAGTGGTAGTATTAGCATAAATGATTATACACAGCAGCTCCGGTAAAAGTAGTAGTAGTAGTAGTAGTAGCGGTAGTAGAAGTAGTAGTTGTGGTTATAGGGGTGGTAGTATTAGAGGCAGTAGTGGTAAATGCAGTAGGAGTGGCAGTAGTAGTAGTTGTTGTAATAATCATTTTTATTTTCTTTTATCATTATTTTGTAGTTTTTTGCGAATTGTTTTTGCTGATGTTGTAAAAGTAGCAGAAGTATAATGTAGTGTTCAAACTATCATTATTATTAATTTGCTGTCATTGGTTAAAGAAAGTTATGTTAGTTATTATTACATTGATAACTTGATTTGAACGCATCAAGGTCTTGGAAAATTAATAGCAATATTCATTATGTATACTTCAACTAAAACTGCTAAACTTCAAATTCAACTTTTAAAAAACATATTTCTCTTCATTATGTAGATATGAGTGAACAAAAACAAAGGCAAGAGGGTCTTTATGGCAATCTCTCAACTACTATCCTGAAGACCTCAGTAAGTTAAGTTGTGACATTCCTTCCTTTTTTTTAGTTAGAACAATATTATACAGACACCTGTTTGAATGTCAACAAAATAATAGTTTTTAATGCAATGAGAAGCAATTTTAACATGTTATAGTTTTAATCTCAATGATTTCAAATTAAAAAAATAACTGAGTTTAAAATAGTAATGTTTAACTCATTGACATCAGAATAAATTTGGCTTCCAATCAGAATTAATTTCGGCTTCTATAGAGATTTTGCATGGGAGTTGCTATAACTGCCGATTTATGTGACATCCATAATAGAAAATGCATAGCGTTATATATCAAAGTAAAGGTAATTGAACAGAGAATAAAAAAATATCCCATTTAAGGTTTCATAGGTTGTATCATCTCTTTGTAGGTTCAGGTCTTGATGGGGGTAACACCTGCTCATCCTCAGAATCAGACTCAGAGATAGAATGATCAAGATAGATATAGGTCTAGATCTAGATCTAGATTGATCACTTTCATGGTCCACATCAATCTCGTTTTTTCATCTTTCAAAGATTGAAACAAATCTATAACTTTTTCAGCAGTAAAGCGTCTGGGAAATCTATTATTGACATTAGATCTAAAGTTAAGAGGTGTGTGTTTTTTATTATTTTTTCTTTGAAACAACAAACCATGGATTGTATATGTTGAAATAACCACAAACGTTTACAATATTGGACTGGTAAAACTCTCTGCCAAAAGGAAACATCAAATAAAAAAGGATAAACAAGCATAAAATGATTTATCACGTTAGAAACGGTTCAACTCAAAATCTACGCACACTGCGTAGCTTTGTGGTTTGAGCAAGGCTGAGCTACGTAGGCTGCACAGCTATGATTTCATTGAGTTAAAAGGTCATTAGTATCTTGATCCTTATACGTAATCTCATTATTCTATTTTCAGGCAATGAGCATCCCATCTATTCCACATCCTAGTCAGAGTTTCAGGCTATGTATGGAGAACAGTCACAGCATCAAACATCAAACTTATTAGCTCTGATTTGTTGAGCAAAATCTCTGACACTACAAAAATGGCCTCGCTAAAGAATTTACATGTCAGTGATGTTTCTGATGACAAATCTGGATGGGATTTTTTTACTTTAAAACTGGTTCCTCTGGCTAATGTTGATGTAGTTGATTTTAGTCCAGATATAAAGTTTTCTGAATATGTATCACCAATATTTCCACGAAGGGCCAGTATTTTAACCACTGGCAGTACCATGACTAATGCCCAGTTCTAGAATTTGAGCCTTTGTCATCAGTTGATTATCAGCAGAAACTGTTAACAGGAACTGTTGTTGCACAGTAAGTCCATAAGTTTCTTTTTATGCGCATGCGCATAAAGATTCCTCAGTTTTGTTCTAGTGATCACCACTGAACGAATGCCATTTTAGCCCTCTTACCAAAATTCAATTCACCTCCTTTTTATTTACATTGATAGATCTAATTTCCTTTCTTTTCAACTCGTTCGGATTATGGCTCAGGCCTTTGTTTACAATGAAATAAAGGTAGTAGACTGCAAGTTCTCTGAAATTTTAGCGTCAGTTGTCGAACACTTGGACAAGATTGAGGCAAGGTCTACGCCTCCTGAAGAACTTTCTAGAGAATCTGACCAACAGTTGTTGATACTAAATGTATAGATCTAGGTCTTGGACCTATCCACGAGGGTCATAGACCTAATGTAAACAATTGCAGTTCCGTAAAGTTACCTCTTTGCCCTTTGTCGATATTGCGAGACAATTTGACACTTTAAAAGATCATTTCAATTGGATACACCCCCTAACGAATACAAGTTCCATGATAGTACAGTCAGGATCAAGAACAAATGCAAACCAGCGTTAAAATAATCTCCAAGACAGCAAGGTATGCTGAAACTGTCCTCCAGTTGCTCAGCAATATAAGTTGTTCCTCAAAGAGCTATGCTCTTGAAGCTCTTTACTATCTTTCATTCACAGATACATTTTCTGCAATCCGAATACAGTACCCAAGTGGTAAAGTCAACCTTTGATGAGGAGACAAGAAGGCTGTTTCGTTCTTTCCAAAACAACACAAATGTATTCAGTGACAGCTCTCTGTCAAACATGAAGTTAGCAACTGAGCTCTCTGCTATGACAGAGCTAACTTCGATCAAAATAGAGCTCCATCCAGCGGCAGAGGTTAGAAAACTTTCCAGAGAAACAGACACCAACCTGGGTTTGGATCCAGCTTCTTGTACAACCACCAGTGCCCCCTCCATATCAGCCCCCCACACAACGGTGCAGCTTTTCCCAGCAGTTACCCTGAGACAGAGTAAATTGCTGACCTAGTTTGTCTAGCCCTGCCTACTCACACAGTGTGCTCGGCCCCACCCATGACAAAATTTGTTGGCGGCAACCTTTTGTCTAAAATTGACAAGTGAGATTCTATCACTAATAACCCAATATTACATTCATGGATTGGTGATGGAATTTTTATGCTGTTTAAGATGGTACCAAATAGTTTCGAGCACGAGAAAAGACTTCTCCACTGAAGAAAAGAAATTTATATGACAGAAACTATCTTCCTTGCTTAAGTCCGGTTGTATCGTACAATGTGGTACAAAATCCCATTGTGTGTCAGGGATTTCCTTAGTACCAAAGAATGGTGACAATTTCTAATTAGTTGTGGACCTCCATTTACTAAATTCTTTCTGTAACCCTCCCCTCCTTTACTTACGCTGACATTAATTCTGCACTGGAAATTGTGAAACAGGAAATTTCGTCATTGTAGCCAAACAATAGGAGAATAAAAGTAGTCCTTAATTTAAGGCCAAAATGAAGTAACATGGTCAGGATACACAGCAATAGAACTAGGTGCACTAGCTGGAGATGCAGCATTAAGAAACAATGTGGAAGGCAGATCAATAGGCCATGTGGCAAAAGATGACTCTCTGGAAACATATGAAGTGAAAGTAGAAAAAAACGCAGTTGACACAGGAACTTCGGACCCATCAATAGTTGACCCAGGAGCTGTTTACTCACGAATAAGTAACCCAACATCAAAAGGAACCATAGCATTAGATGAAGCAACCAGTGGAGATTCAGTACCAAGGTGCTCGACAACAGGAGATGCAACTACACGGCATGTGAAATCTTTTCAAAATTTAAGAAATTGTTAGATGAGACAGAGATGATTGGCAATGGGGGCAATGTTGACGCAGCTATAGCAATGAATGCCTCCTCCAGTCGCTACCTGTGGTACCATCATGCTATTGCAGATTCAAATAAGATATTCCTTGAACCTGATTTTCAATCTTGCTGAGGTTTTAACAGTCTATAAAGATTTCTGCAAAGAGAAGGGACTTTAACCAGCATCCAAAACGTTTCTTATTGAAGAATTTAGGGGTGAAAATACTGCAATGTTCCAATCTTGAAAAATTCAAAGCAACACCTGTTTTGCTTTTGATGCTGGAAATCTTTTAGATGAAGACTACACAATACATAGACCTGTTAAAAATGCTGCCTGAAAAGAAGTGGCAGGTGGTATTCGTCTCAATCAAACAAGCAATGGATTACTGAAGATGATAATCATGGATGTGTCCTGCTTTAAAGGTATCCACCCTCTATCAGAGGATAAAGTTAAGTGTACATAAATTCAGTGTATAGTTCTGAATCTGCTGATGTTAAATGCTATGCCTGACATGAAGCAGAAGGATATTTGTGATCTCATGAATTTTAATCATGTTTTCTGCCTGGCAAACTACAAACACATCATGGAGGGGGCCAGAAAGAAGTCAAAGCCATACACAATGTGAAATGTATAAATTACACATCATAGACACCTGGAAACTTCTTCTGAACAAACATGGAAGGTCTACAGCTATGATTCAAGCTTCAGTGATGCTACAAGTGACTCAGATTCTAACCAAGGGGTCCAAGTTTTGCCATCTTCAGGAGCTGAAGTCATGATGTATGCAATATTCATGCATTAAGATTGGTTGTCATGCTTTGTATGAACTCATGTGATTTTCTGCACTAAAATGTGGTTGAAGTTATAAATGAATAAAGTTTCTTGCTCTGTCAAAATTGAAAACTCATTGGTTATAACAATATTATTTCCTTAATCTTCTATGTCTGTATGCACTGGTGTAATAATTTTCCAGTCTATTTCTCTAAAGATGACCATGATCACATCGTTTGAGTTTTATTTGTATTAACCTATTCACTTAGCTGTTAGCTATTGTTAATTTGATTTTATAAAATATTCCACTTAAAGCTGTTTTCATATTGTATTGAGAATCCTTAGAGCTATAAGGCTAACGCATGCAAGTAACTCTGTGGCTTGTTCTCTTTCATAAATCATGTAAGCAGTGTATTTTGTGCGAAGCATTTATTTACTACGAGCTTTCTTTTTGGTGAATCTAAATATGATTGAGAGTTTTCAATCAAAGCTTTGAATGACCAATGACAAGTTTTGTTATGAACTAATCTTGTAAATTGAAATATTATTCTCTCTTTTTTTTTGTGTGTGTATGTCTAATTAGAACTATTGTGTAATCGAACTAATGTTGCTTTATATGAAGAAAAACACTTAACATGACTTAAGCATGACTTAGTCGAAGGGAGGGAGAAATATTCAAATTTGATTTCTCTTGGAAACATAAACCTTTTATCTCTTTTCCTGGCTTTTTATCTGAATTGACATCTTCTTTTATTTTTCTGTGATCTACGTTGGTCTGGGGCAAACACTAATAGCATCAATTGAAGTGAGTTTACTGAACTGAAACTAAATTTATCGAATCACCTGCACTCATAAATTATCTATATTATGAGCATAACTAGTTTCTGATTAGCTCTGAATGCTCATCTTAAGGTTATGTGGATGTTTTTATGATTGTGCAACTGGTACAGGTTTTGTGGAATGCTCCAACCACATGTGCCAGTAACCTTGTAAGTGCAAACTATAAAATAATGTTATAAACATTAAAGTGAATTATTGTCTGAAATTTATACTTCAAAAAAATAAAATAAAAAACACACAGTACTACTGAACACTTAGCAATCTCATCAACTCAATATAGGGCATGTGAAAAAAGAAATTGATTTTTTTCTTCTCTCGTAAAACGACTTCAAATTCACTTACTGTTTTACATTGTTAGAGCATAACACTGTTGAATTATTTTTCTTCAGCCAAAGAAGAATACAAATCATTTCAATTGTACTGGTAACTTCTTCTTTGGAACAGATGGTGTGGTTATGCTCATGGGTTTTTTGGATGTACCCTATCAAGTCACTGATAAATAAAAATGTTATAATGAGCAGTATTTGGTCACCTGTTCCTTTTCATTCTCATATCTCTCTCTCTCTCTCTCTCTCTCTCTCTCTCTCTCTCTCTCTCTCTCTCTCTCTCTCTCTCTCTCTCTCTCTCTCTCTCTCTCTCTCTCTCTCTCTCTCTCTCTCTCTCTCTCTCTCTCTCTCTCTCTCTCTCTCTCTCTTCTCTCTCTCTCTCTCTCTATCTATCTATCTATCTATATATATATATATATATATATATATATATATTGTTTTCTATCTCAAGTTCATTCTTCAATAAATAAAAACAGTCACAAAAAGTAGTGTTCTATAAAACATGAAGACTACCTAATAGCCTTCCGATCATACAGATATTTGAATTATAAAAATATGGTCAACTTAACGCATGATTACTGCATTAGATTTACAAGTTAAAATTTATGGTCCAAAATAGACTTAAAATTGTACTATCAAATTAGATTTAATTCTAATTAAAATATACCTAAAAATCTATAGATGCAATACTTCAGGTTTCTTAGTAAAGTGTAAAGCAATGCACCTAATCTATGAATAAGGTTTACATTAAGCAAGAACTCAATCGAAATTTACTGTACAAACATTTTCAAGATGATCTTGATTTACAATCATCTTGAAGCAACATTTTTTAGTTATTAAATATGGCAAAAAAAACCCAATAATATTACCCATATTACTACCATTATTATTTAAAGAACCCGAAAATAATCTCCATAATTTCAAAGAAAGATTTAAAAGGTTTGAATTGAGTCTTATTTATCCTCCATGTTCCACCATGTACTTTCTGCAGCGCTCAACACATTAAATGATGGAAGAAAGAAAGGGTTTTTTGCAACTAATAACATTTCAAAATAGTTTTCTTCAAAATACCTTTAGATTAAACACAATGTTACATAAGGAGATATATTTGCAAGCTCATTCCATCTTTAGAAAACTATCACATGGGAGATAAGCAAAGGGGGAACAAGAATTGAGATAAATGCTTCTTTTCTTGAGAAATTTAGACTGGAAAAAAATAATCAAAATGTTCTAAAACAAAGTTTTTCAATGTAACTGATATGTATTTTTACTGTCATTACTATTATTGTCATTATCAAAGTGACGAGTTTTGAATGTGGGCTTGTATTTAAATTTTTTTTTTAAAAAGGTCATCCTCATGGCCATTTGTCAATTTTTTGAGGAATTTTCAACAATTCTACGAAAAATTATTGAAACTTATAAATTTTTTCCAGCTCACTCTCTGCCATATTAAATTATTATTGTTCAAATTAGGCAAAGGCGATAATGAAAACGTGAACAGCACTTTGGAACGTTTGATGCCTTGGATGTCACCATTCTTCAAGCGATATGAGACTTCTGCTGGCTTTGACCTTGATAACCCTTATTATCTTGAAGATGATCTTAGGTGAGCAATTTTTGTTTAGCCTTAACTCAATAGTTGCATAAATGAGGTTAAATAGTCAAGCAGATACGTTAGTTGTTATAAAGGCCATGCATTTATATAACCAAGGCCACCTGTTGTGAAAGTGAAACATAAGATTTAGGAGATGGCTAATTGAGTTGAATGAATTTCTGTCTCCTAGAACACTTTGAAGTTTATCCCATGAGCTTCATGCTCATTTCTATCACTGAGCATGTGTGTAGTGTAGCACAAATCAAACCTCTTGGTTAAATTCAGGCAATTTTAGCAGACTTGATAAGCAATTAAAAGTACTAGATGATATTGATGATTCTTTGAACAAATTGGGATGACTTGGAAAATACTGTACCAGTTTTATGTATGGGAGGTGTATGAAAAAAATTGGGAAAGCTATATTGTTTTATTTGACAGTCTTTGTGAATAATTTGATTTTTATTTGAAGGTTCTGCCCAGACCTGAAATAAATATGGTCATTTTTATCACTTGAGATAAAAAAATAAAATGAGAAAGACATCTGTCAAGTTTTGAAAATGATTTTAATGTACATTATGGGCTCAAATGTACATTATAGACCACAGACTTTTCAGACAAAAACCAAGGATGGATGTGTTGTTACATATATGGACAAGATATAACTTTTAATTTGGCAGACTAAGACCTTTCAATTTTTTTTAATGGAATCTGCATCTTAGTGATAAGCCAACCACCAGGTTTATGACCTCACCTCACTGCTGTTTTGCAACTTTGTTTGGCAGACTTGGATCACAGGTTGCGATCGTCAAAGAAGTCACTTTCATTTCCATTGTTGTTGGTGGTTAATAGCCACAATGGAACATTTGGATGTGAGCCAGGCTGTTGCCTCTTTACAGACAAGGAAGGCTTTTCTGTATGACTTCATGATGGGTGTTGAAATTAGTAGCCTTTTGTCCTAATTAGACATATGCCGTTTGACAGTCTGTTGTGTTTGCTGCATATGTTTTCAATAAGTCCAGCTCATGTCAAGTATTATGGTTCTAAAAAAAGTCACAAGTTCTCACCAAAGTTTGAGCGTGGTTCTGATGTACACACAAATGCTCTTAGACTTTTTTGTTGATACCACATGCAGGTTATTTGCCTATGTTCAAATTTTTTATAGCACCTTAGCAATAGAAATCAAGTGCCAAGGAGTTCTTCCAGAAATTTCACTAGTATTGGCTTCCTGTAAGTTAATGTAGTCAACTACCAACCTGATGCCTATGTACTTATGACTATTTTTGTCCTTTCTTTGAGTTTGTGCCTCAACCTGTTAGATTTGTAGTGCTTGATTTAAGGCTGTCATATTGTCCAGGTCTAAATTGTGTACACACAAGAAAAAGAAATGTCTCGCACAGTATCCCTAAAGCAAGAAATTTGTTCTTGATGCTTTGGGCCCTCTCTTTTGAAAGTTCCATGAAGTGCATGTCATTTTGTCTGAATGAAAGCCTCTTGCAAGTTTTGATGGATGTCATCTGCATCAAAATATAAGTAGCAAAGTGTAGATATTCTTTTGTAACAAAAGGCAAATCAAGAGGGAGGGTGTATTGGGGTAGAAGCTTCATGATCTTTATTCTGGCTAAGATAAGTAAAAATGATTAGTGGAGGTTTTTATTCACAAACTCCTTGTGTGCCAGTATCTGCTCTGACAGATCAATTATAAAGATTTCCCTGACTGATCAAAGTCAGAGCTATAGTCATTTGTAGATTATAATTGTAATTGAACTGTATAATTAATAATTTATCTATAAAAAAATCTACACTTGTATAAATTTAACTTGTATTTCAATTTAAGTTGCAAGTGATCTTGGTAAAATATCGACCAAAATAAATGTCTCAGGATGGGCTTCTATTTTTGTATAAAATTTCAGAAATGGTTTATTGATTTTAATGCCCTCTTATTCTCCTTTTATTCAATCTATTCCTAACTTTGTCTCTTGAGGTTGTACTATATCTGATCTTTTGATTGTTAAATCATACGTGATGGTTGTTTCAAAGGATTCAAATAACAGAGAAATCTAAAAAGGGTCTTTGTATTTGGATTTTTTTTTAGGTTTTTGTGATGTCAATCAAACACAAACATAGTTGCAGCATGATACTTCAGTTCTCATAACTACTAGTATATTAAGTTAGAGCTCAGAAACTTTTTTTTTTCAAATCAACATTTGATCTAATGTCTTTCTAAACAGCCTTGTCAATGCAAAACAAACCCTATGTTACAATGTTACCTATTGTTTGATGCATTTTATCAAGATGAGTAGTATAGAGAAGGCTGGTTCTGGCGCACCTTGTTCGAAGAAACATACTACATCTAGTCGCTGGGGGGGTTTGGACCTCCTAGCGATATTACATTTTTATGCACTTGGACCCCAATTTTGCATGTACGGAAAACATACCACATCTACATGTAAAAATTGCCCCAATTCTGCATGTACGAAAATCACGCCCGGCCTACACACTCGCAAGTCTATATTAATTATTTTTGTAAGAGATTATTTTACATTCATTTTGATACGTGCGCGCAGGTGTGTTAATCTAATCCAACATTGAGGTCGGTCTAGGGCCTCCACGGAGGCGGGCGGGGCCTTGCAAAGAAGACTATTGAGCACCCAATTTCTTTATGAAGATGGCTCGGGCCTCGTCTCGACCGCGCTGGACAAGCGCGTTCTTCGTTTCCTCGTCCAGTTTGGCGGTCTGTTTTTTTCGGGACCCGACCCTTATCTCGGCCTTCAGCTGGTTATATTTCTGAAGCTCTTCGACGATTAGCTTGAACTCTTCGTCGGAGATAACTCCGTCCATTAGGGCGCGAGAAACGTGGTCAGAGATTGTATTTAGCTTACTAGCCGCCAAGACTCGGATTTCACAATGTTTTTTAACTTTGACGGCCAAACGGCGGCCCGCAATTTTTCCTGCAGCCCCAGCGACTCCGCAAAGCAAAGCGGTAGCTTCGAGGCCTATCACCACGGGGGCCGCGACAATAGTGCTCAATAGGCCCACGCCGCCGACACCTGTCAACGCGCTGATCAACAGAAGAGTTGTGTCGCAACCATTCAAAATATTCGAAGCGCGGCGGTACTTTTTTTCCAGCTGCGCCCGTTTCTCCCGTTCGGCTTCTAGATGCTCACGAATCCGAGAGATCTCCTGAAGGCGGTAGGACTGGTCCGGGGGCGCGCCTTGGCCCAGCAGTTCTGGATATAGAGCGCCCGAAGTCGGCGTCATTTCGATAACGCTAGGAGCTGAAGGTGTTTCTTGCTTCATGTCGGTAACTTGTAGTTTAACGAGCCGAGGTTTAATTAGCGTCGATCTCCAGTATGCAGGCCACTACGGCGGATGAGACCTCTGAGTTGGTAGTAGCCGTCCTGAAATGTCTCCTGGGGCCAGCGTGAGAGGAGTTTGAAACTCTGTAAAACTAGAGAATTGGCCCATGGGCTTGGTTATACCGTACAAATGGTTCAATACTCCGTTGATGACTATTTCGACCCGGACCTCTGAGGGCCGTCTGCTCGCTGTTGTTATAGCCAGGCTCATATACTTGAGTCGGCCCGAGACCGCGAGGGGATATCCCCGCTCGCTGTTTCCACCCGACACACCGTTCCCGAAGGACCACTCATATTCTCCCTTCGTCAAAGACCCGTACTCTTCTGCGTAGACAGTGATTAAGGGCCAACGAGCTCTCCGATCCGACTTTAAGGCTTCCTTGATTAATTCCATTACATGGTTATAAGAGATAGGCTCATCAAGGTTTATTATCCTGTCCAAAGATTGAGTCAAGGTCAGCCCGAGAATCGGCCACCCCCCCGTGTTCAGGTTGCCCGTCATGGTGTCGCCTGTTTTTAGGACACGGAGGGCGAGCTGTTCGTCTACATAGTCCTTTTTTGCGTAGTCTGATAGGACTTCGGTCATGTTGGGACCGCGGCCGGCAGGCTGGGCGATCCTCTCACCGAAGATACTCATTTTCTATAAAAGTTAGAAGATTGACATTCAGAGGTCAAGTTCAATTAGGAGGGATACCGTCGCGCCCGCTATTTTGGGGTTGTGCGTGGCTGATCTGAAGTTGATGGTATCTCCTTGGGCCAGTTCTAAAGGGGTTTCAAATATAGAAATACCAGATATTTGACCTGGGGATCTGGTCGCGCCATATGAACTTTTTTCTTTCCCGTTGATTGAAATATTGACACCAGCGCCGGATATTCCGCTATGAGATGCTGTTGTAGACAGACCCATACGTAGGACCCTACCTGCGGTCAACATGGGGTAGCCCCCATTCGCATAGCCCCTAGCCACATCGCTACCAAACGACCACTCATATCGATTATCCACCATCGATCTCTTGTTTTCAGCCCATACAGTTATCAAGGGCTTAATAGTTTTTTTAAAGTTCTTTAAAGCACTTCTGATGACTTCCACGGTTTCGAATTGAGAGACCGCCTCGTCGCCTTGTAATCTTGGACCTGCCTTACTCGTGGGCAGCCCACGCACCCGGCTCTGAGCCCTCATTGTTAGGTCACCCGTCATGGTGTCGCCCGCCTTAAGGACCCGGAGGCCGTCCTGCGCATCGACGTAGTCTTTTTTAGCGTAGTCCGATAAGTCTCCAGCAACGGCAGGCCCCGGACTGCGAATCCTCTCGCCGAAGATACTCATTGTCTGGCGACTAGTTCAAGCGCAACATGTATAGGGAGGTCTTGATTAGAAATCTTCCCATTTGCATCCCGGATCGAGACCTTAAACTCGTTTATCGTTCCATCGCGAAGGCGTTTAAATTCGGGGCACTCCATTCGGACTGTCTTGATGTCCCCGAAGGCGTGCCGCCCCAACCCGACGCAGGCCAGGAGTGTCGAAGGAGCCCCATTGGCGATATTTCCGGATGTGTTGAGTTCTTCGAGATGGACCCACAGCATTTGCCGCGTCGCAAAGTTTACAGGGCGATCGCCCGTATACACGCCGGCGTCGAGCCAGACTCCGCCCAAGCCGTCGTCCAGACCGAGAAGCGCCAGCAAGCCATCGGATAGAAGGATTGTCCACCCGGGGGCGACTTTTAGGGTGATCAACCCGTTCTCTCCACATACAGTTAGAGTGTGGCTGGCCCCCTTGAGAACCTCGCGCAGCCGGTCGAACCCATACAGGCCGGGTGGGATGGTGAGGTATTCTTCTGGCTGCTCGAGGTCTCCTCTGCCGGTGTCGGTGCTTTTCCAAGAAAATTTCTCCCTCTTTTCTATATTGTACCACCCCGCGGTGAAGGTTATCGATCGCAAACCAATGGAGAGGTTTCCATCGCGGTTGTCGATGCACCGCAGGAGGGGGATTGCCTCCCCCCTTTGAACGTTCGAAAGCGTGTGGAACATGCTGGCCCAATATGAGTTCGACACCCGGGTCTAAAAGTGAAGCCGAGAGCGCCGTCTCAAGCGCCCTCGCAAATGCCGCCAAACTCGTCCTCGAGAGCGAGGCCGCTCGAAAGAGCGCTGCGGGTATGAAAGCTTTTAAGATTAATATTGAAGCCAAGTACCATCCCGGCCTTCAAAAAACCGCGGCCCGCGATGTGGGCAATCTTAGAAAAGGCCGGGTTCGGGTCCAGGCCGACGACCCGCAGAAATTCTTCGAGGCTAAGTACCCCGATATCTTCGAACACTATATTATGCCTAAGAGTTATTCAGACAAATGGCTCCAGGCGTGGCGTACAACACCGATGCAGTTTTGGCAGAACCAGTTAAACTTCGCCGTTTGGTGCGCCACCACAGGTTGTGGAGTTTCGGTGGAGGACCATTTGACTCCCGATGATGGCTTTCTGCAGTCTGTCTACCGCTTTCATGTGTACTACCAAATACGACGTATACTGGAAGAGATACAGGCCCCACTACCCTATGATGAGACATGGAATGCGATGGAAAACTCTTACAGCCGCAAGGGGTACGAGAAAATCTGCGACGAATTCGGTGTCTCCAAGAACTCCGATTGGAGGGTCAGTGGCCCCAACCAGGGGTTCGGCCCCGTCTTCTACTATTGGGCCAGCAGAGGATATATCAAAGTAATCGACGTGCATAGAAAGGCCCCTGACGGGGAGTATGACCCGAAGGAAATGTCGTTTACACAACCGACACAGGGACTCATTACCCACGTGGACTACATTGAGCAGGAGAACGACGTTGTGTCCCGGGCCTGGAGATTGTTCATTCTCAACAAGTCAGATGGATTAACCCGCCCCGGGGTCGAGAGGTTGGCTGATAGTATCCAGACTTACGTATGGTCCGTTCTAACCGCCCAGGTCCAGATGCGCACAGGCATTCTTGGCACCGGGGCGGCGGCCTACAGTGCGCAAACACAGTTTAAGACGAATGTAGAAACTGCCATCACTTCTCCTGTGAACGCCCAATCAGCAATAAACCGTTATCAGGATGTCGTGCAAAATGCCAGCTCTGAGCTAAACTTTTCCTTTGGGGAGGGTCTTGTCATGGCCCCAGAAGACCTGCTCCTCCGTATTGGTAAGATAGTGGGCTACAACAACAATATAATAATCGCCACCAGCGCCCAGCACCTGGGCCTTAATAAAGGTCTGAATAAAAGTGACGCCCCACCAGACGCCGCAAATGACACCGGCGAAAAGGGGCTCGTTAAACCGATGGGCGCCGACTCAGAGGCGGCCACCGCAAAGCCGACCCCCGCTACAACAACGGCCGCAGAAAAAACAGACCACGAGGCCCACGAGGACGAAAAAACAGCCCTCATCGTTGGCAGTATTGCAATCAGCCTAGGACTGCTTTGGTTTCTTAGGTAGCAGCCACTCGCGTGCCGACACAAGCAGTAATCCCCCGACAGCCAGAAGAACAGCCCAAAGATTACTAGATAACCAGACCGCGGTTTTCCCGAGGAGAGACAGGAGCCAGGAGACGATCGAGCCAATGATCCCCGGGAGGGCGGCGGCCGCCTTGCCAGCCAGCTTGGCCAGGATTCTTCCGAGACTTTGGAGATGTTTTTTGATCCACTCTTTGGCCCCGCCCTTTCCGGGGGGCTGCGGAGGCTGTGGTGGGGCGGCGCCACCCCCAGAACCGCCCGGAATAGCTAGGACTATTGTAGAAATAATCATCCCGATGGCCGTTAGAACAGACGCGATCGTGATTCCCTGCTCACGGAATAGGGTCTTTATTCGCTCGGCGAGGGTTTTGTCCTCGTGTAGAATCCGGTGCAGGGTTTCACGTATACGGCTGAACTGGGAACGGAGAGCCTCCCTGGTGGCCGAAGCGGCCTCAAGGCGGGGGGCCCTTAAATCCTGTAGTTCACGCAGGCGTTTGGCAATGAGGTCTTTAGTAGCCTCGTCAGGGGCCTCTTCTAGCTTTCTTTTTTCCAAGGCGATGTGTTCATCCAGTTCCGAGAGCTTGGCTAGATTGTTTGTGAGTTCCCCCCGGGACCTTTCCAGGGCCTTGCACATACCTAGTATATCCCGGGTGGTATACCCCTCGCTGGTGAGGACAGCTAAGATGTTTTGAACGCTTGCAACCGCTTGGTCGGCCACAGCAGGTGTGATTTCCCCTCTTCCTTCTTGTACTTTATCCATTTCATACATTTCTTTTCTTATTCTTTCCTGGCCCTCAGGGCTGAGTTTTGGCATTCTTGTTCTGTACTCTACCTCCATGGAGTCTTTTATGGCATCTGCTCCACCCTGACCGTATGTTTTTCTGTAGTTATTTTCTAACGTACTTAGAGCAAGGAAACCGCCGCCCTTTTGCTTCATCATAGTAAGCAGTTTTCCTTTTTCAGGGTTCCAGTAAAGGGTTTTGCCAGTCTTGCTGATTTTGAATTGTTTATAGGGGATTTTTTCGGGTGTGTTAAGGTCATATTCAATTTTAACAGACCTGTAGAAGGATATTACCAGGTTTTTTTTCATTTGGGTTAATTGAGTTCTTTTGAGTCTTAACCTTAGGTCATCGATATCTTCTCCAGCTTTTCCGGGATTGTGGAGGGGAGCATCGGGTAGCCCATAGATACCGCCATCGTCAATGCCATCATCGTAAAAGTAATCTCCATCGTCATAAATGTCCTTTCCAATGCCATCTTCAATGTCATCTTCAATGTCATCTTCAATGATGTCATCGTCGGTTCGACCAAACTCAGTCATCTCAAATTCTCCTCCGCCCGCCATGGTGTTTTATGTTGAAGATCAGTTTACCCAAGTTCAATATATATAATGGCTTCGAGCGCATACGGGAAAAAATTCAATCCTTACCGTCGCCTCCGCGAGCCCCTCGGGGTCAAGGCTGTGCGGCAGTCAGTTGTTGTCACCAACAACCCGTCGGCGATTGATCAGAGCCAACAGTTGCTGGTCCGCTTCCCAAATCTGGGGAGCAATGACGTTGTCGTGCCCGGATCCGCGAGACTGGCGTTCACCATCTCGCTTTCCTCGACTGACGCAAACCGGACCCTGGTCCAGAATATAGGCCGCGCCGCGGTAAAGAAATTGACCATTAAAATCTCCGGCAACGAGGTGATGTATATTGATGACAGCGATATATATTACTGCTATCAAGACCTATGGAAAACCGCTCGAGAGCGGGAGAACGCCCAATACCAGAGAATTGACACTACTACCAACCGAAACGCGACCAAACTTCGTGTCGGCGCAGGAGACGCTGAGAACAATGCCGCCGACCAGGCCATTGCCATCGCGTATGGAAACCGCTTCTTCGTGCCGCTGGACTTCGAACTGCTCGAGTCCCACATGCCCTTCCACCAGGCGGCCCTTGGGGACCGCCTCGAATACGAACTCACTTTTAACGAATACAGTCGAGTCATAAAGTCCACTGGTGACGGCAGCTACACGATCGATAACATCTGCCTCGAGTTCGACAAGGTCACCAACGAGAGCCTCGCCCGAAATATCCGCAACCAGTACGCTAGCTCCTTGACGATCCTTTACGACCGCGTTCTGCGCCACCGCAAGATCACAGCCAACAAAAGCGATACGCTCTGGAACATCAATCTCAACGTCCCCGCGCGTTCCATGAAGGGTGTTCTTATGTTATTCGAGGACCCCGCAGCTGCCTACAAGCGCGACACCGAGGCTTTCTACAACCCCCAACTTACCAAGGTCGAGGTAACAATCGAGGGCGTCCCGAATCAATTGTACAGCCAGGGGCTCCGCGCGTACCAACAATGGGACGAATCCAAAAAGCTTTACGCAGGCGGTCCTAAGCGGGGCCCCGTGACAGGCGCGGTCGCGAAAGACCTTGCTCTAGCAGACGTGTCTCTGGGCGAGTACTTGACCAGTAAGTACTGCCTGTGGCTGGACCTGCGGTCGAGCGATGACGATCAGCTCCACGGCAACGGGCGTCGCGTAGAGAACGCCAGCGAAGGTATTACCATCCAGATAACCAAGAAGGCTGAGGCCGCTGGCGCTTTGAACATCTATTTGTACGTGGTCATGGATGCCCAACTTAACCTGAAGGATGGCCGCATCGTCTCCGTCCTCTATTAGATCGCTCTTACCCCATTCCCCCCACTCTGCGATCATTTGCGGGCAGACAGGCTGCGGGAAGACAGTATTCGCCCTAGACCTTCTCGAGGGGCCCTATCGCGGGGTCTTCCACCACATCGTCATACTGTGCCCCACCATCCGGCACAACACCACCTACCAGGGCCGCCCATGGATATGGGGGGACCCTGAGATATATATTGTCGACCCGGGCGAACGCCTGCACGATTGGCTCCGCTTTTGGTACCACCGTTTCAAGGGCGAGCCGACCCTTTTCATCATCGACGACTGCAGCGCCTCGCAGGCGATGACGAAAAAGAAAGACACCCTCTCGGAGTTGGCCTTCTCCGGCCGCCACGCCCAGCAATCCGTCTGGGTGCTGTCTCAGCGATACAATTCGGTCCTCAAAGACCTGCGGGAGCAGACCCAGTGGGTGGCCTTGTTCCACTGTAAGGACCGAGACTCTTTCGAGGAGTGCCTCCGGGAGAACGACGTCATAGCGAACCGGGAAGAACGAGTAGCCGTTAGGTGCCAGCTCGCCTTGAAAAAACACGCGAATCTGTTGTTAAACACTTCACAACCATCTTCATATCGTTTGCTTAGCTGATGTTATCACTTGCTTATCATTTGCTTAGCATTTGCTTAGCTGATGTTTATCATTTGTTTAGCATTTGCTTAGCAAATGTTGTTAACAATATTAAACACGGCTATCTCCTTGACCACACTTGTGGTTCTCCTGTGGGTAGTCCACCAATATATTAAAGCTAGGCGAGAAATTGGTAAACTTTCAACTTTATTACATACAAAGAACTTCGAAAAGAAAATGGACGATTTGCTCGACGGACTACTCGCCAATGAAGCCGGGTTACAAGCGCCCGCTGCATCGGCACCAGCTGTGCCACAGATTACAGCGGTGGCGGAACAGCGCGAAAAGCTGGCCATTATCGCAGCAGGGGGGCAGGCCGGAAAGTACCTTGGTAAGTCCCTGTCCGTGGAAGAAATCGACAATATGGACGACGACGAGGTTAGAAAGCTCCACACCCGCTACAAGGCACGACTCGGTGTTTGCATGACAAAAACTCTGGGGAAGGCTGCGCTGCAGCTCTATACAACCTTGGCCACTATGTTTCTCCCGTTACCGCCGGAGAACCAGCAGCCTCTAATGGAGGACCTAGAGTCTGACATGATTGTCGACCGCGTGCTCAACAGAACTGCTGCGAATTGTATTACCGCTATGGAAATTTTCTGGCGCCGATCACCGTGGCGTTGACCACGGCTAAGTACTGCCAATTTGAACACCGGTGTCCAAAGAATACAGAAGAAGATGAACTCGAAATACAGCAATGTGTCTCCGCCGGCGGAGACAACCACTCCGGCGGATACATCCAAGCAGGTGGAGACAACCACCCCGGCGGAGACAACCAAGCAGGTGGAGAAAACCAAGCAAGTGGAGCCACAACCTGCTTTAAGGGTGACGGCCCCCAGCCAGCCGTCTAAAAACGAGAAGAAGGCCGCCGAGGGGCGTGCCGGCGCCGCCGCCAGGAAAGCCAAGTCGGAGCGACTTGAGAGAGAACTCGCGGAAGCCAAGGAGGCTCTGCGGGATCCCGCGTTCGTGGCCGACCCGCCCGCCCCGGAAGCAGCCCCGGAAGCAGCTCCGATCCGCGACAAAAAAGAAGAAGGCTCTATGTTATATTTAGGCGCACTGGTGGCCGCTGTCGGGGGGCTGGTCTATTGGTCTAACCGCGCAGAACCGCCGCCGCCAAAGGAGAAAAAGACCACCCTGAAAAACAGCGCGGGTCCTGCTCAGCAATTAAAGGTTGCACACAATCCCCACTATATGGAATAACAACACCATGGCTTCGATTGACGGAAAAACTATAACGAATGCACTGTATCATGCCGCCCTTGTTAGCGGGCTTTCGATAGGGTATGCTAAGCTCACCCAGATGGCCATAAAGGGGGGCTTACCAAAACTCGACACGACGGCGCGCGATGCCGGGATGATGCTTCTGGATGTCTCGCTTGCCATTTTAACTAAGGACGAGTTAATTAAACGTGGGATTATTCCCTCTAATATTTCTCCGTAGTAGCACAATGGCTGCTGCTGCTGTTGGGATGATGGCCTTAAGCGCCGCAGTGAACGCTCTGGCGTTCAGCGGATCGAACTACCTCTTTTCGAAACTCGACAAAAAAGACGACGAAGATGTAAAAGAAGAACGTAAACGACACAACAATGCCGTGGAACAGATGCAGGCTGCCCGTGATGCTTGGTCTCAGAAGCGTGCTGAACGCCTTGACTGGATCAACAAAAAGCTCAGGGAACAAGATCATGCAGTCAAAAACTTCCACGACGCCGAAGCGGCATGGCTCGAGTACAACACCCTCGTCACCGGGGAAATTCTCGATCCACTAGAGCCCGAGCCCCAGCTTTCCGACTTCTACACACCTAGCAGCGCCCAAAAAGATCGCGAGATTGCCTTTGTTATCGGGGGTATGGTAGTAACCGGCCTTGTGACATACTATATTACTAGAAGATAGTCGGTTAGACCCCAATTTTTCTGACGTTGTGTTTGAGGTTGGTTGGGTTTTTGGAATACATGACAATGGACTTTCGCCTGTCGAGGATTTACT
This sequence comes from Elysia crispata, assembly GCA_033675545.1. NCBI lineage: Eukaryota > Metazoa > Mollusca > Gastropoda > Plakobranchidae > Elysia > Elysia crispata. The sequence goes on along the minus strand of JAWDGP010004413.1, from coordinate 5,300 downwards.
ACAGCCCCGGGGGCTACTGGAAAGGAATCGCCGCCGTCAAAAAGCTGGCGTCTGCAGCGGGGGTCTCTCTCGATGCGGCTAAGAACTGGCTGAAGAAACAGGCCATCTGGCAGATCTACCTACCTGCGCCGCGGCACATACCAAGACCAAAGTTTGATGTCCAGGTGCCAAATGAGGTTCATCAACCCGACCTCCTTTTCCTTCCGCACGACCGCGTGGGACGGAAGACCTATAAGTATGCTTTGACCGTAGTCGACATTGCCTCGCGGTACAAGGAGGCCGAGCCGCTGACCACCAAGGGCGCAGCAGAGGTCGCAGATGCCCTGTCTCGCATCTACAAACGGGGGCCTTTGACGTGGTCCAAGATGCTGCAGGTGGACCCTGGACGCGAATTTATGGGGGCAGTTAGCCAACTCCTTGCTAGTCACAACGTCGAGGCCAGGCGCGGCAGGGTCGGTTCCCACCGGGACCAAGGAATCGTGGAGAGGTGGAACAGAACTCTGTCTGAGAGGCTCTTCGGCCACCAGTACGCCCAGGAGATGCGACTGCCTGTTGGTGGGCGATCCACAGAGTGGGTGCGGCGGCTGCCTGCGTTGTCTCTGCTCTGAATGGAGAGGTCACCCGGCTGACCGGTAAGCGACCCTCCGAGGCCATCCGGGCAGAGTCTGTGAGTGGAAAGCCCTCTTCTACGGTTCCCGGCCGCCCTGTTGGACTTCAAGAGCAGAAGCTCCCTTCAGGGGTTGGTGTTCGCTTCCTCTATCAGCCTGGCGAACTCGAGGGTGGGCTGCGTCGCGCTACAGACCCTGTGTGGTCCCTCCGGGTGTACCGGCTAGGGCGCACCTTGACCAAGCCCGGAGAGCCTGTGCTTTATTATCTTGAAGGTCAAGGACCTAGTCGGGGGTTTGTCCATGAGGAGCTTTTGGTTGTGCCTCCTGACACTCAACGCCTCCCGATGGTGTTCTCAACCGTTAAGAAATTCGTCAATGTATGCGTTCATCTCGGCTGTACCGGTCGATAGGGCATCCCTATGCCCATAAGCAAGAGTTTCCACCCCGTTTTCTGCGATCCACCGCTTGGAGTCGAAGGGAGACAGCGATACCTTGTGGAGGTGTTGCCCATAGATACGGTGGCGCTCTGATCGCAGGACATTCATGCTGTGGTGGAAGGCCGTTTTCTCGAAGAGAGCCTCCCTGTATTGATTGTGTCTTATGTGTTTCTTCACGACGTACTTTTTCACGCCCTTGGCTTTTTTCATGTTGTCCCCGTTGGCCTCGAGGATGCTGTACATCTTGGGGCGCAAGCCGATGTATTCCGCGATTGGGCGCCCGGCACATTCGTCCGTCATCTTCCCGACAACCTTTTTGTTTTCGGCGCTGTGCAGAGGGTGCTCGCGTGGGTAGTCGGATGTGTCGTATAGCTCGGTGTGCTTGCCCATGTCCCGATAGACGTCCTCCGTTTGGATCTCGAGGAGGAGGCTGTCAGTGTCGGTGTAGAGGAGCTGGCACCGGTCTCCGTACTGTTTCTTAAGCCGCCCGTAGTAGAAGTCGTACATTAACGTCTTCGATAGGTCGAGAATGCTCATGCCCACGTATACGGGGCGGTTGAGGACTAGACGGCTCTTGTGGACCTCTATGGCGGCGAGGTCGTCGTCGAAGATGTTAGCTCTGGCGAAGGACGGGCTGGCCAGAAGGCGGCGGAGTTTGTCCTCCTCGTGCGCGCGCACCAGTTTGACGTCGACTCGCTTTCGCAGGTTCTCCATGGTCCTACCGAAGACGGAGTTGTTCATCAGTTTGTAGAGATCCTTCTCGAAGGCGCTGGTGGCCTGCTTCCGCAGCTCGGTGTTCATCCGAATGTAGGGCTCCATCCAGGGGCTCTGCTCGAAGCGCAGGGCACGGTGTACCTTTTTCAGCTTCATCCCGAGTCCCAAGTAAAGCTGAAGGTTGCGGTAGAGGAGCACGTAGTGGTTCTTGTCGCGGAGGTTGGGGACCAGCTTTTCGACCTCGGCGGACGCCATACCTTTGCCCAGGAGGTCATGTTGGTAATCCGACATCCACTTTTTCTGAACCACCATACGCTCTGGAGCGAGCGGGTAGGCGTTGTGGCGGTCGTGAAGCTCCTGGGGATACTCCAGGTCCACCTCGAGGATGAAGCCCTCGGGCCCGTCGGCCGGTTGGTCTTGAATTGTGCCAGCCAGCGCTGTACAGTCCTCTACCCATCGAAATCCGCCAGTCGGAAGGGGTTGGCTCATGGCCCACCCATAAAGGTTGTTGGCGTCTAGGTAGAGAATGTGGCTGTTGGGCTTATCCGGGTTGTATCCCTCTACTGCGGGGTTGTTCGCCCTGGCGTGGCGCTTCGACACCATAGAAATGCCTCCACGCATCCCCTTCTCGATGAAGAGGTGTTGGTCATAGTCTGTGAGCAGCTCCAGTTCTACTCCGGTCTTTTTGAGGAGAGCGTCCCAAGATAGGCCTGGACTGGTGTAATAGTTCGCCGGGTCCAGCCCATATTGTTTCTGGGAAGTCTTTCGAAAGTTCTCAAAGACATCGGCAAGGAGCAGCACATCGGTCCGGCAGTAGAGGTCGGTGTAGTTGCCTAGGTTTTGACACCCAAAGGTCTCCCAGACCCTCTGGGCATGGGTGTAGTCACTATCGGAAATATTTTCGCCTGTGAGCTTGGAGTAGAAGTCCTCCTTCGGTGGAAGCTGGGTCTCTTCAAAACGCTCCCAGGAGTCCATGTACTCATAGGGGTACACGCCTTTGCGCATGAGCAGCGCGCAGTCGGGCTCGTAGCGGGCTGTGATCTGGAAGGCCTCGGGCTTGTTTGCGGATACCAACTTGTCGAGGCTCGCCTGCAGGAACTGGGCGCTATCGATGAAACGAAGCTGCCCCAGGGAGAAGGATATGTACTTCTCGGTGTTGTTGGGGATGCAGGAAACCCGCCCCTCCACCTTGGATATCGCCTGCATTAGCAGGTGGCTGTCGTACCCCCGCAGGTTGTGGAACACAACTAGTATGGTTGTGGTCTTTGGGCTAAGCAGCAGTTTGAGGTTGCAGGCGCTGTGGGCGGCTCCTCGGTACCGGCCGGTGATGTGGCAGTGGTCCTTTACAGAGTCTCCTTTCAGGAGTCCGTCACACACATGGCATCTGCTCGCAGTCCTGTGGCTCTCCCAGTCTTCTCTTGTCATTCTCATGTCTTGCGATTTCGCCAGCACTTTCTGGATCCCACGCTCTTCCTCTTGGAGAGCTCGGAGGAAGTGTTCTGCCGCGTTGGACCCCCGGTATTCGGCAGGCGCCTCTGTCTTCCCGTCGCACCGCACCACTACGTAGCAGTAACTGCATGCCTCGTGGTGTTGTGTCTTCTGGGTGTTGCTTTTTGTCGGGTCGAGCTCCGGCCCTTCGACTTTCGTGGTGAGGGCTTCGAAGTCGGCGTAGATAACGTAAGGCGCGGGCAGCTTCTTGTGGTGGTTCTGAAAGGTGAGCTTGCCCTCTGGGGGCATCTCCACCCTGACGGCTGTCTGGCCGATTCCCTTGCACTCCGGCCTGTGGGCTTCCAGCAAGTCTTCCCTGGAATAACCATGAAGACAGCGCTCACAGAAGTGCTTCTTCCTTCCGTTTTTGTTCTGGTCGTGGAGCAGTCGGTTGAGGTTTCTGACCCAGGTGTAGTGAAACTTGCCCGCTTTCTCAATCAACAGCAGATTGATCCTGGGTATGTCTTCTGGCTGTTTGGAGATGTGGTGCACTATCACCCCCTTGTCCCAGCCGAACACGTTGATGGCAAAGTCGTTCTGACGCTCCACCTTGCCGATCTGAGAGATGGGTGTGGGGGCATCGATGCCTGCAAAGTCTAGACCATCTGCGGTGGGGTATTTAGTGGGTCTGTGAGGGTCTTTTGCGACTTGAAACAGGGCAGACCGAAGGGCCCATCGCAGGCAGTGGTCGTCTTTGTTTTTCACGTTGACCACCGCCTTCTTGTTTTTCACTTCTGGCGGCAGTGGGATGTAGGATCCGCCCCGGAGAGGTTGATATCGGGCGATATCTAACCAAAGTTTTCGAACCTGGACTACTGCCCACCCAGATCCTCTTTGGGTTAATTTTTCGAGAGTTTCCTGCAGCCTCGGGAATGTTTCTTCGAGGGCTGCTGTGATCTCGTTTTCATCAATGACGGCCTCCTGTTTGTGGCGTAGAACAGGCTCAAAATACTCCTCGCTGCCGTCTGGAGTAATTTTTACAAGCTCCACCTTGAGAGCCAGCTGAAATTTCAACCCTCCTCTTAAAACTCTGAGCTCCTTATCGAGTTTTTCGCGGATCTGTGGTTTAACACTCTCGAGAAAGGTTCTGGGGTCAGCACCCTGTGGGTGCCCCTGGGGCACATCCATTTGCCACCCGCGCAGGAAGTTTCCGAGCGTCCATCGCGTCCGCCGGAAAGCGAGTTCTCCCGGTTCTTCAAACAAGCCCTGGAGCTCGTCTTGATAGTTCTTTGTAGAACTCGAAAGTTTTTGGATGGGGTCAAATTCCTCCTGGATGACCTTCCTTTTCCTCGCTTTTGCCTTGCGCGGTGGAGGAATAGGCCTATATTTACTAGGTTTTAGAGGCTTCAGCAAACGTCTTTTAACAGCCTCGGGAATGGGCTCGTCCAGGATGTTTTGGATCACATCGTGGAAAGCCGAATCTGGCATCTCTGCCAGTAGCTGTTCTAGGTACTCATCCATAGTCGCCATTGTGGATTTATATACCTATGTGTAAAGAAATGTCTAAATAAAAAATATTAGCTAAAATTTACCCCCCTACACAAGGTCGAAGGCTCGCTGGCATAACTAAATTTCTATGGTGGAAAGACGTAGAAACTCCTCCCTAAAAATCTGCCGCCTAGCCCACCATTTCTTGACTCGAGCACAATCTGCGCCACATTCTTTACAACGAGCTAGAGCTGTTTTTACCCCTACTCCGCAGCCGATACAGGGAATCGTGCCCCCACCCTTTGCTATCCTGGCATTGTGGACGCTGCAGTATTTCCCCATGCAGCTCCTACCACAGGTATGAGTTTTTCCCAGCAACAGCCATTCACAGCTGTTTGTCCCCCTCATGTTGACTATTGTGTATATACTAAAAACGTTTTTTATTTAAATACAGATATTTTTTTATTGCAAAGTAACCCTAGTCCACGTGTGTAGGCCAGATGTGTACATGCAGAATTGGGGTGCATGCAGATGTGGTATGTTTTTCGCACATGCAGAATTGAATAACTGCATGTAGATGCCAAATGTTTTCCGTACATGCAGAAATTGGGGCAATTCTTACATG